>OZ026809.1:3465580-4039571 GCA_964023185.1 Macaria liturata
TAACTGCTAGTCATTTACTCAATTTGTTTTACGAAGCTTTTACCGAAATCTTTTGTCTGATAAATGCTAGAGAGCGTGATAAATCATTTAATGACCAGTGTTCATCTAATGGGCTGGATAATCACGTAGATATCAACATAGTGCCTATTCTCTTGTAATTCAAGTGGTTATTTCTCATTTTATCTGATAAAGTAGGCTATAATGTATCGACGCGGCGCCGTCGGCTTGCAATGTCTGATCAGTCGTATCATGAAATTCAGGTTTCACTTGAACATTTATAAATAAAATAGTTTTAACTTTTCCAAATGCATAAAGCCACTAAATTAAAAATATTTTCAATACAAATTTATTCTAGCTTAAGAACACTTAAATAGAGTAACATGATAAAAATGAAATAGGTACATATCTACATATAATAATAAATAATAATAATAATAAAAATATTTATTGGACACACAAATTCTTATAATACTAACACTTATTAATAATGTATACACATGCTATAGATATACTCGTACCTACAACATAAGTGTTTATACTATTTTAAAAATTTCACTGTTATATTTTAGTTTAATATTGAGACTGAAAATGTAGTACCTAGTTATTTAGCTAATGAAGATTATTTTGTTTTGCATTTATAATTATTTTACAAACAATGGGGCAATTAATGATCTGGTAATTATTTGGTTAAATTTTACTCACAAGGTTTTGAAAGGAGATTAACGTGATAGTAAAGATTAAAACCTTCTAATGAGACGTAAACATATTAACAAAGCTGTAGGATTATTAGGATATCCAATTAACGATATTTTATTTCAAGTAGGTAAACATCGAAATGTTATTTTATTTTACGTATACACAATTGATTTATTCAATCGTGTCTTTAAATTGTTCTAAATTATAGTAGGCCCAGGATATAAATAGTAATACAATACAGTCGAATATAGAACCTTAAAAAACTAAATAAGGAACATAGAATTACCCTGCTATTCTGCACAAGTAAAGCCTTGACTTTATGCTTAGTAGACATACTTTTTTACGACAAGGGATGGGTTTGCACTTGACCGTAATTCGCCTGATGGTAAGCAATCATTACGGACTAGTATGGAGCGTGCTTACCCAGTAAGAACCGATTCACTCTCGCTTTGAAGATCGCAAGGTTATATTCTGTTAAACTAAAAGTATTCGGCACAGGCAAAGACAGGAACATTCCTAGTTGTCTAAATTTATTCCTCCACCTCGGTTGGTAAATGTGTTTGTCTACATTTTATAGCCCCAGCAGCAGTAAACCTACGGAAACTCATTAAATAAACGCTTTTTTATAATTTACGACATTCATTATAGTGCGCAAAGTCGTAAAGGTGAGTTAAGTTACAGTGACTTATGTTATGTACTTTCTGCGTGACTTAGGTAATGGGCTTTGAGGAAATTTAGTATATAAGAGAATTATGACGTTTTTGCATTTGATAGGCAGTATGCAGTATACATGTTCCTGCATCCTACAATAAAGATATTTTTTTGTGGATTAGTTTCTACTTCAAAGTTCTTAGTTTGACTCTGGCTGAAAGCATTTAATAGGTATGATTGACATCAGGATATATATATATATATATCCTTTTTTAAACTACAATGAATTTAACCATTTAGTCATTAGACTTAAAATACTGCATGATTGAATGCATAAATAAATATAAGGATAGAGATGAAACTTAAAATCAAGTTAGTAGTTAAGCCAAGTAAGAAAGCCTAGATATAAAATTGAAAAGTAGTACCTACCTACCTAAATAATCAATAAATAAATGTAATTCAAACCCATGTACCGTTCAGCCAATAATATTATTTATTCTTTGTCACCCTATAGTCTCGTTCGAGCCGTGTCGTGTGGACACCCGACACCGGATCTTACTAATGGTGGATACGTGTCCCACTCTGACACATGATCTCATGGTCACCTCTTTCAAAATGGCTGAGGCTCATAAGTTTATGTATAATTTTATATACAGGAGATGGGTCCCTAAATCGAACCCATGACAGTAGGTACAATATAATAATAATAACTTTTTATTGCAGACACTGAGATCCATATCACACACAATCATAAACAGAGAATATATACAATATTATATAGAAAGGTACATTTTAAGTTGCAATTGCTACCCATCGTTCATATGTTGCAGACAGCAGCTGCCGGTCCATAAGGCTTCTGACAATCTTATTTTTACACGTATCAATTCTGAACATGAAGGATGCGATGCGTTTTCTTTGGATAGCGTTAAATGAGTCAACTCGCGAATTCGTGTACATTTCCGAGGCACTACAATACCACTTCAGGCCCATCAGGTGTCTGAAGACGTTGTTGTAGGCTACTCTTATTGCATTGTGCGACATTATAGTGTAATTGGTCCAGAGTTGACACGTGTAAAAAGACTGACAATATGCCTATACATGTTAAACAACAACATGTAACATGTTTCAATATTTGACATATGGATGTCAAAATTTCTTTGTTTAAGGCATATTAATATTAATTTTAAGCCTCCATGGGGAGGCTCTGTGAAATTTTCTAGCAATCATATTTCCTACAACACACAAAGCTCTTCTTTGGCGTTCAATGTCTTCGTTGTCGGATAGATTAGACGTTATGATATGGCCAAGATACTTGAAACTAGTTACAGTCTTAACTATCTGTCCACCGATGGCAATTTCGGGCACATTGAGGGGCCCTTTTCCCGACCTAAAAATCATCATTTCTGTTTTCTTCGCATTATATATTAAATTATGTTCAAGGGCGTATTTTTCACATATTTCAATTAGTTTTCGCAAACCCTTAATTGAGGGGCTGATCAGCACCATATCATCTGCGTAACTCAGGTTGTTGACATACCTGCCGTCCAACCTGAGGCCCACAGGCGTACTGCTCAGCTCCTCAATCAAACCATTCATATAAAAATTAAATAGGTCGGGAGAGGTAAGCCCCCCCTGTCTGACCCCACACGTCAATTTGTAGTCGTCCGACATTTCAGTGTCCCATCTGACGTTGCTGACCTGATGGACTTATTTGTTTAGCTGTGGACGCCTGCGGCTTCGCTCGCGTTATTTCAGGATAATAAGTAGCCTAAGACACTCCCAAAACTTCATACTACCTACATACCAAAATTCATGATGATCCGTTCATCCGTTTTTCATGTAGACCGTTTAATTAAACAGTCAAACAGAGACACAGAAAAACAGATACATTTTCTAGAAATTGTTGGAACGTGTTCTGCTATCAATTTGAAGTATCTCCTTACATATTTTTTTCTATATATCTTCAGTGTTTAGACTTTCGACCCTCTTCAGCTTTAATATATGTATAGTTGTATAGTAAAGATAATTACACAAATTTCAAAAATGAAACTCAGTGCTGTTATTAATTCCAAAATATATTGTTGAAAGTATTACTTACTCTAAGTCATCAATCGATCAAATAAATGTATCATAAAAACATACTTAGTTGTATTATTTTCCTTTGTCCTAAAAACTGTTGGGAAAGAGGTAGATACTGTTATTTATCATTAAGTACTCCTTATGATGTCCCTTAATGTATAAGTTATATTACTCATTTATGCATCACAATGCGTTATCACAAACACTTTGAGTAAACAATCATCAGTACTCACCCTTCTGTCGAAAATAACCAATTAAATGTTCCTAATCACAAACAAACAAAACAAGGAACAAAGTTCAATGTTAATTAGTGTTAGTCAGTGTTTTGTCAGAGATATTCGTACATTAGTTAATTAGCTTCATCATCATCATCATCATAAATTTAAGGGCGAGGCCCTTGTCTGTGGAGCATGCGCCATCCTTCCCGATCTTCTGCCAATTCCTTAACCTCCTTATACATATGACGCCCGCTTTCTCCTTTACTTGGTCCATATTTTACCTTCTCGGCCTTCCTCTTCCTCTTCGTGCTTCCAGTTTTGCTGAATGTTTTTCAGAAAGTCACGTCGTATAAGGTGGCCAAATAATTTGTTTAGTGGAAATAATTTAGTACCTACCTTCTTGCTTCATTGAACCAAGTTAGATATTAATATATAGCAACCGTTTTTATCAAGTTAGAAATCTGGATAAAACATGTAACTATTAAATAATTTAGTAGTCCGGATGGGTGACCGAAAAGTGGCATTCCATTTTGGGCGCTTCCTTGGGTCGGATGACACGTTAAATTGTAGGTCTCGGCTGTTTGTCTAATACCTACGGCAGTCGTTAAGCCATGTCAGAGGCCCTTCGGGCGGCTTGATAAGCTCTAGACACCAGAGTTGGCCACTCTTATTCGATAAAAAGAAGTAATATAGAACTACAAGTGTGTATTACACAGAATTTGTTTACATTCATATCACCAAATAGAATTATATTTAGACGTATCTTCACTGTTAGTACTTTATTTAACTTCATCAAGAACTCAATCAATAAATTTTACATACGTTATATGTAATAAGTCGGACAGTCAAACAGCACAGAGATTTCAGTGTAAAATTCTGACATTACCAACTTACATTATTTTAAACCTGTAGTTAGTAGGTAAAATCTTAACGATTAAAATAAGTACTAAAGCTCAAATACAAAGCAAAGGAAGGATGGCCACAAAACCTTGATTATTATTCTTGCCCATTCTTATCTATTTGACAGGTAAAGTGAAGGTAAGTCGCAGTTTTAGACAAATATCACGTAAAGAGTAACTCAAGGGCTTGTCACTCATAATTATCAATAAAAGGATTTTTGTCATTGATTTAAATTGTAAATGTCAAGAAATTGTAGTCGTGAATGTATGTACGTGGAAGATTGAGTGGAAATATACGTGAGAGTTTAGAAATGATAGCAATTACAATAAGGAATTAAAATAGAACCTACTTACGCTTTAAGTCTTACGTATATGAATTACAATTTTAGTTGTGTGTGGTGTCTTGCAAGTTTTCAACTCTTCTCTCCAAATTTTGTGCGTATAGGATAAATAAGCAATACATTTATTCGAACATTTTGAAAGAATATTCTCTGTTTTTCTACATTTTTTACGTATAGTTTATGTTATTTATCTGTAAACTTACTTAATTGGTTTCATTAATTGAGTAAATATTAAATTTCTGAGATATTTTTATTATACAGTACTAAGTTACTTGACATATAAAATAAGTTGATAAAAATAACTACAATTACAACATCGTGTTATTCATTTATTGGGCCTGTGTCATTTCTTCCATAGTAAAAAAATGTTACACTGTGTAGGCAGTTCTACTCTATCTACGAGACAGTTACATAGACCACACAGGCTACATACCATGGAGGTGGTATTTCTAAAGAAGGCTGCATTCTGGCAAGCTGGTTAGCACGCGAGCACCCACGGGCATTAAGACCTTATTGGTTTGAGCAGCAAAAGTCAGAAATTTAAAAAGTTTTTTTTTCTTCAAACCTTCTTTCTTTCTTCTTTAGACCTCTGACATGAATTAACGACTGCCGTACACACTACACTTTTGATTGATGTTAAGGGATGATGTTGATTAAGCACCTATAAAAAAAAAAAGGTAAATGTATACCTACATACTAGTTTTGTGTTTTATAGTCAGCTTAGGTATAGTTTTAACCAACGACGTTAACGTTAACCAAGCCTAAAAACAGCAAGTTTAGAATGAGACTGAAATTTAGGTAAATGGGTAGATATAAAATTCAGCATTAAATAGATTAAATCTGACGTAAGCTGAACATGTTCATTAGTAGAAAATAACTTAAGAAATTTCAAAAGATAGATATCATACCTACCTACCTATTTACATTCAAACACAATAAAATGAACTTATAAGTATGAGTAAAGCACTCTTAATACAAACTTGCTAATATTCATGACTCAGCTATTTTAGCTATAGAAAATAGCAGATATTTATAATGAAGTACTCTCAGAGTTATAACGAACTTGTTGAGCTGTCTCGCTACTTGAACTTTTACTATGATGTCTTCGTACGTAGGTAGTCTGAATTAAAATGGCACTTTCATATTTTGAACTATACTATATTTTATCTTAATTCAGTATGAAACGACAAGTCAGCAATTTTATAAGGTTGAAAAAGTAACACAAAATATAAAAAAAAAACATGATTTAAATATTGTATTTCAGAATTTTGTCCACATCCGTGTTATAACATATTTAAATTTAAAAGTAATAATACTATAGCTCTAAGTTTTCATCTTCTAAGTTTTCTATATAGCATAAAATGTTTACCGTACAAGTATTATTTTGGAAGCATCGATTTTATTAACATCTAGGCAACTTAGTAAATCATTATGTCGAACTATTATGAAGAAAATTAAATTTTCTTTCTAAACAAAAGAAACATGGTATGTCAAAAAATACGTATTTATTGACATAAAAATAGACGTACGCGCATCACAGAAGCACATCTCAAGAACTAATAATGTAAGTATGTACTATGAATGTAAGTATATACATACATACACTTGAATAGGTACCTACAGCTACGTATGTACATTAATACATGAAACTACTTGATAGTTCTTATGACAGAATGTGCGTAGTGTATAGCTTTTACAAGTGCTCTTGAGAGAACTTTAAGTTGAGAAAAATGTAGCTTATTTTTATTTAATTTATTTAATTAATTTGGTAGATAACGTAATTAATTAAATCCTATCTTCTATCTTCTTCATATCAAATGAGAGTGGCCAACTCTGGTGTCGAGAATTAAACAAGCCGCCCTAAGGGCCTAAGGACTGCCGTACTAGACAAACAGTCGGGACCTACAATTTAACATGTCATCCGACCCACAGAAGCACCCAAAATGGAATGCCACTTTTCAGTCATCCATCCAAGAACTGACTGCGTCGACCTATTGTTTAACATTGGTAATCGCAAGCGATTGCCTCCGCTAGCTGAGCTATGAGCGCTACATTGAATCCTATAAAACTTTAGAAAGCTAGTTACTAGACTGGCTAGTACATTCCAAACTTTTTAAGATTTTGAATAGATTTTGCTACCTTTGTGGTAGGTAGTTAATTTGCGGTAGTTTAAGTGATCATTTCTTGTTATGATCTTTAGGGTGGCTTGAAAACTCAGACACCAGAATAAACCACTCTCTGACGAATTTAATTACATGTAGATAGTATATAGGTATAGAATTTGACCAATATTAAAATTGTTCAATGCCGTAAAAAACCATATCAGTAATATCTACTATAAATATATACACTTACTTGCATTTTCACGTCAAAAATCATAAAACCCAAGTCTCCTTGATTCAGTTTGTCCAAGACCTGTCACCTTGACATTTGGTGTCAAGATTAAATTCCTTTTTAAATCACTCACATCCATTGAGCGCAAGTTAGCGCCATGAATATTAATGTATGTAGAAGGCCGCCTTATAAGTTTGGTTTGTTTAGTGTAATTACAAAATGCCATTGAGAAAAGCGTATGGCTTGTGGTATAGTGATGTCGTTTGGATATCATCATCATATCATTATCATATCTAAATTCAAAAACCTATTTATTAAATATATATTACTTACCAGTAGAGTAAATAATAGAGTAAATAGGTATTACCAGTTAAAAAACTGACGTTGTCAATAAACTTTAAGAGTATAACAATATATTGTAAAGAAAGTTGTACACAATAGTATGACTTATAAATTTACAATTGTTTCACATATCTTATTAGAGCATGTTTCTATTTTATAGTAAGTTTTAGTTTGCAAGTTGTTTTTTGTAAATAAATAAGTACCTATATATTATTTCAGTTCTTGTCATATATATACCTATAGATAATTCTTTTTTTTATTTCTTCATTTAGGTAAAAACTCAACTTAGTTTTTTACACTTATGAATGTCAAACAAAATCTAATCTATACTAATACTATAAAGCTGAAGAGTTTGTTTGTTTGTTTGTTTGTTTGAACGCGGTAATCTCAGGAACTACTGGTGCGAATTGAAAAATTCTTTTTGTGTTGAATAGACCATTTATCGAGGAAGGCTTTAGGCTATATAACATCACGCTGCAACTATTAGGAGCGAAGAAACAATGGAAAATGTGGAAAAAACGGGGAAAATTATTCATCTCTGAGGGCTTCCGTAGCGTGGGCTACGAAAACGGTTCAAGATATCTAAAAAATATGTATGAAAGAATTATTCCTCTTAAAATGATCTAACAAAATGTCTATCTTTTAAGATTAACTCACTAGTACCGTTTTTATGGTTATAACTATTCCACGCGGACGAAGTCGCGCGCACCAGCTAGTACATAATAAATGTTGCCAGAGGCAGACTTTATTTTCGTCACATATAAAACAGAACAGAATACAATTAAATTGTAAAGTCACTTATCTACTTATAACTCAGGGGTCTTCAAATCCAGAGTAAATAGATTTTTTCTATGCAAGCGTGAAGGCGGGTGCTTTACATCAGGCGGGTTGAAGTCAAACGTAAGCCTATTATAGGTACTATTGCCTTTATTTATATTTTACTAACAAACGTAAGGTTTTACACTGTTCTGTTGCACTTCAAAGTCTGGATAAGCGCTACTATCTATCAAAAAACTTTCAGAAGACTTGATACGTCCTTTTTTTGAAGTCGGTTAATAAAAGAAATACATGATGGTAAGTATGTTTAAAAAATATTGTTGTTTATGTATCTGGGTCTCAAACATAAAAAAATACCAAAACTCTATCAAGCCGTTTCGTATTATCATAGCTTACTCGTACATAAATACTGTAACACTCACGTTGTTCATCCGACACATATACGAGTATATAACACATAGATAAAGAAAATTCATTCGGTCAGAGTCACAGAATAAAATAATACCCCAAAGACATTAGCAAGCAAAATCCGTAGAAAGTTAGTAAGTTAGCATGGGGCTGATGATTTTATTATAGGTGTCGACTGTAGAGGGCGCCGTGGGTGGTCCTATCACTCCACTTAGCGCGCCACCAAAACACAACTACCAAAAATATGAAAATATCACACGCATAATGTGGGAGGAAGATATGGATGAGACAAGATGCAGAAACGATAAAAAAGTGAGTCAAAATAATCTATACATAATTTGTGCTCTACATTGTTTCCCGTAGATACAAACATTGAAGATCATTACACTAAAAATATAGAAAATGAACGCATAATTACCAAGCTATTAATTAGTAAGTGAATTTCTAAAAAAATCATACCCTGAAGAACTCAGCTGCTTACGGCACAAAAAATTGCATTGTTACAAGTTCTGCTCGTTAATAAAAAAAACGGTATAAAGGCACTCTCAATTTAACGTGCCTTAAATTTGAGCAGGTACGAATAGTATGTTTATATAATTTATATGCGTTGATAATTTTATTTCAAATTCTCGTCCTGAAATAGTAATTTTGCAATATAGGCATGCCACGAGTTTCTTGTAGGTACTTATCTTTTGGAGTAATTGTAAAGAAAGCCTTTATTTACAATTCAGTCATGTTATATCCTGTCTTATCCACATTACTCCCATCGCTCCACCATGTTTGTTTTCCTAGGTCAGGTAAGGAGTCGCAGGCGCAGGTATGCTAGCACTGACCCTTCCTGCCTCGACATAAGCACTACATTCCTCTGGCAGATTAAAACAACATCTCGAGTACGTGACGGCGAGTCCCTTTTGAAAAGGCTCGTGGAAAAACATACAGGTTTTGTGCTGAGATGTGACTTGAATGATGTGGTTGGAGTTAGGATCTGGATGGGTTAAACTTAAGTTAGAATTAAGTTAAGCTTAAGTTATGGTTAAGATGGGAAAAAGCTTGGAATAATTTTGCGCAACCGTTATTAACATTGTTTATTACTATGGTCAATATTCAGATGAAATTCAGTTTTTAAATAATCATACCTAAGCCCTATCATAACAATAAACATGCTTTTTCTAAATTTAAACGTAACGATTTCAAGAAAAGTGCCTAGAAACGTGTTTGCAACATCAATTGGTTTCCAAATCATTATTGATGACATACCTACATATCTTACTTAACTGATTAGTAAATCTCATATGTAGGTACCTAGGTACGAATTATATCTACGCTTATCTTCAAATTTACCTCAAGTGTTAAACAACTATCTCAAATCAATTCCAAGTACTAAGAGACACAATAAGCTGTATCTACTATCAAACCATCGATAGCAATCAAATCGTTTATCAAACACCAAATAATCAAACACTGTGAAGTGGAATTACTTCACAGTGTGATAAAGTCGTCATTTTTTGAAGTAAGGTTCATTCAAAAACGCACTACTTTGTTTATGTTATAATGTATGCGGTACTTAAGGCGTAGTACGGTTCAGTTAAGGGCCATACATGCGATTGTTGAGTCGGTCCCACGGCCGCCCGGCCGGCCCTCGCTTGTGGGTACTTGAAAAACAATTAAAGTTATGCCACAAAACGATGCGCTTGGGCTTACATGCTGGAAATTGATTTTATAGCAAAAATAATAAGACGGAATTTGATTTTGTGTTACATTTATCAAATTTTGCCTTAATAAGATATTGATATACTTACGAAAAGCTGGATCAGGATGAAATAACGTTTCTTTTTGAATAATCGATATACATAAAATGATCAACTAAGTAGTAGACCAAGTATAATTTTGTACATATATTCTTCAAAAATACTTCGTAATGAAATAAGTAAAAAAAAAATATTAGTGTACAGCAATGTGCTACTTTGATAGATTTGTGTTCGTTTCGATTTTTACTTTATTTTCCCATCAAAAACAATCCTCACAATCCACCATGTAACCCCACCATCAACAAATCTCAATTCGCGAATCCGTGGAAATGGCCCCGGGGCATAATCCGTGCCCATAATCCTGGACAAGTGGCGCCCCGCGGCCATCCTGGGAACTTTATTACGAATTGGAATACTAATCTTTAGGTATGTAAAAGATAGGGTGCTTGTGTTTAGACGCACGGATTGATTTTGTAGTTGGTTGGTACCACTGTTTTGTCCCACCAGTGGGGACACCAAAAGACATAGGTATTAGAGGATACATACTCTACTCATGGCTTAGTTATGCACCATATTTGGGAAAATGAAATAGCAGGTTAATTATTTTCATTATTCAATTATAAAAGCTTTGTAACAATATTTTTTACTAATTATGTAAATGGCACAGCCAGATATAATTTCACAAGGAGATAAGCTACACTACAATAAAGATTTTAGACACCGCGATGTACGACACTGTACGTACTGTAAAAATAAAGATATGTATAGATTTTTTATATATTTACAGAAATTGATAATTAACTTTAGCTAAATAAAAGTTTTTTATTCGTTTAAATTACAATAGCCCAGTTTCTTAGTTGGACTCACACACAAAGGACACAAAAGGTCTAACCGACCAAACCCCATACATCGGAGTTTACCAGTCGTAACGAGAAATTAATTCGAGGGACGCCGCGGGCCAGAGCCAGGCTAATCTCTTGTATATTAAAACTTGTAGTGGCTGGGAGTGTGGTGGATTTGCGATTGTTTTCACCCGAAGAATGGGGTAATTTTATTTGTTGTGTGGGAGAAAATGCGTTATTAGGATGGCGTTATGGGACTCTGGTTGATTAGGAAAACTTTATGGGACTCTAGTTGATGTGGGATAGTCCAGGAAAAAATAGGTAAAGGAGGGTCTATAGCTAATGGCGGTTTTTACCAATGTGTCCTTAGATTTATTGTTAAGTTTAAGTTATGGATTCTTATCAGAGCTGAAAACGTAATACATGAAAACGTATGTAGGTACTTAAAGTTTACTCGTATTCGCTTGCTAGTACTATTTACAATACAGATATGATTTAAGATATACCTTGTATGTAATAGTATGTCACATTTTTTTGTTAGTTTTTTTTTTACTATTCTTAATAAACCAATATAGCTACAAAAGATTTGATTCTTGATAAAGATAATAATTTTCTTACAAAAAGCTCATTGGCCTAAGAGTTGAACATTGACTTTTATTTAACTAACTGTGACAAGAAAGTTTTGAAAAACCGCAAAATAAGGAAGAAATACTTAGTCCTTTCCACCCATTTTTACGTAACTAGTTTATCCTGTATGTTACAGATTTGTATTAACCAATCCCGTTACAACATTACCTAGCATCCTTCGATTAAAAGGTGTTTGTGAAGGTTCCCAGGAGGCTCCGGGAGGCGCAGCTAGTCGAGAGTGCTTCAATACGGGTGGTCTGCTAACGCCGCTGGTTATACAGGAATTTGAGAAATGTAATAGTTTTCATAGTATTTGTTCTGATGTCTTTTGAGGTGTATAGCTAATCATGTTTAACTACTACAGAAGCAAAACATATACGCTGCCTCATTTCATACAAACGCTTAAAGAGGCGCTTTAAATGCGAGACAAAAAATTCAATTTGATGTTTTGCAACATCCATATTAATCATTACTGTTTCTCAAATAGAATAATGTTGGTTTTTTGACAGGAATGCGTCATCATTTGACTACATACATACACATCATCATCGTCAATTACAGCTGGTTTTATCCACACTGCTTGTACTCAGACCTCTCTCTCTATAAACCATTGGCTTAGATCTTGATTTTTCTTTAACAAAGAATGAATTTGCACTTGACTGTAATTCATACACATAGGAATGCATTTTTACGCGGTATGATTTGCACTTAACCATAATTCGCCTGGCGGTAAGCTATCATTACAGTCTAGGATGGAGTGTACAAGGTGCATTAATAAAACTCTTATTTCAAGTGGCATCTCGTTCCAAATTCCCCTGCGGTTGTACCCGTTATAGCGAAGACACAAGTTTATGATGGTTTTACTGCAAGTGCCACTTACCAGCTACCGGGTACCTCCGTGTAACCCTCCTCCCCTCTCCTCTCCTCTCACACCTCACACCCCCGTTGCTTAATTAGAACAGAGATTCTCAAAGTGTACAAAATGTGCGCTCGTAAAACAAAAATAATTTAATGAGATGCGTTTGGCAACTTTTGATGTCGAGAATTTCCAAAACTTTCGAGAGGTTTTGAACATAGTTTTTATCGACTGTAGTAGATACTGAAACAGACTGCCGCAATCAACTTTATTTATTGCCAAGTTTAAATTAGCAAGTGTTTTCCAAGCCTACGATGAAGCAACCAAATACCAAGCATGGCTAGCCAGAAACAATGATAGTCAGCTTGTAATGCTAATACAAGTTTTCTAATTTGTTCTATTAAAACCTTGTAATTTAGGAAACGTCATCCTGAGGTTATAAAATAAAAAGTTTGAGCAGCAGTTTATAGAAACATCACCCCGAGTGTTTTTATTCCGGTAGCTGCTAACAAGGTGTTTAGGCGCGTGGGATGTGCCTTACAGCGCACAGGAGCTATACAGGTACCTGCCAAAGAAATAGTGATTAAAAAATGATTAAGGTATCCATCGTCCCTAGAAACTGTCCGAGCAATTTTTGTCTGAGTTGACAGTAAGCCGTTTTTGTCGGACAAAACCTAAGGGTGTAGAGTAAAAAGTACGTTTGCAAATCATTTTCTACAATGCCATGCAGTTCCTACGATACTGATAGCTTTAATCGTCGTCTACAGAAGTAATTGCCTTTCAAATTATCATCATCATCCACAGCCCTTGGGATACCACTGCTGGATATAGGCCTCCCTTTGTATGTACCATCTGCGTCGATCTTGTGCAGACCTCATTCAGATTGAACCCTCGAATTTGTCGAGAAAAATAATGATTGAAAATTTTGAAAATGCCTTTACTAACATCCATTTCGTATATGTAGTTACCTAAACATTCCTTGTAATACCTATTCAAAGTTGAAATGACAACGCCTACATGCTTTTTATTATAGATATATAACCATAATAGACTAGTATTTTGGCTCCTCTCAAACAATCCCACAACAGTATACAAACAAAGCAATAAAGATCACAAGTCTAATTACTAACCTTCCTTAACAGTCTCGGTATCTACATACAAAAGTATCCTAATAAATGTTGGCACAGACAATTAAATGGGCCAACAACTTAGTGGGTGGTCCTCAGAGTTTATAATACTCTAGCTGACCACAACTCGACAAATATCACATGACTCTGCGTTTTTGAACGAATATGGGGTTTTTGTGAGATTCGGGAAACGACGCGTTTTGGTGATAGGCACGTTTGGTCATCTTAACGTGATGTTACCTATGTTTTGATTTCAAAAAGGTTTGCAAAAGCAAGCTAGTTTGTTATGATTTTAAGAAAGTGCTAGTTGTAAGTACAGTAAATTTATTTAATTGTTTATCTATAGCAAAAAAATATTAGATAGAAAAGATATACATATACAAATGAATAAATATTCCGGGACATTTCACAGAGCACAATATTATAAGTTTTAAATCTTAATTGTTTACCACAAATGCAAACACATCTTAGTTCAGGTAAAATATCTGGGATTTCAATTTGCCAGCAGTCCGTTTTGCAAATCACAGACTTTCTTTCGATGAGAATTCAATATAAGCAATAATCCCTCACAATTGCATGGGATAAAGATACGATTGAGCAAATAATAATTACTCGCCCCTAGAGATAATTCGTCACAAGTCCAATTAATTAAATTAAAACCAAATAACAAAACGCGTGTCGGAACCGCGCACCCACTTCAACGGTCATGGCTGACCGAATTTTGAATTTCGAACGAATCTTTTTTCGTTTCGATATTGTTTACCCGCGCATATTTTTTCTTTCACCCTAATGTTTATAACTGGCCAGTTTTAGCCGTATTGATGAGAAAGGAGGGTGCTCTCATTATCCTTTTTATTGAAACGATAAAACTATTGTGTGAAAAAATAGCCGCAGGAGGGACACGCTCGTAATTTAATGAAATGCAATGTGCACTAGAGAGTTGCTATAATAAACGATTTATAATTAGTTTATGATAGAGCCTTGTGTAAGTATTTATAAGATTACTGAAATGTTAATCAACGATACTAAGTCTGGTTGCGAGAATTAAAATCTATTACATCGTACTTATAAAATAAATAACGCGACGCGATTCTGTCAGACGATTCCATATTTCCGTACACACTGTACACAGCGTCAAGAAATTCATACTTAAGTATACAAAACAGTTTGTGGTAACGTATTTTCCAAAAAATACTTTCCTGTAACTGGATGTTAGATAAGCATTCACGCTTGGGCATTAACATTAGAAACACAAAAGAGCCAACATTTTGTCAATATTTTTGTGTACACGTGCCTCCATTCCGCACGTTTTTGCGTCTTTTGTGCCTACCTGTAATCTCCGAGAGATAATTCCATTAGACACCTCTTTTGTAACCTTAAAACCTCCGCAAAGTCAAACCACCTGGCGACGTAAATCATTCGCAATAAGCACATTAGAGGCTCATCCCCTCAAATACCTGGATTCACCCTCTACCCTCAACTCCCACGGCAACCCTCGCATTAAAAAATACTTGTAATAACAATTATAATCATATGCGCACGTCCGGACTTCCGTTAGCATCTTTTTGGAGGGAACGATAACTGTCACTGTCACTTCGACAGTGCACTTTTTTGTGTTGCCAGCACTCAATATGTAATTTGTCGGGATGGGTATCGCGATAAGCGTGCAGAGGGTGTTTGATTGATTAAATAAGCGTGCACAATGCAGATAGGTGGTGGTTAAACGTGGCTAAACGATAAGGGTGGCGCGGCGAATATGGTGCAGGAATTATTACTGGTTACTGTCTAAAGCTGTTTTTGAATGATTTACTTACATACTGATCTCTTCAAATCTAGATTTCACAGTGAATCTTTTAGATAAAAAAAAATACTTACATACATACGTTTCGTATTATCAGGTAGGTAGTTACGTCACTTTTTAACAATCCAAAGCTTTATCTACACCATGCAGCTATTATTACTACTACACTTACCTAAAGGAAACAATATTCTTATTGATTGTCTTCAATATTTACCAACTCAATTCAACCAGGTGGTATAAAAAGCTATCCACGTGGCATTGCGTGGTATCAAAATGCTGATTCATTTCCGCAGTACATTATTGCATTTAAACCCATCTGTGATCGTTCAATCGACTGTACTGTAATGTGTTATTAAATTAATTTAGAGCTCGGCTTAGCACGCGCCTGTTATTTAGACGTCGTTATTTTATTGGTAACTTATTAATGAGGCATTATGCGTAGGTATAATAAACGAAAGTGGTTCAGCGGTCCCAGTGTCTGCTTTTCATCTAGACGTACCTACCCTGGTTCAAATCCGGCCCTACTTGTATTTTCACGTTATGTGTGGATTTGCACTCGCTTAGCGGTGAAGGAAAACATCGTAAGGAAACTGACATGTTTTAGGACTACAATATCTGAGGACATGTTGTCTTCCGTGGAAGGACCTGGGCGCCCACCACGATGTACATATCTGCCCAAGAGAACTCCCCTAACGAATTAATTTTGCGGGGGAGTCACGATCCTCAGTCATGAGGAAATACGACCTACACACACACACACACACACACACACACACACACAGAGAGAGAGATGTGTAGGTAAGCGAAAATGATTATTTCTTACTTTGTTAAAGGAAAATTGTTCAGCAATAATGGTTTATCTACCTAAATAAATACAGGAAGACTTAGACAGTCAAGCACCTGGGTACCAGTTTAAAAGAGGACACAAGGCCTAACTAGAATAGGTACCTGTTTAAAATCTAGTGCTTTGAAAATTTTCGATACCAGATCATGGATAATAATAATAATACTTTTATAGTTTATACTCGGTTTATACTCGGCTGTTTGTCTAGTACGGCAGTCGTTAAGCCATGTCAGAGGCCCTTAGGGCGGCTTGATAAACTCTCGACACCAGAGTTGGCCACTCTCATTCGATAAGAAGAAGAAGAAGGTTGATACTCTGAGGAAAAGTTAAAATCCATAAAGCAATTAACATGCCACCCAACTCACGGAAGTTAAATCCTGCACCAATGATAAACGAAATTACTAAACAGCACTTTGTTTTTATTCAAAAACTCAAAATATCTTTCGATATTTCCTCGTCATGTCGACACGACTATAGCGCATCGTATCGATACAGGTGGGCCATAATCAAATTATACAAATTGCAACATACAATATTCATAGCGCTAGTGATGGGGTGAACACACTAATGAGGTATCGACTATCGATGAGAATAGATGAACTTCATCACAAACAATTTATCGGGTAGGTATAACTAGGATTCTTTACATATATGTAATGAAAATACGCGTGAGCTTATTGTCATCGTCAGTTATCTACTTAATTTATTATTTTAAAGTACGCTTCTAAATAACAACATTACAAACCTAGATGTTCCTGCCCAAGAGAGCTCCCCAAATTAATCGATTCTGCTGGGGAGTTACGACCCTCAGTAATGAGATCTAAGACTCAAGGAGGACTTATCTTATATGTGTTGGTAAGCGCATACCTAACTCAACAACGCCTGGACCGATTTGGCCAATTCTTTTTTTTAATATTTGTTGAAGTTCAAGGATGGTTTTGACGGCGAGAAAAATTCGAAAAAATGCCGAAAATCCCTAAAAATCGCCCTTTTTTTTCCCCATACAAACGTTTTCTAACTAACTAAAGAGTAAAAGAGTCAACAGACAGGACGAAGTCTGTGGGGTCCGTTAATCATACATAATGCTATTGTAACATGTACCAAGCCCCAACAGGTGTAGTAGTCACATTTATTAATTTATTTTTTTATTAAAACGAGTTTGCACTTGACCATAGTTTGCCTGATGTTAAGCAAAGGCTATGGCCTAAGATGGAGCGTGCTTACCGATATGCATCTACTCGTAATTAGTTACAGTGTTAAATTCCAATGAACACAATTTTTTATCGTATCGATATTACCTATATCAATACTGTACGCACAACTCGCATCCCTAGTTCATTGAAAAGTGTGATTAATTCATACTTGGTAATGAGGTCGAGCTTTTTAGAGGTGGCCGCTCATACAGTAGTAGGTGAGTAGGTATGGATACAGTGCGGAACATACTTAGTGGCCTCTCCTACGGAATGTATGGAGATTCAATTTTGTGTCGTGGTGAGTGATATGTGTACAACGCATCACATTCAATACGAAACAAGCAATAGGCTAACAAATGATTTGCACATATTAGATATATTAATTATTCCCACAATAGAGGAACAGTTGACAATACTCGGTAGGTACCTATATTTTGTTACTTTTTTATAGGGTTCTAAAAGCGTAAGAATTTTGAACCAAAATACATATCTTGAAATATCGTCGTGAATACATTTTTTAACTAAACGACGAGCGGGATACATGCATATGCAACATGCATGCATTGCATCTTGTCGTTTAGATAAATAAATATTAATTAACGTTAGATACGAATAAGCTTGTAGGTACCTACTGCTATGCAAGTTAAAAAGCACAATTTCGTAACAAAAATAAAATTATGTACTTATACTTACTTAGTGGCTTAGCGGTTCCAGTGTCTGCATTTCATCCAGATGCACCCTGGTTCGAATCCGGCCCTACACCAATGACTTGTACTTTAAAGTTATGTGTGGATTTGCACTCGCTTAGCGGCGAAGGAAACATCGTGACTATCGTGAGGAAACCGACATGTTTGAGGACCACAATATCCGAGGACCTGTGTCTTCCGTGGAAGGACCTGGGCACCCACCACAATGTATCTGCCCAAGAGAACTTCCCCAACGAATTATTTCTGCGGGGGAGTCACGACCCTCAGTCATGAGGAAATACGACTCAAGAGAGAACTATGATTTATATGTGCAAGCTTCCATATCCCCTGTCCTGCACTACACTCCACCGATTGATTCGTGCGTCCGCGCCCAATTTGTCGCGCTGCGGTCTAATGAATATTACATTAGCATGTCTGCGCAAACCCACACTGAAATATTTAATACAATAACCACTGCTCAATGGACGAAATTACCAGAGAAAGTTTGTGTACGTCTTTTGGAAATTATGGGTTTTGGAATCTCGTATTGCATACCTACATAAATTATCGTAAAATGACCTACAAGTAGATAAGATACCCATTGCTAGTACCTGAAACCTTTTTAGACCTTTTTTATTTAAAGGGGAGAGATAAGCTACAATGCTTTTTCGATCTTAGTCATTTGTGGGGGTTTTCTCGACCACAGCACCGAACATACATAGTATAATAATAACCATAATTCGTAATGTAGGATTGGTCATGTCATAAAATCTTTGAGCTTTCCATGATGAATGTTCAATAAATGATAGAATGAGCAAGTCGCGACGAACATTGCCATTTTATTTTGTTTACAACATAGATAGGTATTCCAGGTCTTCACATACTAACGAGGAAAACGAACATAGACCATATTGGTCTTATTCACATAATGTTACGATTAATAAATAATTTCCCAATAATAAGTTTTACTACTGAGTATGAATCACATATTCAGGTCTCATTACAAATCCCACGCCAATAAAACTCCCATTACCTGCCACAAGTACCTACCCTCAAACACCTTATTACAGTACTGTCCATCATTTCCCATACACTTTCCATGACGTGTCGGGAAGTTCCCAAACTTCCCACCGCAGCGAGGGCGCCACGTGTCACACACGCGACCACATTCATTACAAACTATAAAAAAGCAGGACAAAAAGAAAAACAATACAATGTTGTCTCTGGAATAAATTGGTAACGGAAGGTTGGGGTTAAAATGCTATTGAACTGGTTATTATTATCGCGTTTAGGAACGAGGTTGCAATAATTGTACGATGTTTTAGTAATTATAAAATACAAGTTACCGAGTAATAGAGTAGTCTGTTTAAAAAACAGACAAACTTTCCACAAAAAAAAATGTATGGAGTATCTTATTTTCTATCATTCATTGAGTCTTTTTATTAATTACCGAATTTCAAGGAAATTTTCTTGCTGCGTATCTAGATGTAGATTCTAGCTAAAAAATAAAGAAAAAACATTTTGTAATCGGATTATCTCTACCTAATTTCCTTAAAAGTATAAAAAACCTATCTACTTGGCGCAATCTAGCTATAAACCTAAAATTAAAAAGACATAGAAAGCTTATTAAGTATGTATATCGAAAGAAATAATAAAACACACCTTAGTAGTTTATAAACATGTAATTATTTATTGATTATGCAATCACTAAACCCTTCAATATTAGCATTAATAGTAACAATATTATAATACGACCCTAGTAATGTTTAACTTGATCATTAAAACATGCAACAGAATGAGTATTTGAGTATAATATTACGTAGACAAGTTATCTAATATTGTTCGTACATTTTTAGTATCGCTTACTTATTCCGAGTTACTGGTCTAACTTAGACTGTCACTAAAGTTAGGCTCAAATTTTTACGATTAGGTATTTTTTTATCATTTTGTTTATCACACAATAAAGTCTGTACTCGAACTGTTTTATTCTGATTTTCAAACTTTTTTTTATCATGATTTTCAATTTGATACACACATAGTAATATAACTTGCGCGAGAAAACTGTACATCATAATAAAGAGTCGAAAGTTATCTAGTATCGTGTACAGAAAACCCTCAGCGTACAACACAAATTGTAGCAATACAAATGTAAATATAAATGTACGCACACCTTGAATGGATCAATAAAAGAATTTGAATTTAAACTTTTTAAGTTATTATTTCAACTAACTTATTCGATATAATGAACTTTCCCCTGAGACACTGAACTAAGTTATCCAGCAACTTGTATACAAAGTTAAATAGTCGAATCTAGCTTAATATGTAGTTTAGAATTGATACATAGTTTCAACTTACTTCAACGATTAAATACCTCGACTTTCAGATATAAGTATAATTTATATTTAAGTACAAAGTGTCACGTACTTTATATATGATTAATATAATTTCTTAAATCGAACTCGAATATGGTTAGAATGCAGTTTATGAGGTATTTTATTATATTACAGACATTATACATTATATACAGGGTTACAATACAAGGTGTGCTTTGCAGGATATTTTTATACAATTTTTCTCTTTCTTTACTAAAAAGTTTGTTTTTATTACAAGTTTTTTTTATCATTTTTTGTTTTAGCACACCTTGTTTCAGATAACCCTATTAGTATTGAGAGTAACTAGTATTGCAGTATTAAGTCATGTAACAGTAAGATAACTATGAGCAATATGTACAGCTTTTCGTTTAAGAATGGGCGGATAAGTTACTTGTAAGGCACCATTTTTACATCTAGTTGGATATTTTACAGAGTATGAACGTAACACTTTAATATGATTCGATCCTAGTTCTTTAAAAGCCTTCTTTTTATATGAATGGTCAAATAAATAAATTATTATAATGGCGAACGACAGAGAACTACTTTTTTTATTGATTATAACATTATTTTTCGTTTGTTAACATATTGAGAAACTAACATACTGAAGATTTAAATTAAACTACAATAAAAAATCACCGTGCTTTAACTAGACTACATAAAAACTGGATCTTTCTGAATTCTGATCGCTTGATTGACTACTACTTTAATGTTAATTTTCAGGGTATTCGGAAAAAAAAATTGTACTAAGCCGAATCGCAAAGCAAGGCTGGCAAACATTATTTATTTAGATATAATCAATAGCAGTAATTGGCGATTTTGAAACTTATATTCTTCCTTGTCAATAGGGTAGAGTACAAACTTTTTATCAAATTGTTGTCATTTATAATAAGTACATTTTCGAAGAACACTTTAATTTCCATAATAGTCAACGTAAAAAATGTATGAAACAGCTTTTATTTCGATATTCAAATATAAGGATAAGTGCGCTGATTTTATTCGACCTCTCTTTCTCAATAACCCTGAAGAACACAACATCTAAAACGTTATTCCAAATTTAATGATACATTAAGTACAATTTTAATCAAACCGTCTATTAATTAGCATAATATCTAAAAATATTATTGTTAAGTTAAATTTGGTATATTACTTACACGATAGTCAATAAATTAATTCAGTCTATGCTATAAATGATTAAATATGTCGGTGGTTAGTGGATTACGAAACATGGGATATAATTATGTTAATTAATGAAAAAGATTCATTATTTGACGAAAGTGATTAAGACGTGACATGATTTTTAACATGAATTCTACTAATAATATTGTTATTTTTTTCCTAATGACAAATTAGCTGACACCACAGCTGACTCTGAGAAAATAACAGATGTACAACCTACTTGGAGGTACAATGATTTACTATTTCAATGTACTAAAACACGCAGTTTTATATAAAATAACAAAGGTTAATCTATTTATTAGTCACAACAAAATTAGAGAGCACACACACACACACACACAAAACAGGATTGAATTTAGATAAAATATTCTTATGAGAAATCACATAATACAAAATATATATCATATATAGAAGCAAATATGTGGGTGCAAATTTTGAAATTATACATGCTTAAGTTAAAAAAAAACTACTTTTTTAAATATATGTGTGATATTTTAACGTAAACTAATATACATATAATAAACACATGCAATTATAACTGTAGGTATACTTAAATACATATACATTTTTATAAAGCAGCATTCTGTATTGTAGCACCTGCATTTATATTTATTATTTAACTGGTCATATAATAAAATAACTAGGGACAAATTATTAATCACAAACGTTACAATATGAGCAAACACATAATTTAGTAAACACAACTACAACACTACACAAATATTATTTAATCTAGTACCTTTAAAATTATACTGGCACTGATTTATTATATTAGTCAACATTACTATTAGAAAAAAAAATAGGATACTCTAAATGTTTAATCTAGATTACATATATTTAATTTTAACTCATGACAACATCTTGAAAGTATAACTTTATTTAACCTGAACTCTACAATTATACGTGGGACACTCAGAAAGTTTTGCGAAACAGAAAAAAAATGTGTTTATGAGCAAATATATTTTTATTAAATCTTTTCAAAGTACTCTCCACTAGCATCTATACAAAGTTTCATGCGTCTGAACCAATTTTCGAAACACTTTTTCCAGTCCGCCGCAGACACCTCGTTTACGGCCTGCTCGAACGCTGACAGCGCATTTTCCGGTGACAAAAATTGTATCCCTTTGAGCAGATTTTTTATTTTTGGGTATAAAAAGAAGTCACACGGTGCTAGGTCCGGGCTGTACGGAGGGTGACCCAGGAGTTTGACCGGCATGCTGTCCAGGAAGTCCCTCGTTTTGAGCGCGGTGTGCGCGGGCGCGTTGTCATGATGGAGCAGTAGCCTACGGAGCCCTGTGTTTGGTCGCTTGTTGCTCACAACAGAGAAAACTTCTGACAAGCATTTATTAATATACCATTCGGCGTTGATGCTTCTTTGGTTTTGTAAAGGAATGGACACCAAGTAGCCAGTCAAATTGAAAAAGCTCGCGATCAAAATTTTCTCCCCGCTTCTAGATCGCTTCACTTTGGTAGGCGTTGCTTCGTTTTGAAACACCCAAACTGTCGACTGGCGCTTCGTTTCTGGATCGTATTGATATATCCAGGACTCGTCGCCTGTAATGATGCATAAACACGCCGAGACGAACCTGCTTCAAATTTGTTAAGCATATCACGGCACCATTCCACCCGAGCCTGTTTCTGAGCATCGGTGAGGTTGTGCGGCACCCAGCGTGAAACTATCCTCCTCACGCGAAGATGCACGTGCAGAATCTTGTCAAGGCTTCCCGATCCAATCTGCACAATGTGCTGAATCTCCTGGTATGTAACTCGCCTATTGTCTTGGATTAAATTTTTCACTGCTAGCACGTTTTCTTCCGTAACAGCCGTCGAAGGGCGACCACTTCTTTCTTCATCCCCCAAAGTTAGTCGACCGCGCCGAAATTCATTATACCAACGATACACGGTTGCCTTAGAAGGGTCTTCATCCATGAAAGCCATTTGAAGTCTTTCGTAAGATTCTTCCGGTTTCAGGCAGCACTTGAAATCGTATAAAATCATAGCGCGATAATGTTCCCGGTGCAGATCCATTTTTTACTGAGACACGATAATTTAAATTAGCTTGCAAAAAATGTGGAGGGAAAATTTGAAATTGGAATGTGCCTATTTTTACTTATAAATAATCATATTTTTAAAATAGTTTTAAATTGGCCAGTCTCTCATTCATAAAAACTTTTTTTCGCAAAATTTTCTGAGTGGCCTGGTAAGTATGTAAGTATATCGAGAGATAAATGAAAAATAAATCAACTGTTGTTCTTTAGTTATTCAAATCTGCTAAAACGAAAAAGATGTATTCTTAATTGCAATATTGAGTAACGGCTATTTTTATACATAGATATTTTGTTGCAATGTCATATATTATATAGCGAAGGATATTGGATTCCTAAATGGCCACCAATGCAAAACCTACGTGAGGCAAGGTATAAATATAAATGAACTAATCACTACTTAAGTCAATTTAAATATCAGATGTTTAGTTACAATTGTCGTTTTAGTTTGAACTTGACTATAAACTAGCATGATGGTAGGCGATCACTAAATAATAATATAAGTGAGTTTTGTCTTTAACCAATCCTCAGGAGGTTTTGCATATCTCACCAGTCACCCTAAACATATATAAGCAAAATACGTAATAAACTAATAAAATATAATAATTAAATAAGTGCTTACTGCTTATAAGGTGTATAATTCAATTCCGGTCAGAGATTCGACGGTACTATAGTGAAGCATAGCAGTGCTGTCGCAATACATTACACCATATATGTGAATTCCCTAAAACAAAATCAGAATGTCATATTTTACACAACAGTACACATTATAATTAGGTTTGGCCAGAAAGTTTCAGCCAGACTTAAATGCTTATGTCTTTCTAGCCATCATAGTTTACAATAAATGATAAGCAAAAAGCTGATCTGAAATTGGATTATAGAACATGGGATTCAATGGCAAAAAACATGTATTAAGTACATTCTATTCAACTAATTTTAGTATAATAGACAAAAAAAAAACAAACACTTACTGGCAAAAATGAACACGCAAATATAATTTCAGAATCAGCTTTTCACACTTATTATTAAAGTATTTGTGATTATATTACTTTCCAACATGAACTATGAAATAAAACTAAAGCTTTTCATCTAAAATCAGTTCAAATGCGGTTAGGCACACAAGAGATAATACTAGCGTAGTTCACCAAATCTCGTAATTCAGTGCTTAAAAAAGGCACGTCGGGTGTAACTTATTTTCTTTTCTTTGATTCGAATATTTGGCAAATGAAATTAACTCGTGCACTAGACTGATGTGAGTATTTAAATGAAGAATTTATACATGTGATTTTTAAAAACTTTATTAATGTATTTTTTAAGTAAGTAAATAATCGTAGATATTGGATCAAGCCTAATTAGCAAGCAGGAAACTAGCATATTAAACCAAAGCGCCAGCCGACGTGCCTATCTCCACGAACCTGTAATAAACACTACGTTACACCACTGTCGTCAAAGAACGTCACTTTTTAGTTAGCTTACAAGTAAGTGACCAGAATAGCTCCGCGGCAAGAGGCCAGGCAAAATGGCGGAGGGTTATTCGCTACAAATCGGTGACAGGTCCGAACACCACCGTCGAGTTTGTGGATGAGTTAGCGCTCGCGCGGCGCACGCGGCCGAGCGCGTTCGCCTCGTGCTCGGGCTCGCTTGGGAGCGAGTCGGGCCCGTTCGTTAATTGCACGCCGTTGTATTTGGAACGCAGCTGGGTAACTAGACGTTCGAGTCTGGAACACGAGGTTCGGTTTGTGCCGAGCTCTCCTGACGCTACTTTTGTTGATCGACCAATGAACGGACACTACACAGAGCAGAGAGTGACGTGACAGAAGGAACATTTAAAGAATAAAGATAGCGTTATGACATGAATTTTGTAACTCCAAAAAACGTACAGTACTTTCCACAAGTTTTAGAAAGAAACAGCGAGAACACGGACGCGAATTTTTAAACTTTATTTTTCGAACATAAGCAAATAAACGGTTTGACCCTTTTCAAACCTGTGTGTGCATTTTTAATGGATGTGCACTGTACAAAGCTTTTTCGAGTTAATATAGCACAAATTAGTAGCGAAATTGGAAAACGTTAGTGTACTTACTAATTTTATTTGTAACTCTCTCCTTTGTTAAGGTCCCTGAAAAATGCAACTCGTAACATTACTGCCTACGTAACCGATACTGATCAACAAAAGCAGCCTCGAACGGAGATTTAATTCTAACTACTTCTCACGTTAATACATCAAATATATTATTGTCTTTTGTGCTAAGTATAAAATGTAGGAATCAGACACCGTATTCATAAATATTATTTTTAATTCGACATAAAATCTCTCTACTGTCTAAGTTGAAAACTCATTTTATAACCGTAGCACAAAAGACACAAAAACAAAGGGTCACTGGTAACTGACGCAGAAGATTGACGCGACTTTAGCACACCACTTCGGAAATTCCAGGCAAAAAATGTTTTTTTCATTTTGTCGTGCGTCGAGGAACTATTTCTATGGAGCAGCTCTATGTACCTAGTCAGGTCATAAGTATTGTCACACAGTAAAAACTTTTCTTTTAGAATGCTGGCTACAAAAAAGTTTATTGAATTCGAATTTCGCATTGTTCATGAAAATAAAAATGTATACTCTTTAGAATTTTACTCATTTTTAAATATGGAGTGGACGCTTAAAGAAGACCGTGTTGCAGTTATTTCATTGCATCGTTGCGGTTACGCGCCAATTCAAATTTTTGACATACTGAAAAATTTGAATATAACCAAAAGATTCGTTTATCGTACCATCAAACGATACAATGAAGACTCTAGTGTAGATGACAGGTCAAGAAGTGGTCGCCCTCGGTCTGTTAGGACTCCAGCAGTGATAAAAGCTGTGAAGGCGCGAATTCAAAGAAATCCCAAACGTAAGCAGAAACTGTTGGCCCTTCAGATGGGGTTAAGCAGAACCACGGTGAAAAGGGTGTTAAATGAAGACTTAGGGCTTCGGGCATATCGAAGAAAAACAGGACATCGTTTGAATGCTCGTCTAATGGACCTGAGACTGAAGAGATGCCGCGCTTTGTTGAAGCGGTACGCGGGAAAAAAGTATGGGGAAATTCTTTTTTCGGATGAAAAAATTTTTACCGTAGAAGAGAGCTACAACAAACAAAATGATAAGGTGTACGCACACAGTAGTGAAGAAGCGAGCAAACGTATTCCGCGTGTCCAACGAGGTCATTTTCCATCCTCGCTCATGGTATGGTTGGGAGTTTCTTATTGGGGCTTAACAGAGGTACATTTTTGTGAGAAAGATGTAAAAACGAATGCAGTTGTGTATCAAAATACAGTCCTGACGAGCCTTGTGGAACCTGTTTCTCATATCATGTTCAATAACAAGCACTGGGTATTCCAACAAGATTCGGCGCCAGCTCATACAGCGAAGAGCACACAAGACTGGCTGGCGGCGCGTGAAATCGACTTCATCCGGCACGAAGACTGGCCCTCTTCCAGTCCAGATTTGAATCCGTTAGATTACAAGATATGGCAACACTTGGAGGAAAAGGCGTGCTCAAAGCCTCATCCCAATTTGGAGTCACTCAAGACATCCTTGATTAAGGCAGCCGCCGATATTGACATGGACCTCGTTCGTGCAGCGATAGACGACTGGCCGCGCAGATTGAAGGCCTGTATTCAAACTCACGGAGGTCATTTTGAATAAACTTTATTGTCATAAGAATCTATGTTTTGTTAAGTTCATTTTGGTATATAAATGGTAACATAAATAATAAAGTTGTTTCAATTATTTTATATTAAACATGTGACAGAATTTATGACCTGACTAGGTATATTCTTTAGCATATTTACTAAATTACATAATGTTGTTACTATTAATCTACTAGATCCGCGTATAAAGTTTCGCGCTAGTAACTACTAACCCTTTATGCAGTATTTATATATGTATGCGAGTGTGTTATACGTACTTGTGTGAGTTGTCCTCGGCGGCCTGCTTGGCGCGGCGCATGTCAGCCACCTCCTTGCGCAGGCGCATCCTCTCCGCTTCAGAGTCTTCTATGTTGCCGTTCGTCAGCTTGCTCTCGTTTATGTCGAGTCTGAAAAAAAAAGTAATGAAACAGGAAACATTTTAACCCTACAATTCATGAATTTTTTTTATATTGTAGAGTACATTTTAGGTCAAAAAGGGACACTATGTCAAAAATTATAAGTGATGAAATTGACAACGTCATCTGTCAACTACCGGTCATACGCTCTCACCTTTTTTGTCCATATCATCTTTGTTGTTGGTGCGTGTGTTTTAGCCAAGTTTCTTATTTCTAAGGTAACGAATGCCATCAGAAGTTAGCATTGTTTTGGGTATAGGCCTTTTCTGTATAATGCTATTAAAATAGTGTTAATTACCCGCTATTGACCCTAAGGGCGTGTACTTCATCCTCCAGTTTGCTAATACGATCCATCATACGACGCTTTTCCGCTTCCGAAGCCCGCAGAGTGCTCTGTAACAAACAGTTTAATTTATACTTTGGCACACAGAAAAAATGATATTATGAAGTTTTCTTGAGAGTAAAAAGTTTCATTGGTTTCATGGTGGCAAAGCTAGTTGGGTTTTCAAGCTATCCATGGAGACTAACATGTCTTGTATTATGCAGTGTTTTTTTGAAGTATTTATTTGTCTATCATGTTTTAATAACT
Organism: Macaria liturata; assembly: GCA_964023185.1. Taxonomy (NCBI): domain Eukaryota; kingdom Metazoa; phylum Arthropoda; class Insecta; order Lepidoptera; family Geometridae; genus Macaria; species Macaria liturata. Next base: position 3,494,317 of record OZ026809.1, read on the forward strand.
GACATAATGTAAACAGTCTTTGTAATATGTATGACGAATTGGAGTATCTAAAAATAGCATGATACATGCATTCTACGGCAAGTGCCATATTAGCTCATCACGTCAACAGTTAATAGTAATTGCAAAAAATAACATAGCTATAAGCTATGAAGTTAAGTACCTACATATCCTAAGAGTAAAGTGAGCTCGACTTGAATGAGCTAATGAGCTAAGGCGCCCTACGGCGCTAGTGCCACCGGACACCCATCTCTCGACGAGAAGCCACGTTCACAAGATCACGTTACACAGTTTCTAGGGAAAGTCACGAGTTAAGGGTCTTGCGTACATAGTGCGTTTGTCTCGCTCTAAAGTTACAAACAGATTGATGTAGATGCCTGCTTAAGACCTATTGCGGAACAGAATGAATTTCAAGCATAATAGTATTGTAAAATAGCAGACGATAGCCCACATATGTAAATCGTACACAAATCTTCTTCCGAAAAACCAAATTGATTGGGCTTGCCGAGTTTAACCCTACCGATGAACGGACAAGCGATGCCGCCGGGGAGTCGCCATCCTCAGTAATTAGGAATACAACTCTCGTCTCGCAGAATAAAAACCAACAACAACCGACCAGTAACATCCTGACATATCAAAACCTTCAAAAAACGTCCCGTCAAACGCAAAGACAGCAAACATGGCAGTTGACAGAGACAACAAGTGCGTAACAACGTTGTGTCGGCGAAGGAGCGCTCATCAAACACCAGTGGTAACATTTACTCTGCAAATTCATCACGGCACGCGACCAGGGTCGGTTGAGCTGTGGAAAGTTTGACGGCGGAAGAGGATTGGATTGATGGGATTTGGTCACTGGTTTGATCAGAGTATGATCACATTTTGGGTTTTTTTTTGGTATCTGAATGGATATCATCTAGGTCTATCACCTACAGTCTTATTAGGTATATCATGATTTAAGGTCGTGAGTCTTCTGCAGAATTAATCATCCGGATAAGATCTTGTAAACTATGAATGTCAAAATGTATGAATCTAGTACTTGCCTAATAGAAAGTGACCGTTTCAGTAATTTCTGCTATTTCTAGATAAACATACTAGACCAATACTTGACTACAACTTCACGACTGTTACTGTTCACGTTTTCACCACAAATTTACGAAATAATATTACGAAACTACCACCATAACACGAAAAAAAACTCAGGACTCCGTTTCAATTTTTGTTTTGGAGCATAGGATGAAAGAAACAACATTTACGTTAAATCTTAACGTAAATTTTTCATAAACTAAGTATACATACTTAGAAGACAAAACAACAGTGTTATTTTTTTCTGGCAGCATAAAAGATCTGGTTTCCGATAGAATTGCCAGTGTTAAAAATCAGGTTTGATTTTTCCCTCGGGAGGGAGATTATCTTAGATTGGCGGCTCCGAGCTGGCAATGAAGCTATTTTCAGAACAGATCAAGTTACAAGATAAAGCGATATTGATTTTCAGAACAGAATACAGAGGTAGCGATAGTTCATGTTATATGCTCGTAATCTATGTAGGCATATGTTACTGTAAAAGCTCGAAGTGTGATAAATCCTAGGGATTACCGGAAAATCCAAAGATTTACCGACTCGCAATTGTAGAAGTCCGAAAAGTTCTTTCATTTCGGACTTTTACTATACTATTCCCTTAGTATCTCTAAAGATTTACCATAGGTAAGGCACGATGATGAGAAAAAAATTACGCCGAACCTGACTCGAGGGATAGGAGGTAGCGGGGAAATAGGAACCATCCTATTTCTCCGCTACCTCTTATCCCTCGCTCCTCCCCGCCTGGTCGCTACTATTCCCTTAGTATCTCTAAAGATTTACCATAGGTATGGCACGATGATGAGAAAAAAATTACGCCGAACCTGACTCGAGGGATAGGAGGTAGCGGGGAAATAGGAACCATCCTATTTCTCCGCTACCTCTTATCCCTCGCTCCTCCCCGCCTGGTCGCGTTAAGTAAGATTACACGGTTGAGTCTATATACGCTGACAAACAGGCAGACGGCGGACGGACGGCTAATTCTGTTTGTTCCGTCGGTTTGTGACGTGCCTATACGGTGATATTGCCATCATTGCCCATTACGGCACTATTGTCACAGCTATTGTTGCGTTTTCTGGCTAAATGGCGCAGTTTTCGAAACTTATTTGGGAGGAAACAGAGCTAGGATCATAGGAAGAAAAAATAATGTATACCTTCAGTCAATTATGAAATATTTCGGGATATCTCATACAAAAAAAAGGTTCATGTCGCCCCTTACTAATCAAAGGCACAAATTCGGGGTGTCTCCTCGATTAGTATGGCATGTAACTGGCTCGTCTTGTTATGTGTAATTGAACGCCAAATTTGTTTTGAAATCCTAGTGAAACAAATATAATTTTATATCCTGATATTTACTATATGTGCAAGCATACGCGACTTTATGAAATCTCTGCCAATACTGTTCTTAAAGCCTACCTTGGTTAAAATTATAATAAAAAGTTAGGTACACCTACTACAGAACCATAGATTATTTCCGGACCGCGGATGAAAAGTTTTATTTTATTAGTCTTTTTAGCTCGACAATAAGTTAAAGAAGTAAGTCACTTGAGCCTCTTACTACACGCGGAAGACACTTAACCGTACCAGTAGCTATTTAAGTCCAATATTAAATCCTAGCGTTTCAGCTCCAATATGAACTTTAGTCCTTAGAACTTAAGATTTGTGATCCGCCTTCGAAGTGGAGACAGTGCGTCACTCTCGCTCGAATATTTATTGGTATAGGAGGGAGGGAGATGGCTGTATGTTTGCTCTTGCTCTTAAGGAGATGCGTCTCCAATGTCAGGGGCAAGGATCGGACAGCGTGGAGTAATTGGTTCCATCCAAGCCGAGGATGAAATAAATGAGACGCTGGCGCTAAGGAATGGCCGACGTTTGCTATTTTAGGTAATAAATATAATAGTGGTGTGATGCGAAATAAACCACAGAATAATGCCTGACCTTGACATAAACATACAACTATAAAAAAAAACAAACTATATAAAAAATCTATAAATTGTTAACCAACATCTAAACAAGTTCATAATGATCGGAAATATGGATTTTTGATGTAGGTAACTGCTAAAGCCCTAAACAACGCATCAATTTTTATATTGCATTTTGCTCAGAGGAATACTACGTTTCAATTTTCTTTTGTTTGGCTTGTGCGTGAATTTAACCTAAGAATCATGTTCTCTTTTCAGTTAGTAAGGGTGCCTTAAAATATAAGTATGTTTTTCCAAGAAGCTTAGGGCAACTAGACATAGAACTAAGTATTTGTTTTCCAAGTAAAAATATCCACAAAAATAGTTACCAACGAAATATTTCCGTGACCCTTTTGGATCCCGACTCGGTTGCCCATTTAGCAGTATAGGTAACGCATTTAACACGTTTTAAAATGCGTTATGCATTACCACCAGCCAGCTCAGTTCTTGCAGCTACACGTTAGGTTTGAAATTTACCTTTATTCACAGCAATGTGCATCTAATTTCTTAACAACAAGGAAGAGGTTGATCTTGATCGGTTTTCAGGATCTACAGCTTGTGTTATTATGTTGTTTAAATGATATTAATAATATATCATATATACTAAATATCATACCTAACAAAAAAAAAACAATGTAAACGGTTGCCAGAACAACACCATTACTTGTGCTGTCAAAAGTTATCAGATCTCATGTAGAAGTTTCGAACTCTAATGACGATGCACAATATCTAAGCTTAGTCATAAATGTCATAACGCACAACAACTTTTTTACACACTACATCCAAGCATCTAAGTACAGTGAGTTAATAAAAATATACTTTTTATAATAATCAATTCTCATTATTGATACAAGATAAACGTAACACTTATTTTACATCTCTTAATCTCGTGTCCAACGTATGAACGCTGCACAACACGTTAAGCGTAGTGCTAAGCAAGTTGCGTTTCGTTTTTGCACCGCAATCAACTCATTAAGAGTTAAGTGCGGCGCTCAGGCGTTAATTTTGTGCGCAAACTCAGGTGGAACTTTAGGTACCTAGTACCTAAGTACTTATATACTTTATGTAGGCGTAATGGTACCTAAAGGGTGTATTATGATGGATGTTCACTACCCACGCACTGGGCTGTGGTTAACTATGTAGAATAGCTGTGTTTAAGATCAGGCAGGCTGTAATTAAGACTTAGTATTTAAAAGTTTAAGATTTGATACAGGTATTTAGATCTTTGGAGACTTTATATGATATAATTTGCAAGAGACTTATCATGACGTAACAATAACATTTTAGTCATTTAATAACAAAATTACGATTCTATATCAACTAATACAACCTGAACGAACACTCTAAAACAACTTAAGCCCAACCATAGTCGCACATAACAAAACCACTTAAGTAAACCTAAACCGAACCACACAGAAACATCTAGCCTACAATTACCCTACCAATGACCAAGAGAAAATCCGACCAAAATCGCAATGAGCGTAATAAATAAAACTTAGGTAGGTAAGTAAAACTCGAACCACAGAACAGACTCGAACCAACCCACACGGAACCATCTAGCCTACAATTAACCTACAGGAGATCAAGAGAAAATCCGACCATAATCGCGCAACTTCCCATATCCACATTCCCGAGAACACCAAACGGAATCCCGAATCCCCGGCACATTTAAATTCATAACAAAATTACAACTCACCAAATTGCAATGAAATATTAAGTGCGCGGGGATCGAAGCCGGTGACGTCAGGAGGGGTGGCGCCACGGTTGCAGCCATCCACTCACATCTGCCAATATTTACCTAGTACCCCCCGCACCCCTCGTGCCCCCCGTCTTCCCCTGTACCCCCGCCTCGCCCCGCACGCACCCGTTCATATTTCAAATGTGGGGAGACACTAAAGACTACAAAATACAAAGTTAGCGGGGTATTTCTTGCACAGTCGTGTAAGGCGTTTGTTATGGCTGGTTTATATATAAAAGATCGTAAGACTCATCATTAAATTTAAATTTAATCAAAATTCGACAGAATGGAAATATAATATTAGTCAAAATACACGCACATTGGAATCATTTTTATTTTTTAATTTTTCGCATTTTATATACTTAACAAAATTAAAGTTTAAGAAATTCTTAGTCTACACTGACACACATACTGATTCTTTAACGTTATTAGATACCTAATTCTTTAACGATGTTAGATACCTACTACGCATATTATATCCAACACATGCTTTTTGTAATAATCCCATAAGACCATACTTGAAATTATTAGGAATTTCTAGGATTACTTATTGAAAAGACTATTTTGCTAGAGACGACTCTAGTTTTCTTTTGTGAGTTACAATACTTATATTACGCGGCGGTGTAACAGACGCCCCATATCAAGCATCGTATGTGCGAATGCGGGGCGTTTAGTTAAATCGATGCGATCCGTTTTATTCAAACTCACGCCGATTTTATAATCCCCCCGTGCCGCGTACAAATTGTTATTCTTTATGTTCTGCTATTTTATGTTGAACAATCCCTTTGTTATTATTTAGGTACTGTTATATTTTATTGTGTTTGGAATGGAGTATGAGATGTGAGTTGGTAATGTGCAAATGACTGGTTAGGCTGTGTTAGGAAATACTGATTCGTTTGCTTTTTTAATGTCTACTCGTTAGTTAAAATTTCAGGATTCACATAACTTCAAAATAGGCATGAAGATTGCACAGGTATTATGAGTAGTTACGCGGATATGTAAGTGTTTAGTTCTTCAGAAAAAAAATGAAAGGTTTTTTTTTTCTTTTTTCCTTATCAAAGGAAAGTTAGTAAAAGACAATTACCAACTACAGTTACAGCGAATTACTTTTCATAACGAGTCACGATTTTATTTTTGTGTTGAAATTGATAGATACGAGTAGAAATCTTTTTTATCTTTCTTTGCTCCGCTATACACTCCCCGAAATAAATTCGATAAAAGACCGACAGACTGAGATCAGAATCAGATCCAATTCGAGAATAGTTCATTATTAGTGAACTAGTGACAGTCTACAAATTACAATACAAAACCAACGGCCAAGGAAAACACAAAGCGTACACCACACAGTCATACACAATGGATGCAAATCTCAACAAGCAGCGTTTGAAAACATTGCAGATATGCTCAGTCACCTCGGGATATGAAGGCGTTTACTGATCAACATTGCTAAACTACGGGTAATGGACAGAGATTGCAGTAAATATATTCAACAATACTATAAATTAAAGAAAAGATAAAATCCTGAGTAAATATAGAATTAGCTTAATTTGTTATTCCATTCATCTATAAATTGACATCGAATGCCAATACCTACGTAGAAAGTCATAATGTTATCAAAGGCTGGAGTAGATCAAAGATATGTATAATTATTGTAAAGATTTACATATTCTTATTTTGCATACACCAGTGCTTAATTTCAATTTGAATTTAGTGTTGGAGCTAACAAATTATATGAGTACTCCATAGAGAATTTTGTATGAAATGTACGAAAGTCTGAAATTTTGTAAAATCATGTGGAGGAAAATCACGAGACGAAATCCACACTAGCTTACAATCTAAATATAATAAAACTCAAAGGTGACTGACTGACTGACTGACTGACATAGTGATCTATCAACACACAGCCCAAACCACTGGACGGATCGGACTGAAATTCGGCATGCAATAGATGTTATGACGTAGGCGTCCGCTAAGAAAGGATTTTTGGAAATGCCGCTTTTAAAGGGGTGAAATAGGGAATGCCAATTCTTCGAATTCTTAACGCGAGCGAAGCCGCGAGCACCCACTAGCATTTTTATAAATTCCATAAATAAATGTCATTTTGGCCTACAGCACAGACCCATTAAAAAGGCCTCCCAATTTCCCTACATATACATAGTTTAGTAAAAACTGGCCCTACCGATTCATGCAGCACTCAAGACAACTTCAAGAGCACTCGACGGACCACCCAGACAGTACCTACTCGCACCAAAATCGAGGTAAAAACATGAAAAAAAAAACACATAACCACCTTACCTTGTGAAATATGGAAAAAAATGTTTACACAACCTAAGGATTTTTAGGATAGGATTTGGAGAAAAAGTGTGTTTTGGTTTTGACGGTGACGTGTTGAAATTGAGGTTGTTAAATGATTATTGTTGTGGGTAAAGATTCTACTAGATAAGTGAAATATATAATGCAAACAACAATGTGTTGTTTCTAATAATAGAAAACTGTGATTTTTAGGTAATGCTAAGGCCTAAAAGTGATTATCTGACAGTCGGGCGTGCTTAACTATCGGCATTTATAAGGTTTGCATTTACATAATACAAATTCTTCATGAATCTGAATATTAATGAAACTATTTGAATAATGTACAAAGAACATTTAAGTTATTACTAGTACGAGCACTAACACACTTTATGATGAAATTAGTTTGTATTAGACCTATTAGACAAAACACTCACAAACGCAGATTTTATTTTTAACGCCATCTGTGTAGCAACTCAAGAACTTTTTAAAAATGATGGCAATGCAATCACCTTCGTCGCATTAGTTCAAATTAGTTCAGCGGTTAGTGGACAGATGGCGCTATTTTATAATTTTAATGCGTACCTTGATTTCGTCAAGAGTCTTTTCAGTCAGTTTAGCTTCCGACGATGCCAAATTCTGAAAACAAGATTGCATTTCTCGAATTAGTATGCGAACAATGCAAGGACATTAATTATAGTTACAGATAGAGCGGATCTTTGCCAAACATTTTATTAAATCGTATCTATACTTAGATAATAAAGGTGAAAGATGGTTCAAAAATCTGAACACAGAAGATATTTCAAAAGAATAAAATGTCTGGGTATACTTTAAATTCATAGCAGAACACGTTTAAGCAGTTTTTAGAATTTTTGTCTGTTTGTCTGTGCTCATAACTCAAAAACGACTGAACGGATCTTCATGATTTTTGGTCTGTAGGTCTAGGTAGTAAGTATGAGGTCATAGAAATGTCATATAAGTAGGCTACTTTTTATCTCAAATTAATGCTAGCGAAGCCATGGGCGTCCACTTGTTCATTTATAATACAATTTTCTTAAGAAGTGTCGATAAGTAGATATGAGTCTGTAATTATCAGTTGGAACAATTTATTTCTTGTAACTTTTTATAAGCTCATAACGGTTTATTTAGGTAATCGCTGGTATTTTCGATTCGTTAAACAGATAAATTCTGTTCTGAGTTGCAGTCTAGATTAAATTTCAGTGATATTTGAGAAGAATTAGAACCCAGAGATCAACACAAGCTTCCTTGTAAGGAATCAGGATCTTGATTTGCATTCCTACCTTCTACAAAAGGTGGTATTGTGATATCATCTGAATGAGCAATTGTGGCCGACAAGATAGTTATATTATTGTATTATTAGGTATACTTAATCCTAGCTCTAGTATTAGGATAGTTTTATTGAGATTTCCGTCTCGGAAACTTGTGAAATTGGAATGACTTGTTGAATCAAATCAAATTAATTTTATTGAACGGCAAAATAAGGTATAAAATTCACATAAAAAGGTAGAAAGCAACCAGGGACATATGGCGAACTTATCAATAAAGTGATCTCTTCCAGGCAACCTAGTTTGGACAACACTAGACTATATGTGATTTCAATTATTAAATGATCTGAGCACTTCAGAGGGTTTGTTATAATAAAAAAAAAAACAAAAATCATTTATTACAGCCAAAAGATAGTGCTTACAATATTTTTCTTACTATCTAGATGTTTACTTACTATTTCAGTTTTGTACATGAGTTTGTGACCGTGCCACGCGCTAGGTCCCTCAGTGGGCTTGTATTACGTAACTATATAGTTACGTATAATAAAATAATAAGTATGATCCTTTTTGTTTTTTTTTATCTCGGTAAAATACTTACTTATTTCATTTCAGCTATAAATATGTAAATATTATAAAATACTTATTTCATATTACGGTATGCTTTAGTTAGATAATACGATGACAAATAGCTAAAAACAAACCAGCATATATATTTTTTTCATTTCTGATTGCAAATAATGCAATGAAGCCTTGACGATAGGTTATCGTACCAAGCATCATTGACGTTGTAAATTCTTATCTAACTGATTATCAACATACATTGGATTTTATCTTTAGCTAAATAAAATTGCGAAAAAGCTATCAATCTTACCGAAAATAAAGGGTGAAAATATTTTTAAAGGTATAACGAGCTTTATATTCTTCACTGTAGGTTTATATTTGATCAGATTTCAATCGGTGTTAGTGGAATTTTCGTGGCTTTGTGTTATCAATATCTGTTAGTGCTCCTTAGAGAGTAATAAATGGATAACATAGGGTTAGCCACTTTCAAATAATAACGTTAAGGTATATGTTTAAAAGGCAATTCTAGTTAATTACGTAACGATCCAAAGCATAACTCTTGTTTTACAACTTTTATAAAATCCTTAGAGAGAAATTTGGATATGTATATTATTTTTTAGTTAACTGCTTTCAACGTTTCTGTAATTCATTCATCAAATTTAGGAATAAAAAAAAAAGAAAATCTGATTATACTACAGACATATATCTAGGTTTTCAGTTTATAAAAAGTAACCCTGAATAGAAAGTAGCACGCTGTTATCTAAATTACAATAGGGGTAATGGATGTAACTAGATATCGCAGTCCAATGTTTTATTGTAGAGACAGACTACCAGCAGGATTATAAAATGACGCGTAGACTCGGTGGCAGCAAAACAATAGAGGGCAATATAATAATATCAGATTTTTTTATGACATGTACAAATTAGTTGTAACATATGTGGCGTATAGGCAGAAGGGCCCTCTGATAGTAAGCAGATATAGACACTTGTATTGTCAGAGGCGTTCCAGTTTCAGAAGAAGCTTGATCAAAAGGGTGTCTCCTGCAATATTACAACAAGAGCTCTTCCAAGCTAACACATAAATGAGAAATCAGTTCATGCATTAATCTAGAAATCAATAGTTATAAACTATCTACAGGCATCATAGACCACAGATGCTACTGTGCTACTTTTAGAAACATGATGTGAATGTTGTTAGGCAAAGTCTCCAACTTATGTAATGGTGGCTAGAACGATAAACATACTAAACAAAAAAAACGGTTGTTTTCCGATCGTCCCCCGATTATCTATGAAACCCACCTTAAAACTGTACGAATTATTGTAAATTTGTTAATAATGTACTAATTTCCTCAGTCTTTTAAAATTATTTTCAACTTAAACCATTGTTCAGTCTTGCTCAGAAAGTCGTAAATTTAAAGCATGTTAACAATCCTTGAAATTCCATTATTGAATTCCCTATGTGAGTTGACTCTCGGTCTATAGTGGAACGAGAGGGAAATAAAAAGTTCCAATCGTCCCCACTGGGGACGAACGAAACTTTATTTTTTCCACTCGTACCCAGTGGGGACTACAGGGTGGGGACGATCGGGAAACAACCCAAAAAACAAGTCATTATACTTAGTTCTTTAGCTGTATTTTGAAAATATTTGTGAAACTCATTGTGAAACACCATGCTAGTCTCATATAATAAACACCTAGCTATCCAGGTAGTTCATTGAACTGTAGTCTTCCAGTTTGGATATGGGCCAAGACTTCCAAATGTCATGACGTGAAGTCTGGACGAAATTGACACTCATCTAAATAGGTGCTTCTGTTAATCTGCTCTAATGTTGGTAATGATTTTTGTTGGTAAGTTTGGCTGTTAATTTAGCATGAAGGCGCGACTAAATATTATGTTGATTCTTTAGAAAAATATCTGGTTAGTTACTGAAATTATCTTTTGAGTTTTTGAGAATAGAAATAACCGATAATACAAGCGAGACACTATTTTGATGGTGAGTAAAAGCTCTTAGCAACAGAATCGAAAAGAGTTAAAATAATGAAAATGTGATGTGGACACAAACACTGAGAATTTATTTCAGGTGTAACTTCGATTTTTAGGTGTATTTTTTATTTATTTCTTAATGTTTTTACACTAACGAGCATTACAACTTGTACACATTTGAGCTTCAAACTAAACCGGCACAAAAGATGACAAGATGACAATCTCTTGCAAACAAGAAATTCTGTAAATTCCCGCACACGATAAAGAGTCCTATGACCTTAAATTATTTCCAAAAAAACTAACAAAATTTTCGTTTACTCATATGTACAGTACATATGCTCTTCTTTTATCGAATGAGAGTGGCCAACTCTGGTGTCGAAAGTTTATCAAGCCGCCCTAAGGCCTCTGACATGTCTTAACGACTGCCGTACTAGACAAACAGCCGGGACCTACAATTAAACGTGTCATGTAGTCACGTATATATTTGATTTGTAGTAAGCAGCTATGATTTAAACTGTACTTTAGTACTTAACTTTAACCATATGTATTTTGCAACAGGATGCTGCAGTGGTTACGATGTCAAGGAATGACATAAATGCCAGTGCTATGGTTAGGTCAAGACATACATAGGTACCTCATTACATAAGGTATAGTCTATACTCATATAGAGTAGATAGTTACATATATCTGGGTAGATTAATCGAATAAACTTTACAAACGATTTGGGTAATAAGCCTCTTCTTCTTATCGAATGAGAGTGGCCAACTCTGGTGTCGATAGTTTTCAAACCGCCCTAAGGGCCTTTAGCATGGCTTAACGACTGCCGTACCACACAAACAGCCGGGACCTACAATTTAACGTGTCATCCGACCTACGGAAGCGCCCAAAATGGATTGCCACTTTTCGGTCACCCATCCAAGGACTGACCGCGTCGACCTTTGCTTAACATTGGTAATAAGCCTCTGATAATAACCGACTTAGACCGCATTGTCACCACTACTCCAACAAACCATTTCATTTTTATTGAAGGGCTTGGATCAATTTGCAAGTTTGATGTTTATCTAACCTCATCTGTATACCTAAGAATATGATGTTATCACTTAGTGCATTTGAAATTCTAGTTTAATCTAACATCACATTTAATATAGTTGTGAGATAACATTTAGGAATAAAAAAGAAAGAAAGAAAGCAAGAAAACATTTATTGTGGCACATTTAACAGAGAAACAAACACAAGTAAGAACATAATAAACAAACAAACATAAAATCTACCACAACACAGCCCCAACTCAGCATAATGCTGGTTGTAATAAGACATCTATCTCTTTGTGCCTTGCAAAATCTAGCTCAATCTAATAAATTTACTTAATATTAAATTTGTTCGAGAGACAACTGTGTGGTTGACTGAATGCAAAATGTGCATAACGACAAGTCATTGTATGTGAGGCCAAATGGGGATCTCAAAATTGGTGTTGCGAATCGATGTTTTCCGAAGAGACAATATGATTTACGGAGCTGTAATGTTTATAACTAATTTAGCATAAAGTACTATTATAGTATCATGGGTATTTCTAAATTATTCATACTTCAAACGTAGCAGTCTACATAAACAGGATTTTAAAGCAATTCACCATTAGCGTACTCTTTTACTAGAGAATAAACTATGGTTTAGTTTGGATGTTGATACTTAATTTATTTTATTAAGTATGTACTATTATTGGCCTCCGCTCGCGTTGTTTTGAAATTAAAAAAATAGTCTATATAACTTCCAGACCCAGTTACTATCTGTCTATCAAACATAATGATGATCCGTAACAGATAATATACAAGTACCTAATCTAAAAACGGATGAGACGGGTTCTGTTATAAATTTTAGGTATAAAAGAAACAGTAAACATGAAATGAGTACCTATTTCATTTTGACTGCTCTGTTAGCTTAGTTGGTAGTGGCACTGCCTTCTAATCTAGGGGTGCGGGTTCGATTCCCCCATAACACAAGTAATTATGCATATTAAAATTTGTAATTACTGAGTGAGGTGAGTATGTATTTACAAAAAAATATATATATATTATATCCGTTATCTAGTACCCACGACACAAGCGTTTGCTTAGTGTGGCACTAGATGGCGCTGTGTGCAATGTCCCGGAATATTTATTTATTTACTCTTACCTCAGTCCTCTCCAGCACGAGGGCCCGCACCCTGGTGTAGAGCGCCTCCTCCCGGATCCTGGCTGCGTCCCTGATCTCCCGCACCAGGTCCGTCAGGAACCCTGGGCTGTACTGGCCGCCGATAATGCCTGCAACACGGGGAAATACGAGCATTAACTAATGTTAATATATTCCTGGAGGCCTGTTCCTAGAAAATTATAACCCTAATCTTCAAATCCAGAGTAAATAGGTCTCTTCTAGGCGAGCGTGCCACATCTTAGACTATAGTGGGGCTTAACCTCAGGCAGGCTATAGTCAAAGGTAAGCCTATTTCGTGTTAAAAAAAAATGTTACACACATGTTGTGGAAAGTTGTGATTGTTGTGAGTAACTTAATTATTATCAGCCAGTTAGTGCTCAAAATTATGAATTCTTTTCCTAATTGAAATGTAGGTATCCTGCCTGTGGATTAATGAGGATTATAGTGAAAGTGGAAACGGTTGAAAACTATACATACATCTAGTATTTTGATATCATAATTAAAGTGTATCTTAAACAACACGTGACGAAACATACGTAATAAGCTAGATTTCGGTTACTCATCCAAAAGAGTGCTTCATAACGACAAGCCTAAATAATTACAAAACACCCTTAAATATAACACCAGAGTTCGCAAATTGTGAAACGGGAAACTAAAATGACCGAGCAGAGATCATCGTTTTATCTTATCTTAGCCAAATGTCAGTCGAAAGCGATATAAAGATCAACACAACCATATTTCTCTACTATAGATACCCCGAGCCAATTCTCAGTAAAAATTCAATTGGATCTTTCAAATAAGTGAACTTATAAGTAAGTAACGGTTAGCAGATTTTATATCGACAGAGCACTACCCGATTTGCGTAGCTCGGATTCGCTGCGAATCGATTTAATACCAATCTTATACGCGTTTAGGAATGAATGGTGGTCGAATCTTTACGCTCTCGATGTTGTAATGTATCTTATTAAAATAAAATGGTTATCTTTTTCACGAAAGTTTTGTGTATGGATGCACCACGAAGGATATGATTATTAGTGTACATTTGATCGTGGGAATCTGTCTGTATTTCTGCATACTAAACCTAGGTATATGTCTCTATCCTATACTGGCCACCTTTAGCGACATGCGAATTGGTCTTACAAATTATCCCCAACGAGATTAGATATCGAACGATTGAGATAATTTACCGATTCATTACTAGATTAGATCATTCGACCTATCTCACAATTATTCATCAGCGTGACCCAAGCATGGGATTTGCAAAATTTCTCCCTGCCGTCTATTCAATTATTTCTGCAACGTCCATTCAGCAATAGCCATTGTCAAAGGATATCTCTTGTTAATAAAACAATAGCTCGTCTATTGCATTTTATAATCGGATCACGACATTAGACATGGTTCCGACCCAGCGTTCATTGTTTTCACTTTTCATTCACACCACGATGGAAATAAATTTATAATTCTATTTAAGCATTCCGTGGATTGAAATTTATGAGAAACTGTAGCCGGGCGTTTTAAGCAACCACTGTTTTATGCCGCTGTTGATGATAGTAATAAGAAAAAATATTTATGTTCATAATGTTAGTCATGGTTTAACTACCGAATTATGTCGAGCATCCGTGTTATCCATTGAAAAGATGACATTCCACTTTATCTTTTTGCAGCGGTCACCTATCCAAGAACTGACTGTGGCGAAATAATTTAACTGAAACGTATAAGACACAAATAATAAGCAAGTCAAATGAATTGCATTCCCAATTCCGCCAATCAATCTGGTTGCATTCACACCAGTAGTTGATTGTGGTTAAAGTGGCAATGCTTGGAACTAGGACAATGATCAAGGAACATGTAAGTAAAAGTGTAGGTAAGTGTCTATATTCTGTGGTAAAAGCCGTTTAACAAAAATTTTAGCAAATTTCGACAACATTACAAGATCATCATTAAACATACGAGTCGAATTGATCCATCCTTTTTAAAGACGTCTGTAAAACGTATTTTAGCTCATAATTATTGCATATTTCATTATGCATTACAATTGGTTACCTTCCCGACACGAAATAGCAGACATCACTTGAGAATCTAATCCGCTTACAGCTCATACTATTGACTTCACTAGCAAAGCTGTTCATGACATTATTATCATGTTATTGACTTCGTTCCAATAGGCATCGTTTTACTTTTAGTGTAAGAGCAGAGTCGCAATGTAATTACTTTTGTATATGTATTAAGATATTTTGATTAACGACTACTGTTCTTACAATGCGTACATAGTATGGTGAACACAGTCTGGGATAAATTTAAAGTATTTGCTACTTTGTTTTGTATACTGTATGACCCTCAAAATGCACCAGGGCATAATGGTAGGTCAGTTTAAAAGTGACAAGAGTTTGGCTGTTCTTCATGTTCTTCAATTTAACTGGGGAATTTTCAAAGAACCACGTGAAGATTGAGGATACCAAAGAGAGTAAAGTACATACACCCATAAAAATATAAGTTGCACAATACCGTCAAATGAAAGCCGTTTCTACTATATTTAAACTGAGATTTAACTTATCCTGTCTCATTTTCATTCAGATGCCAATAAAATAAGCAGTATTTGTGAATAACACATTCCTATACGTAGAGGTCAGACGTAACCTACGCATTTACCTTGAAACGTCATAGTTTAATATCGATTAAATTTCAATAATACGGAATTTACATTCGTAAGCAATTAAAACTGTTCAAATATTTTTGCATTTGGAATAAGTATAACTGGATTTCATCACACAGGAATAGACCTAGTGCGATATTCAGGATCTGCATACTAGAGTATTGATATGCGATCATTTTAAACGTCATTATTTAATGTTTCAACTTTACTGTACAACCTTGTGACGGTCTATATAACCAATTTTATTCCTCAGCATCACTTCTTTTGTTCAATAAACTTTCATATAGTTTTCTCAAATTTTTAATAGAACAGAGCGCTAAAATCAAGCCGTAGCAGCAATCACGATTCGATTAACTGCTCTGCAAGTAACGGCAAATATAATAACTAACTAATACAAGTACCGGTGGAACATTATCGAAAATCATCGACACTGTACTGACAGACAGGCCTTGACATACCATTTCCTCAAAAATAAGATGTCAACACGTTTTTTTTATGTGAGCCTCACAGATTCGCACAATCCAAAGAAGGGTTGCAGAAATGTAGGTAGGTAGCATGAGTAATCGTGAGAGATTGGTTAATTCTGAAAATGCCTGACATGCTGGGACCATCTAATTAACACATTATCCAACCAACGGAAGAGCTCAGATTTAAATACCATGGCACTTGTCTTTTTACAGCGACCTGCCATCCAAAGATTGCCAGCGACAGCACTGAGTGGGATGCAAATTTTAGTGTGATTGGGACTGCTCACAAAATGGCGTACCAATTAGACCAGTCCATAAGGAAGACTGTTCTATGTCGTTGTCCAAAAGTACGTCTCACTTATCGCATTTCTATTGTTAGAGCGAATTGGTATTCTTTGCGTTTTCCCAGAGCGTGGCATAGACTTGTATAACTGTGGGGCTATCGACGCTATCGCCAGGTCACGTCGCGAGATAGCAATGTTTATGCATCGCATGCGAACTAATGCGAATTATAAATCAACTATGGATAAGCCAATGCTTATGTAAGTATTTAAATAAATAGCTAGTTCGCACTGGCTCGGAAACAACTTGGGCTCGTTGGCATATTTCTGAGTTACATTACACTTAGTTACACTTCGGCCAAATTTGGTGACGATAAATGATTAACGATATGTGCTCACATAATCATAAAACAAATATGTAGCATAGAACTTTCCGGCACCTATGCGCATGGTTTTGTTACGATGATTTCACAACGAATGGCTTGCTTACATTAATATATTTCCATGCTCACTAGCCTCAAATGTACCTACCTTTAAACTCTACTTGGCGTGCAAGGATACAATTTCAGTTTAACCACCAGCCAGACAATAATACGTAGAATTACACTATCGATTCCAATAATACACCTAAAATTTCTGTAAACCTTCCAAAATGAAAGCAATAAAAAAGTAGAGCAAAGTTCACCAAAAGGCACGTTAGGAATTGCACGCTACAGTTTTTATCGTCCGCAATTTGCGGTTCTCCTTACGATATCGTTTTCAGTTTTAGTAGAAAACTTTACAGAGAACAAAATCACACCTAATAGACGCCACAAAATGTTATGAATATTTCAATACATTTACTTAATATGCCTCTGGAGTAGATAAAGAGTTGTCGAATTCGAATTTTATCTTCATTCAACAAAAAAAAAAAACAGTTATGAAATATCGCAGCTAAACGTTGGCCCTCGGATTGGTCCGCTGCGTTGGCGACGTCGCAAGTCAGACTGACTGACTGATTCGAGAAAAACTTATTAATTATGACTATATTTTACATTTGAGTCAGGCATTTGACCACCAACTCGCACGAAGCGACACCACACAAGAGGGTAATAAGGTCTTAAGAACATTGCTTGTTTCATCACTAGAAAATAACCGAATTATTGTGTGGAACTGTTTGTAAAAATATCTTTAAGTTGGTGTGTTTGTCTACTTATGTCTATGTTAAGAGCAAATAGTTTACGGACGCTCAGCATGCGATAGTATTAAAGTACGTTTAATTAAATAGCTCGCTAATTTGCGGAATATAATGGGGAAATTGTAGACAACTTGACATCGGATTGCTTTGTAATTGGTGTGATTTTATAGCACGAAGACACTATTTAACTGTTCGGTTAAGTAAGTACATATTTAGGGTCCTAGTATGGTATAAGCGGTTGATATAAAGGTCGGATAGGACGCATCTTGCTATCACAATTCTTCTACTAGCCAGAGTGCTATGTGGGGATATTATTATAGATATCTGCTGTGTATTCTGTAATTGACTGACAAACTACAAAGATATTTACCTAAATTTTTTAAAGTAAGTACCCGTGTAACTCGTGGATTATTCCTGACGAAAATATACTGAGTATTTTCACATATACATATATGTATGTATATTCTAGATTTTTAACATAGAATACAGAAGTAGTAGCTTTGCTGCATATGTAAACAAACATAACTAAGAAAAACTCAAGAGTTAGAAATTTAATAAGACCGTTTAAGTATTTCCATACAATTTGAATAATAGCAATCAAACTCAATCAAACATTACGAAAACAGCCACAAGCACGTCAATCAAAGAAAATTGCCTCATTAAAGAAAAGCAACAAATCAAAGATTTTATGAAAATAGAAAATCAATAAGACCGCAATGTTAATCAAGGTCGGCCATTAGTAATCATTACTGGGTACCTACATTCATTCACATAACACAGTAGAGGACAGGCTCTGTAATAACACTGTTTACGTAGGACATTCAGGCATTTGCCTAGTTGCCTGAAATGAGATCTACACAAGCAGCTATGTGACCTAAGATCAATGTAACTGACTCTCAAAGGAGGTTGCCGAAATACAAAATTAGTTAACACAAATTATATTTCTCAATATGTAACTAAACGGTTTTCACTCATGTCTGCCCGCTGACGCGGTCCCAGAACGCGCGTTCTGATGATGGGTGTCATTACCTACACCCGAAACGCGTAAACAACATACGCAATTTACACGTGAGTGAAACCCGTTTAGTTACACATTGATAAAATGTCCCACAAAACTTTTAATACTAAAATTATGTATCTATCTTTGCGATAGGTTGCTAACGCAACATGCATATGACAAACACATTCAGGTTGCTAAAGTAAAGCCAGTAAAACTGAGTTTCTCGATGCGCTGAGACCCGTCAATCACTGTCCCATGTCGCTCCCTACAATGATCATGTATTCCACGCAACACAGTATGCCCAGTGGTGGTTGAAAGATGCAAAAACTAGTAGCTAACTGGAACAAGACGCACGGGACCGGGGCCACCAGCCATTTATCCAGTTCTTCCGCATTTTATGGGAGAAAAACATTAAAACTACAGTTCACTCGCCACTGATCGGTGTTAATGATCTTTGGAGAGCTTTAATTGCGTCACTATAGGATAAGCGATGCGATTACCAATGTTAGGCAAAGGTCGACACGGTTAGTACGCGGATGGGTGACTGAAAAGTGGTATTCCATTTTGGGCGCTTCCGTGGGTCGAATGACATGTTAAATTGTAGGTCCCGGCTGTTTGTGTAGTACGGCAGTCGTTAAGCCATGCCAGAGGCCCTTAGGACGGTTTGAAAACTCTCGACACCAGAGTTGGCCACTCTCATTCGATAAGAATAAGAAGAATCTTATAAAATCATAATAGATTATCGCTTAAACATCAAAGTATGAGTCGCATAAAGGTTCAGACAAAGTTTAATTTCACATCAATTAGATTCGATCCAATCGATCAATTGTCTGGATATCGACGTAAAATTAATGCAAGGGAGATTACGATTCAGCAGCTGAATCTTGCTGTGGAATGGTGCCAAAAGTGAAAACAACAGATGGAATAATGCTTTAAGAATTAAGTACCTACACAGTAAACGTAATATTTAAGTAAAATTCGTAAAACGTCCGACGGTGCCCAATCGCTTAACTTGAAACCATATACATATATAATTGGTTACCATAATCTGTCGATTTCGGCATTCTTCGGATTTCTGTCAGTATCAGTAAACCTAGAAAAAAGTATGTCCGTATGAAAATGACAAATATAATTATCAAAAAATTCAAAACACGAACGAAATTTCTCACATGGTCTATTTGGTATTACTTATTGATTGATAGATAAATAGATAGAAAACACTTTATTATAAACACCAACATACAGGAAAAAACAGAATGAAACAAGCAAAACTTAAAATTTGTGTCCTAATTGGCGACCTTATCGCTCAAAGCGATCTCTTCCAGGTAACCAATCTGGCAGGGATCAGGGTGCAAGTAAAAAAAGCACTAGGTATATGATAAAGAACCATATCAATATAATGAAATGATACAGATGACTTGATAAACAATAATGTAAATATAAATTGAACGTTACTAGGATAAATACTTACACTAGTAATTGTACATAGTTTAATTATTGTTATTTAATAAAGATATTTTAAAATTGAAATTGAATTGAATGATACAAATGATGTTCGAACGCTTGTATCAATAATAGATAACTTATTCAGAATGATTTTTTTGGCAATGGAAGGTCCCATATCCTCAATCGTCCCCTTGTTGCAGGATATCCTGATTAACAACCAAGGTCGAAGCCAGGAAGCCGACGGGGGAAAGTTTTACTTCAATCTACTATCTGTTTACACTTTTATTTACGGCTTGCGTGTTTGTATGTATGTAAAATAGGAGCAGTTTTCACACCTCGTATACTTTTGTTAGAATATTGATTAACGCAACTCACTTCACATAATGAAAGTTTAAAAAATGATTTTCAATTCATACATATAATATAGACTGTTTTACATAGAGCGAAATAAATCCAGAGATCAGACAATTATAAAAATATTGCCATAAGCTTTTAAGGCCATTACTTAATAAGGAGAAATGATACAGACAGAAATAGCTCCAGACACTAAATTTAGATAAAAGTGATCAAGACACAAGGAAAAAAGCGGATGTAGAAGACTAGTTACTTTCCAATTTATAAGAATGGCGTGATTTTATTATTAAGTGAGATATACGTGCGTGCATACCTACTTATCTCTTCTTACCATAGTGGGTTTTATAAGCACAAGAAGTTTTATAGAAGCTAATAATTCAATAGAGAGGAGAAAGCAAAAGTTTCCATCACACAGCTAGCTTTAATGGATAGTTTGACATGTCGTAAAAAGCTATGGTACAGGTAAACAGCTTTTTAGAGCAGGGAAATTGCAGACAAGAGTGTGATAGCTATGATTATGCCTAATTGATAGTGGCCGTAGCTTAGCTAGCGGAGGCAATCGCATGCGATTACCAATGTTAAACAAAGGTAGATGAGGTCAGTTCTTGGATGGGTGACCGAAAAGTGGCATTCCATTTTAAGCGCTTCCGTCGGTCGTATGACACCTTAAATTGTAGGTCCCGGCTGTTTGTCATAGCACGGCAGTCGTTAAGCCATATCAGAGGCCCTTAGGGCGGCTTGATTAACTCTCGACACCAGAGTTGGCCACTCTCATTCGATAAGAAGATGCCTTATTGATAATACACCTATGATCATTCATATCGGTGAAGATAGATTCATGACAAAAAAAAATAGCACTAGACTGACATCTGTGGCACTTAGAAAAGGAGGTCGTTTCAATGAATATACAATAAGTCAATGAGTTAATGAAAATTTATTGCTTTCATTGATTTGATTGTTTTCCAGATTTCATCCTGTAAATTCTAACAAAATAATTCTGCGGGGGAGTCACGACCCTCAGTCATTAAGAAATATGACTCAAGAGAGAGAGAGATATATCTTTTTAGTAATGAAAAAACCTTGTCAGTGTTTAATAGGTAGAAATAGTGATGTACCTATATAAGTAGTAACATAATGTATGAAAATAGTTAGCTTCTTCTTCTTATCGAATGAGAGTGGCCAACTCTGGTGCTGAGTGTTTATCAAGCCACCCTAAGGGCCTCTGACATGGCTTAACTTAATAGTTAGCTAAAAAAATTATATATACTACCACTTACTTATTTGTTGTCTAACTCATATTTCACTTGGTCTGCATTTATAAGTCTGATGGAACAGTATAAGAGCTAGACATGCTATCATCGAGACATATTTATAAGTACCTAGCTAGAAATGTGGTGTGAATTCCTGGTGAAAGGCCTTAATTATGGCAGAAGATACCTCTCTGAGCTGTTGGTAAACACTGACTTGAGATTTTAACCACTTCCTTTGATTATATTCAAATTAGAATATGATGAGAGTTTTTCTTGTAACATGAGATTAAAGATTGATTGAATAGTTTAAGTATAACAGCTATTGTTTTTAGTATGTTTTATATTGAAAATCACTGTTAATATATTTTGTTTCTAGTAGGTATATAATTGTTTTATGGTATCTCTGCCTTCCAATCTAGGGGTTGCGGGTTCGATTCCCGCATGACACAAGTATTTATGCATTTTAAAAATGTATAAGTACTTGTGTTGAGCCTGGTCGTTTGTAATAAGTATTATATTAAGTTTATAATAAGTATGTATTTACAAAAAAATATATATAAGTATTATATCCATTATTTAGTACCCACGGCACAAGCGTTTGCTTAGTGTGGGGCTAGATGGCCATGTGTGCAATGTCCTGGAATATTTATTTATATTTATTACTGTGTAGTTAAATACTTAATAAGAGATTACTTGTTAATAACTTACCATTATCAAGTGAATGGCTAGATGTATGTCCCATACTTGAGCTCGTGCCTTTGTGCAACATCACATTGTGATGCCTCATATTGTCTAATTCTGCTGCAAAATAAACAACATGTGGATATCAGTAAAATTTGGTTTATAACATAAAAATATGACTTAATTATACTGTGTGAATAGTTATCATTATTTCTTATTATAAATATTCATCATTTCTAAAAAAAATAAGAAGGCACATCTTGAAGCATTACTCCCTTAAATCTAGGATAAAAATTAGACTTGCTTTAATGTAATGACTCCATACTTAATCTCATTCTAATTGATTGAGCTGTCTTACCATGAAGATAGATCATTCCATTCACATTCACAACTTAAATTTTCATAAGAGTAGTGTCACAATTTAGCACTGTGTCTTTCATACCTGCCTAAATAAGATTTTAAAGAAGTTGTTGGTACCTACTTCTATATTATATTCTATAAAAATATTCCTATTCCTATTCTATAAAAATATAGATTAAAATAAAAACCATATTTATTTTAAGTTGTAACTTCTTCTTATCAAATGAGAGTGGCCAACTCTGGTGTCGAGCTTTATCAAGCCACCCTAAGGGCCTCTGACATGGCTTTACAACTGCCATACCAGAAGAACAGCTGGGAACTTAAATTTATTGAGTCATCCAACCCACAGAAGCACCCAAATGGGATAATTTAGTTGTAACTAAGTAATATAGAAAACCAACATCAAATGCAGGAATATTTACACACATTGATGAGATTTAAATTTAAAATATTAACCTGACCAGTGCATAACAATATGACATAATCAAAAAACATGTTGTGTTAAACACATGTATTGTTTATGTGACCTTGACTCACATGCAATAGATGTACATATGTGTGTGGGTGAGTTTTATAGTGTAGGTGTGAAGAAGGCTGTTTACTTTTGTGTGAGACATAAACAAATAGATTGATCTCCATGAAATGTAGTTACTGTATGTGGGAACTAAGTCATGTACTTACTCAATTTGAGCAAAATACTTTAGAGGTGTCATTTGTTTTTTATTTTGACAAAAATGTGTTTGCGCTCGCCCACAACTTGCCTGATGGTAAGCAATATTTGAGGTCAAGACAGAGTGTGCTTATACAATAGCCCTGATTCACTTCAGGTTTGAAAATTTCTAAATTATTTATTTATTTATTCATACTTGCACACATACAATTTAATTATAGTTAAGTAACAGGGAACAAAAAGGTTTTGTGATAATGTTACTCATAATATTTACCTCTGGTATCCATTAAGTCTTTATTCAGTCTTTCATTAACTCGTTTCAGAGAGTTGATTTGGTCAAGCAGGCATATTAACAGTTTGCTTCCCATCTGACTGTCCTCCGAGTCAGAATCTCCGCTGGAGTCAGAGTCCATGTTGGCAGGTCGTGCAACATCAGGGAGTCCTCTCACACACGGGTCACTGAACCTTCTACCATTCCCATCATCCTTCTCTTTCTCAGGCCTATCACTGTTAGAATTGGTGTCAGCTACAGAAGTAATTATAGGTGGCAAACTAGCATAGTCCAAGTTTTCCGTAGACACTTTCTGTGAGTCATGGTCGTTGTACACTTCCTCGGCTTTCTGTTCTGGCCTCCGCCTGATTCTAGGCCTTTGAACTTGTATGCTCTTGTTCACGTTCTGCACGTACCTATGATCGCGCCCATAAAAAGGCATCATGGCTGGGTTGTGGTAGCTGGGAAGAGTAGGGAGCGAAAGCGGCTCGGCCGTCCCATACATGTTCCTATACGGGTCGTAGCCGGGCGCAAACTGAGAACCAGGCATCCAGTTCATATTTACGCTCGGTGTAACGAAATCGTACGTGTCCATGCTAGGGGTCGCGTCTTGTATGTGGCTCATAGTCTTGTCGAGCCATTTAGACAGATACGAAGACTTCCCATGAGATTTTTTCCGCTTTCCCGGGGAGCTGTTGTTGCTCGGACCGTTGCCGTTCACTTGTTTTGGTGCAGATGCCATTTATGTAAGCGACCACTTTCAAAGAAAAAAGTTGACGAAACACTCAAAGATTTACTTTCTCTTCCACAAAAACTTAGCACATTTCCCACTGGCGGTAATCGAAAGCTAACTAATCATGATAAAATATTTAATTTTTCGATTTCTTTCGCAGTGATTCGTTCGTTTCGCTTCAACGACAAACTTTGACAATTTGAAATAAATTGAAAAAAATGTCATATCAAAATAAATAAACGTCAATGTCACACTGGCATTGACAACGTTAGCGACTTTGACAGCTTACATCATTTAATTTTTAGCTCTACACGAAGACTGTATGTAGTGCCTAGTATTTTAATGACTCGAATGTTCAATAGATGGCAGCACTCGCCATTCTGTATGCCTGTATGCTTACATTTTCATTTCGTTGGTAAAATAAAACTTAATATTGGATAAATTATTTATGTGAAAGGCTAAAGAATCTTAAGGCTTAATCTGTAGGCTTTTCTAAAGATTTTCTAAGTGCCCCTTTTTTGTAGTAGGTAGGTAGTTAGAAGTAGTATGTTTAGTTTTTCTTGCCTTGTTTTTATATTTTATTATTGTAAATAAAGTATTATGTGAAATACCTAATATTAATGCATATAGCTTCAAATGAAACAATAACATTGAATGACAGAATTTTTAATTTCTAAATATATAAAACAATCTGTATTATTTACAAAATTTAGTATTATCGTCAATAGTTCATCGAAATAGTTCCAAATATATAAGTAAATCAAAATTTAACTCTATGGCACAGTGTGGATTTTCCATACATACAAAGATATTAAATAGTACATACAATGTGTGCTTTATTATATACTTTAATTGGCAGTAGAGTCTAGAATCATCTAAGAATGAAATTAATTTGAAATCAGCTAATATTATTTCAAATATATTTCACAAACATCACGTTTTATAACATGGTTACTAACCAAGCTAGTTCCCCTTGTCCCTACAAAGCTCGATTCCAATTGATAGGAGCATTAGTTAAAAATATCAAATATGTATATTGAAAAAAGTTCATATGGGGAATATTATTTTCTCATTCTTAACAAAATAAAAATTTATCAAAATTTAAAACTAAATATTACTTACTGATTACATGTCAATATAACTAAGGAGATTTAATTAATAATAACAAAACAATTGCATTAAAAGTGAAGAAGATTGTACTTATTATGTACGGTGTTGTTATACATGGCTAAGGTTCTTTCTATACATGCATGGGTAATGTCTTTGCACAAAAATTCGCTATAATACTTATAGTATGCAAACGTTCTGATATGAACGAAAAATACTTCACAAATAAATATAATTATGTATAGTCATGTAATCCAAACCAAACATTATTGTTATTTTTCTTGAAATTCTCTGTTGAATCCTCCATCAAATCGGTATTATGCAAAGTTTAATTTATGTTAAGTCTATTAGTTTGACCCATCATATTTTATTTCAACCCTGGTGGGTTAAACATAGAGATACTTTCATTATACTTGAAGTATGTTTCAAAAATGATATAGCGAATGTTTGTCTACAAAGCTCTTAGATATCCACTCGTATCAGATACAAAATATTTATTATATTTCTTTTATTATTCGAGTAGAGGTACAATAGCCACCTTTAAGTTCACACTTTTATTTTCTGGTGTATTGTGACATGCAAAAAAAACGTACAGACAATATTTTAATTAGGTATTTATATGCATAATTTCAAACCTACAGGTAAAGGCTATGTCATACAGATTTTGCTGTTTGTGACAAAAAAGGAATATTTAGTATTTTTAAATGATTCAAGCAAACCAATGATTTCGGGATAATTTAGATTCTGTTGTGTATTTTATAAATATATTCTGGTCGTTTTAAATTTGATTTTCTCACAAATAAAAAATATCCTGATTTTGTAACTAGTATACCAGAAAGGTATATTGTGACAAGCCTTTTTATCAAATCTGATCCAAAATACATACTTACAATGTATTTTGTGGTCATATTTTCTTTCCATCAAGCCAACATTTCTTGCATTTTATTTTCGTGGAAAGCATGACGCATATATAATCGATTTAAAAAATACCTTACATCTACTTCTGAGTATATAATTTGATCAAAAAATATCATTTATAACTTAAAACATTTCTCGTATACGTCTAAATGTTGATCTTGAGAAACTACTTATTATATAATTAATGAATTTAAAATTATACCGCTATGCCGAATAATACAAATTATATTATTAAAAATAAGATGATAAAAATGATCCAATGCTTTACACATATAAATTATTATATGGTTCTACGTTAAATGATAAACCGAGACAGATATATAGGCTCCAATAGAATAAAAACCGTAAAAAATGTATCACATACAAGTTTAGTATATTTTCTTTTTACGTATTGTTAAAACATAAGCCTAATATCTGGCTCGGTTTGTTAAGATTATACTCTGTTTTCTTAGGGCTAAGATCTATTTTACAACCACAATTATAACGTACTTATGTACCTACATTCATTCTGTTTATCGTTCGCTAAGTCTCACCGTTGCATCTAATCACCTAGGATTCCATTCAAACATACAATTGCTATGTTTAGATACTTATTATAATAGCACGGTTTATGTATGACATGGTATGTGAGAATACAATATTTTAGTTTAATGTGTTAACGGATATATTTAGAAAACTATAAAAAAATTTATATAGAAAGAAAGAATCAGTAAATTTAACATTGTATCTTCACAAAAAAATATAATGACGTGTTATTATATAATATGACATACAATAGCACGTAAAATAAGATGTTGGATATAACGATTGACTACTAATTTGAAATGACTTCAGCAAAAATAAGTAGAAATCTTTCGCTCCGGGACACTTAAGTACCTAAATAAGTTCCTTAAACGAATAATAAACGAAAAACTCTAAGTTTAATACAACACAACATAGTTGCTGTAAGTTTTATTACGAGCACCAAAATTTAACTGAAGCCATCTCAAAAAGTTGTCATTTAGGTATAATCCGGTTTTATACTCCGTAAATAAATGTAGGGAAAATTCTATTTTAATTCTCGCGTGGAAGGTACGGTGGCTTTGGTTTAGGTTTATTAAAATTAGGCTGGAATCCCTTTGGCTACGCGACCCGACCCCGCATTCATTCGAGTGATTTCCACGTCTCAAAACTTTATTGGAACGCTCAAAAACATGACATGTAAATGCTTTGTTTTGGCAGTGCTATCTCATTCCTTCAGAAATCACTCATCAATCATCATACATCATTCGCTCCCTCACTGTGCCCGTTTCTCGCACTAAAGTTTGACGTCATCAAACGCCGTGAGCAGATCATTCGTGCCTTGCAGCATTTCCGTGTCTGGCCAGAAATCGGACGAAGTCAATTGCACGTTGGTATCAATCAACTCGTTTTGTATGTAATTCGGGCTCGGCTGCATTTTGGTGGTCAAATAGGGATCGTTGCCTTGTATGACACCAGCAGGGGATAGGAGCCTGGTTCCCGGACTGTATACTTGGTGGAACTTGCCTATTGGGGACATTGATTGCGGAGTGTATGGGCTATAAGGGCTCATAACGCGCTCTCTTTGTGCTGGGCTTATGGCCGGGCTCGAGTAGCTGTTTGGGCTCGATGGAAGGGAGTACATAGGGCTGCCTATATTGAGAGACAATGGCGACATTGGATTTGCCATGTTTGGCATATTTGTGCGCATAACTTGTTGCAGCGGGGTGTTGGTGGGGAGAACGGGCTCTGCCTGGATGATGTGCACGATGGGTATTGCATTCTTGTTGAGGCCACTCTGTTGGGGCTGGTTACGTTGGGGCGGGTAGCCGACCATCTGACGGTGAGCCACGTGGTGCATTGGGGCTGGTTGGGGCTGCTGTGATTGGAGGTCCTGGAAAATGCGGTAAAGTATATATTAGTATTGGTTTGGGATGTTTCTTGTATTATGATGGAATTAGCTAAGCAACTAGATTTAAATAACTAGTAATCAAAGAAGGTACGCGTATAATGGGACTATATAAAACAATTGTAATTTCCTAATATAATAAACAAAAACATATTCATCACAGGAAATTACAAATGTTTTACAGAAAAATCGTTAATGTTTTTTTATTATTAATTACATTTTAGATAAGCGCAGTTATTTATAACTATTTTTGATAGGTATTCTCTCACAAGATTATAATGAACAACTTCGCATAAAACCCATTCATTCATCATCTTTCAACTAAATAGAATAATACAAAATAATGCTGGTACATTAAGGTGCAAGGAAGTAGGAGATAGAATACCTAATAGCTTTGACCTTGGAACTAGAGTTCAAGCAAGATAACTCTGCGCGCGGATAAAATTGGAACTAAAATGTTCTGATTGCAATTTGATCAGAGACCAACTTTAGGCATAAGTGCTGCCGCCAGTCGCGCGCAGAGTTATGTTGTACGGACTATAGTTGCATTTGTATACACAATGAATATTTTACTTTGCAAATATCATACGATGATGATTGCTGACGATCTGCAGTGTACTCGAGTTATGTGTTCACTGTTCAGTCTCAAGCTGGCGAACATAATTGAATGCGGGTATTGTGTACATCTACCTACCCACTATGTATTATCTAAGATACTTATACAAATGTACATATACCAACTTATACGAGTACATAAAATATGAACCATTTTTCAATAAAAATTTAAAGTCTAGCACTAAGCTAAATTACTGAATGGATGCTTACTCATATTTCTTTAAGATATTTTTGAAACTGAAGCGAGTAACAGGACACGCTGCATTTACTTGCAGATTTGTACGTCAACAAAAACTTTTAAATTTATTAATTCCACTAAAATGAATACATTTTCGATTATTTCATTAAACGTTAAACATACAAAAGTGAACTGCATTGCGGTGGAGTACCTCGTCAGCCTATCGTTAGTGACCTGACTGAGATCGATAGAAAAATAGCCCAAATTACTCGCCATTGCATGTCTCAACATAATGACGCCATGCAGTTAACGTGCTTTTCAAATTAAATAAAAATATTTTACAATCATATATCTTGGAAATGCACGCATTGAAATCGTTTTGGAAAAGATTGCATAAAACTGAAATAACAGAATGACATTGCAAAAAAACCAGAAATTCATTTCTAATAGATATCGTTACTTCCAATTACCTTGTTCATCCCAAGTGTTATGGAAATAAGATCTGTGGTTTATCATGCTCAGAGCAAAGAATTATTTTTTTATCGCGTCTTGGTCTTCTCATATAGTTATAGGCCACATATGTTAACAAATATATTTTACATCCGGAAATCACACTAGAAAGGCGAGTTGTTGTTAACCGTGAGCCTATATAAAAAGTTATGAATAAATCTAAGTTAACGTTTGTTGGAAGTGATGCTTCATTGACTGGTACCAGTTCAAGCAAACTGGTCATTGCCAGTCAGCGTAATATTGCCACAACGTACTTCCAATGAAGATGTTTACCGTTTGTGAATAAGACAAAATTAAATATTCTGTTTGACGCAAATTACTACATATACAATGTATATTATATTTATTAGGTATGTATGTTTTGTATGAGTGTGGCGAATTCTGGTTGGTTTTTGATAGAACTCAAACCGTCGTAGTGTTTCAGACACGCCCAATCGAAAACCGCATTATGTACTCGTACGTACGAGTATGTATGTATGTACCTATCTATACTAATATTATAAAGCTGAAGCGTGTGTTTGTTTGAACGCGCTAATCTCAGGAACTACTGGTGCGAATTGAAAAATTCTTTTTGTGTTGAATAGACCATTTATCGAGGAAGGCTTTAGGCTATATAACATGTCGCTGCAACTAATAGGAGCGAAGAAACAATGGAAAATGTGGAAAAAACGAGGAAAATTATTCATCTTTGAGGGCTTCCGTTGCGTGCGCTGCGAAAATGGTTCAAGAAATCAAAAAAATGTGTATGAAAGAATTATTTCTCTTGAAATGACCTAACAAAATGTCTGGAACAGTATATGTCTATCTTTTGACGTTAACTCACTAGAACCGTTTTTATGGTAATAACTATTCCACGCGGACGAAGTCGCGCGCACCAGCTAGTAATTAACAACGGTCTGGACCTTATAGTGAAATTGTAAACCTGCTGTATCATTAAATTTATTTATTTGCGCGTTTTTTACACATTGTGCTGTTCTATTGTCTTGAAATCAGATTGTCACATACATACTTAGATTACTATTATTGTAGAAATAGACTGTTAACAAAACATTTCCCCTAACATTTACATAATTAATATAATTTTTACTAAGTGGGCATTTAGATAACAGTAATATCATAACTCGTTTACATATACATATTTCATACTTTTGGTATTTAAAGTAATTACTGCTCTATACGTATATTCCCTCAAAGCATGTTATGTTATAGGAACATTTCACCTGTCTTTTATGTAGTTTATCATAAAAATATTCCATTTCCTCGGACATTTTACACTACGACCTCCATACGTGTTTTCTAGAGGGTACTTTCGGGTTTATAGTTCAAAAAGAATGTGCTAACATTCAGGTTTACGAGTAAACGTAAAAATTAGGATCTAAGGGCATATAATACTTAGGGGCCTATTCGTTTTCATTAATGTTAAGGAATGTAAAAACTTTAACAAAATGTTCCGTTAAATAACATGTCAGTTTTGCCACGATGTTTTCCTTCACCATTAAGCGAGTGTAAATCCACACATAACTTGAAAATACAAGTCATTGGTGTAGAGCCGGATTCGAACCAGGGTGCGTCTGGATGAAAAGCAGACACTGGAACCGCTGAGCCACACTCGCTTAGATACTACTAGCTGTGCTCGCGACTTCGTCCGCGTGGAATAGTTATTTTAGGCGTCATATTATAGCTGTTACCTACCTCAGCTTTATAAATTATAGCTGTTACCCATGACTTAAACCATTTTTGCAGCGCACGCAAGGGAAGCCCGCAAAGATGAATTTTCCCGTTTTTTTTGCCCGTTTTATCCACTTTTTCCATTGTTTCTTTGCTCCTATTAGTTGCAGCGTGATGTTATATAGCCTAAAGCCTTCCTCGATAAATGGCCTATTCAACACAAAAATAATTTTTCAATTCGGATCAGTAGTTCCTGAGATTAGCGCGTTCAAACAAACAAACAAACTCTTCTGATTTATTATATTAGTATAGATTATACGTTCATATATTTATGAAATTTATCTTAATATTTTATTTATTATTGATTGTTAATTAAATTTAATTATTATCAATTTAACTGTTTTTGTTAGTTGTAATAAAAACGAATTGTAAATTAATATTGTATTATGACTAATAATTCTGACAAGTTATGAATAAAAATGATTGTTTGTTTATTTGTATACCTAAGACCTTGGATAGAATCTTTTCGACAGCGCCATAGAAGACTAATACTGTTTTGGAATTAATACTGTATAAGTAAAGTTTATGAGAAGGAATGATTTATCTTTATTTATTCCTCTCCATCCAATGGTTGCCTGGAAGAGATTGCTTTAGCAATAAGGCCGCCACTTGTGGCCACTAGAGTAGATTCTGTATGTAATTTTATTATTTTTGTTTTATATGTGTGTGACAATAAAGAATTATCTATCTATCTGGCACGTCATTTCAAATCCCTTTCATTTGAACCAGTAGAGAGTTCGAAGAGAATTATCACCCGCATAGGGCGGCGCATCCGGGACGACTGATTAAATAGATATTAGGATACACAGGACTATTTGAAAAGCAATACATTAAAAAAAAGTAAAAAGCCATTTCAGTGATAAAATGTGAGTTATGATTTAATGATTATATTAAGATTGTTTCTAAACTAGTGGACGCCCGTGGCTACGCTCGCATTATTTTGAGATAAAAAGCCTGTGACACTTCTAAGACCTCATACTACGTACATACCAAAAATCATGCTGATCCGTTCAGGCATTTTTGCGTGATGAGCGTTTAAATAAACAGAGACACAGATAAACGGAATAAATTTCTAGATATTGTTGAAACGTGTTCTGCTATCAATTCGAAATATGTATCTCCAAACAGTTTGTACCTAAATAAACTGAATGTATGCTGATACGTTCAGTTAACTAGGAATAAAAAACTAACTACTTAACTAATAATTAACTTTAATTACTTTTTTACTTATTTAGAAGGTAGTTTAAAATAAAAAAAAATTTTAATATCTTCGTAACTCCATCTATATAAAATCTTCATCTTCTTATCGGATTAAAGTGGCCAACTCTGGTGTCGAGAGTTTATCAAGCCACCCTAAGGGCATCTGACATGACTTTAAGACTGCCGTACTAGCTAAACAGCAGGGACCTACAATTTAACGTGTCATCAGACCCACGGAAGTGCCCAAATGGAATGCCACTTTTCGGTCACCCATCCAAGAACTGACGCGTCGACCTTTGCTTAACATTGGTAATCGCATGCGATTGCCTCCGTTAGCTGAGCTACGAGCGCTTCAATATAAACAATGAAAAATATTCTCTTTATGTCTACTGTATCGAGATTTTTAGGGTTTCCGACAAGTACCACCAGGCGAATAGTAACGGTCCTTATTAGCAGAGGTTTACAGTGTGGGATATCGGTAGTCATTTGAGAGTGCTCGAGATCTGAGATTTATTGACATATCACAGTCTGTAAGTGATTAGATCATTTAAGTAGTTTGCTAAGGAAGAGAAGTTAACTTAGAATATGCTTAACGGATTGGGCAATTCGAAATTCGGGTAAGTAATTAAAAACATTTTTTTCTATCTATTTTATGAATCGTAGGATGGTTCACTTACACTCTCTTAAAATGAAGAAATATCACACAAATTAATTTGTAACTCATAGTCTACATTAAAATCAATGACTTTTAGACTTCCAATGAATAAAATCTCTTGACTTGCATTCTGAAGGCTACAGTGAGAAAATGTCAACCAAACAGAAAAACACAAGAGAAACAATAAAATAAAACAGATAAATTTGCGGAATCACAGAGAACCCATAACACTAGAGCGAAGTTCCGTCGCCAACGGCATCCTATCTAAGCCTTGGTTCTTATCAAAGCTGGGCTTTAAGACAAGCCTTACTTATTATCCCAGAATCCTCACTTCTTGGCTTAAATGTATAGAAAGGGATTGCAGTCAAGATAACTTAAACGTCTGAGATAGTGTCCGTTGCAATAGTTACAAATTTGTACGACTGTCTGATTTTGGGTTTATTCTGTGTTTTGGGTCTAAAGTTCTTTGATTGAGTAGATTAAAATCTAATTTAGCTTTTTAATTTGTAGGTAATGTATCAATTATCGAGATCGACGCAGATGGCACATACAAAGGGAGGCCTATACCCAGCAGTGGGATCCCAAGGGCTGTGGATGATGATGATGTATCAATAATTTCATATGTTATACTTTTCCTCCTTTTTTTCGTGTTTGTGAGCCTAAATTTGCGAATATCTTTTGTACAGAAACTTACTTTTTCCTCAAATTCAATTCAGATTTAATTATTCATAGAAAGTGTGTTCGAGCGACAGCAGGATAGAAAGAAGTACAAAAACTTGATGATAACAGAGGGGATTTTGAAGAAAGAAAAGACACATGTCGGACAGACCATTTTTCTCCTAAAATGTTTGATATTTTCGTAAATGTTGTGGGAATAATATTACAGATTACGTATTATAATTTACCCAATATATAATTTTTACTCAACGATGACTATTGAAGTTTTATTTAGTATCATATCAGACGTTGATTTGAAAACTCTCGACACCAGAGTCTACGAGCTTACGAACTTATTTATTATTGGCGTGGGCCATAGAATACGTAGTGTATACCTAGTATTACATACTTATTTATAAATAATGAATCCAATGAATGACACATCCATAACTACTCACACTTCAATATAGGTACAATAAGTACATAGGTTTGCTTAGTGTGGGGCTAGATGGCGATGTGTGCAATGTCCCGGAATATTTATTTATTTAATACATCCTACTCCGAACTTGGAGTAACTATATATAGTACCTAAATTTATATTAATTTGCTTATAGCTTATAATTTAGACGCTAAATTACGTAAGATACCATAATTTTGTGCCAATTGCGAAAGTTTTTTTTTTTTTGCAAAAACTGTAAGTACTAAGATGAAAGAAATCCTATCCTTTGATAAATTACCTAGATATACCATCCGTTTGTCACATGAAGGTTATTTTCAGTGTACATTGTAAAGTAATAATTAATACGAAGATGAGAATAAATAAATTAGCATCAACACATATTAGTGGATGCCCGCAGCTTCACCCACGTTATGTCGTGTTCAATAATAGCCCAAGTCTTTTATGGGACCATTCACATTCTATCACCATAATAGGGCGTTTCCGTGGGTCGGATGACACGTTAAATTGTAGGTCCCAGCTGTTTGTCTAGTACGCCAGTCGTTAAGCCATGTCAGAGGCACTTAGGGCGGCTTGTTAAACTCTCGCCACCAGAGTTGACCACACTCATACGATAAGAAGAAGAACCATAACAAAAAAGTCACGATGATCCGTCACTCCGTTGCAGCGTCAAAGAAGTACAAATACACTTACAAAATATTGTATGGTTTTAACATTAGTATGATTATTTTATTACATAGGTACCTAACGTAATAGAACCAGAATCGCGTTAGTAACAGTGCTACGAATTTTGCATACATAATTATGTACAATCGTTCACGCGACTAAAGAGTGATGAAAATTTAAATTCTACGCATACTAAAACAGGTTAATTTTGAATAGAAAATAAAGTTCAACAAGATTATTATCATTTACACACATACGTATTTTCAGTGTGAATATGTTTGTTCATCTTTAGGGCCTTATCGGAGACTGATGGACATTATTTTTAGGCATGAAATATAGAATAAAGAAGTCTCGAAGATCAAAATTGACATACGCTACTTTTTAATATATTCTGAACAGATTAGGGAGTGATAAGACATAACTAACATCTGTCTAGAAACATTATAAAAAAATAAATAAATAAATATTCCGGGACATTGCACACAGCGCCATCTAGCCCCACACTAAACATAACGCTTGTGTCGTGGGTACTATACTTACTAGATAACTGATATAATACTTATATACTTTTCTTTTGTAAATACATACTTATTATATATACAAAGACCAGACTCAACAAAAGTATTTTTTTTTAAAGTACATAAATACTTGTGTCAAGCGGGAATCGAACCCGCGACCTCTAGATTAGAAGGCAGAGCCACTACCAACTAAGCTAACAGTCAATTACTTTAATACTTGTTTGAATTTTTACAACTGAATTAGCTATGTAAAGCTAAAATCTCCTAGTAATATATATTTTAGCTTGTGTTTTTATTAACATTCACATTGTTACATGCCTACTACATTAATGTAGTTAATATAAAACTGCTTATCGGGGTTATCGTGTCTTGATAAATATTTTGTAATATCATTGGACTTGACATTTTTACCCTTATTAAAGTTACTATAGTCTATAGTGTACTTTATATAGTTTTGTTCAGCTTATTGTTATGTTTTGTATGTTGTTTATCTTCGCCTTTCTTATACGGTAGATTTTAATGTGTTTTTGGTATTACATACATATGTATATTATTGGCTTGAGAAGAGTATTGTCGATTTCTCCAAAATTACAAGATAATGTTTTTCTAATACAAGGTCAAAGCTATGGGTGGTTCAGGATACATAGGATAGGAATAAGACAGGGAATAAAATGATTTTGCACCATTTGACCAGCACTATTTTGTCTCTTTTATTATTTCCATCATTTTCAACATCACAACAATATTTCTGTCAAGAAAAATAATTCATACCACATTCTCTTTTTCAATCTTACATTCATCTCTTACCACTATAAAGTTATTAAAAATAACAATTAACAATATCCTCTACTCATACATTGTTACGTCTTTTCTATAAAATTTGATTATACTTTTTCGATTTGTTTCTTTTAACATCTAATAAGTCTAATATATTTTATATATCATTTATCATATTAATATATTATACATCGATATATGTATTTGTGAATTGATTCTTTGTAAAGGTTTCGAAACATGAGGAACGAACGTAAAATGCTTAGGACAACTAAATTCTTTGTTCGAGTTGTACTTTGTATCGTTTGGCAGTGAATATATAAAAAAATATTTACGTCCGTATCCAAATATTTGATGACCACACATTAAACATTTACATTTTACCGGTGGAGCAGACTAATAAGCAAAAATAATGACAAACACGCCATTTATTCAGCTAGACGTTAAAGACGCAATAAAACACTTAAAATGAATAAATAACGATAACAGGGTACTAAAATCTAGTAATATTGAGTCGGTTCGAGCTACGAACATAAGACAGTGCGGCCCCGGCGCGGGCGGGGCTCGGTAACTCTGAGTTACATCTAGGAACTAAACATCACGTAACCACAACGATATGCGTACGTTAACTTAAGCACTAAACTTAACTACACAATCGATTGTTTCGAAAATATACACCGGTAATATAAAACGCGCAGGTTTACCGACGCGGCCTACGTCTATTTGTGGTTAACGCCCTTCCGGGCGAAAGCACGAGATTGCAAGTAACCTACACTAGCAGCACGGCTCCCGCGGGCCAGTCGGCCGCCGACTTGCACCCAACCGTCCGACATCAGTTTCAATCGTCCACGCGACTCTGACAACTTCGAAACGTAAACTGGTATAAAGGGTAATAATATCACAAGTATCGAGGGCACTGTAAGCTTAATTCGTATCGAGCGAGTGCACGAAGTGGCTAGAGGCATTGAGTTTGAACACTGGACGCGTGTTATCACAGTTTGTTGGAGGCGAGCCGCGCGGGGCTCACGCCTTGGCCTTCCGGGGCCTGCACTGCACCATGCAGATGTAGCCTGCATCCACGTCGCAGCCGCTCACCAGGAGGTTTTTGAGCACACTCGAGTAGGGAGTGCTCGCCGGCTTCTGCACCACGGGGGATGGACTGCGCCTCGCGCGCTTCGCACACGGCTGTGCTGGCTCCTGTTTCAGGCCTCTCTTTACTCCCGTGTCCCACGTCGATACTGTTGTGCTTGGTATTAGTCCTGAAATCAAGGAATAGAAGCTGTAATGAGTCTGTCACAAACGTAGTAAATTGATAAACAATAAATATGTGTAGAGGGTTACCTGGATCTGAGTATATATTCGTTATGAGATCCTGAGGCGGAGGGCCCGTGGTGGTAGCCGTGAGCAGGCGCTGCAGCGCAGGCGCAGGTGAGGCTTGCGGCTCCGGGGGCTGCGGTCTCGCCATGCTGACACTGTCCGGCAAGGCGCCCCACATGACCGCCGGCTCCAACACCGGCAGCTCGTCAGTCGTGGGTATGAACGGGGAGTTTCCATCGTCAATGTCGTTGTCAGACCTTGTGCTATCGAACGCGTCCAGTGACAACTCTGTTAACAGTGACGGCTGCTCGCAAGACGAGTCATTTTCCTAAAACAAACATTAACATGAGATACAATTCAAAATCCCACATTCAATTTTAGTTGTATAAATATCGAATGAATGTTACATTTGGTTCCGGGGAAGACAGCAGCAAGG
Source organism: Macaria liturata (assembly GCA_964023185.1). Classification (NCBI taxonomy): domain Eukaryota; kingdom Metazoa; phylum Arthropoda; class Insecta; order Lepidoptera; family Geometridae; genus Macaria; species Macaria liturata. Next base: position 3,532,382 of record OZ026809.1, read on the forward strand.
AGTCGGGCGTGAGTGAGTCTACTGGAGAGCCACTTCCCAAGTCGTCGCCCAACAGACTGCAGTAGTTGTCGTTCAGTATGAATTCATCGAACATATCGAACGGGCTGCTCTCCAGAGGGATACATGCGTCTCCGGCCGTGGGTGCCAAGTGAGTCAGATCTTCCGGCTCGTCTTTGAGCACTGAAAGGGAAGGATTCATTAGTGTCATCACAATCGCTAGTTTGGTTTTCGGTTTGACAGCAATAAAGCAAAAGCGGATACCTAAACGTGTGTTGATCGAGTGGCACTCACTTGTAAGTCCCTCTTCGTGCGAGAACGTGAGAAAACCTTTGTTCATCTCTTTCTTTCGCGGTGCGAATATGAGCTCTGTGACAGGTATGGGGCGTTCCTCCTCGGGTGGAACGATAGCCACGATGGCGCCGTTTGCTGGCGGTTCAGCTGGAGCCAATGGCAAGAGTTTAGGCTCAGATTTGGGAGCGACTAGCGCCAGAGTCGGCTTCACATCGGCGTGCAGCACTTGGTGTGCGGCGAACACCTCATCTTTGCACTCGATACCGCTGTGAACAAACAACTTGGTAATGATACACCCGTCGGATAGACAAACGAGTGGCGTGGGGGTAATAATAACAGTCTACTGTCGATCATGCATATGTGCCGTTTTTATATTTACAGTAGAGCCTCGTGCCTATTGATAACCTGTCAAGTCATTTACGCGGTAATTTCGTATTCGTATTACGGTGGAATTCTTCACGCTTATCAGAATTGCATGATGAAAAAAGGTTGGAACGGAGTTGATAAGAAAATTCTTAAGTTGTGAAACTAGTGACAACTTATAATCATTATAATAGACGACATAAGAAGGATCACTGAGTTTTCAAGGTCAGTTAATAGAGTATTACAACAGCAGCAAATGTGATAAAAATCTTATTTGTTTCACATCCATCAGTCTAGACGCCATGAATTATCAATACGTCCTTGTTAGAACATTGTTTTGCAAACTCAAAGCTGCCAAACCAAATGAGGAAGAACGAAGAACAAGTATGATGGTTTGAGTCAAACCGGCAGTGAATTATAACGACAATATTTTCTAATGAAATATTATAACAAGCAATATTTTCGCACTTACGTTGTAAAAGAAAATCAGCTGGTATTCCAAGAAAACATGCATCAATCCGAGGGAAAAAATCTGTTCATAAGTAAATAAACTAATGAAACGACAAATACTGCGGAAGGAAAATATTATTATGTTATTGACACAATTTGCAAGCTAATAAGAACTGGAACAAACATTGGAATGTTTGTCGCGGTACTAAGAAATATGCAAAAGGAGAAATTCGATCAAAGGAACGAGTGTTAATTATACACGAGACGTGTGCACTGTTGGATAGTTAAAGATAGTTTGATCGAAGTGGCGCGATACCGCCGATACCTGATAACTGTTGATAATTAGACAATCTTTACAACATAAGCTTCATAAAACGTGTTGGAAAAGATTAATTAGCGCCCATCTCGCGTAGATAACCTAAGGATTGGCCCTCTAGGAGTATTTGCGTCAAACGATATTGGAATCGATGCTGATACGTCGCGAACCAGCGATAATGCTAATGTTGTTGACGAAGCGGTTCAAGTTTTCATTAACCCCGAGATTAGAGATGCCTACCCCACTGCTAACAATCTAATCATCGGAAAACAACATAGTAGATAGAGTACTTGTTATCAAACTAAATACACTGGCAATGGCGGCGCTATCTGACATGAAAACTTTACAAGCATCATTAGTTGCGTACATTTACGCGGCGTTTATATTAAGTAACGCAACTGAAGCATTTTTAGTTTCAGAGCAAGGCTTAGGACGATAATTCATTGCGTGGAGTTTGAAAAGAGCCGATTCATAGTACGCTCAACATAAATCTCTTAGGGGGAGTGTTTTTGTCGTTGCATTTACGCATTGCTTCGAAAGTGAATTCGATAGAGAAGGATGGAGGAACGTTGGATAGCGATGTTAGAGCGAGACAAGCAGACGATAGTAAGGTCAGCCTCGTAGGCGACCTTCACTCTCACCCCCTTGGATCAGCCTCCCTGTTTTCTCTAGACGGGCCCATTCACTACCAGCTGACGTCAAAATATACGCAGTACCAGTGACTGTCCCGCAACGCAATACATTGAAACATGATGCCAAATATGTATTGTGTAACTTACGGAAAAATGTAACAACCTTTTTCCCAGTCGGTGAAATAAATTACTCGTAATTATAGTTTTTTATTACTTGTTCCTTTATTGGATAAATAGAGCCATTGGATGAATGAAAATCGAATACAGTTTCTCTTAATTCTTTGTGTATGTTTAGTCCGTTAAGTATTTTTATTTTGAACACTTTTATGAAGATTTGTGAAATTAGTCACGAAAAGTGGCCAAACCCATTTAAAGATTCAAATTACTGGTGATGTTCGTAATATATGTAGCTGCCACTCTGTCTGCACGGTGTGCAGTGCTTGCGCGCGCAACCAGCCACGAGGAGGGCCCGTATCGATTGCAAGAACACATTCCAATCCAGATACAGACCCTTAAATTCCAAAGTCTGGGACAGCACACACACATACAAAGACCAGACTTTGTCCCAAAATTAAATTGTAAACTGCGTCACAACAAAGGACCGATTGGCGGCCAAAATACGAAAGAATCCCGCGGGCATCAGCAAACGTGTGATGAGAATCGTAATGGTTGCATAACGCAATGAGATTTAGATGGTTAAGAATCAAAGCAGCTGTTCAAAGCCGGCGGCGACCTTGACCGTGATTCCGTCGTGAGCAATTCAACAATTACATCTGTACCGTCACGGTCGAGGTCAGATCGTGACGCCACCCCGCACTACTATTACGGGCATCTTATTGACTGTTACGATTGAAAATATAGCTGAAGGTGAACCAGCGCGAAAGCGGCTTATGGACACGTGCGGTAAAGGTTGACGACTTTTTACAATTATTATATATCAGTTCGAACCGAGCAAATTCAATATATCAAATTGTTATGTTTGGATTTGCGCTATCGGTTCAGTAACTTCTTTTATCACAATCAAAGATACGCAATAAATATTTTCGCTAAAGTAGGTAGCGAGAAATTTCCACGGTTTGCTGAATTTTATCGAAGCGTACGTCAGCGCCGAGCTTGCAGTCTAGCGCCAGACCGGCACGATCAATGTTATATAATTTGATAAATATTTGTAAGATATCTTGAAGGTTGATGATAGGGAGATTAGATAAGTCAATTTGAACGTAATTACTTTGCAGTGTGTTCCACTTGAGTATACAGATAAAAGGCGACACTATTTTCTACACGATAAAATGTCAGGATGGCGATGTTCAGACGACTACGCAGAAAACAAAATGACGTAACTCATCGTAATGAAAATATTCACTTAAAAAATAATGTAAAACAGCCGTCATAAATAACAACATTTATAAATAAAAATTAAAGGCGTTGTCGTCACAGGAAAGGTCTAAAATTAGCATAACCATAGCGCTGTATTGTTGATACAAGCACACATTAATGTTTATTCAACGAACCTATACCCACAGACTGAAAGTGCAAGTCACACGAAATAAGTTGTTCAAACTAAACACATACAAAATAAGGATTTTGAACAGCAAGATACAAATCATAGTAGTAAGTGAATCAAAACTTTTAAATAGTGCGATAATGAGATAGGTACTTATCATTTAAGTCAAGACATTACAGTCTGAAACATATAAAAATGGTTTATCTATAAAAACATAAAACATGGGACAGACATAATCTGCTAAGAGGTAACAAACAAACAAAATCATTCAGACGTCTGTAGGTAGAAGTAGACATGAAACGTCGAAATGCCAGCTCGGGTAGATAGCTATCTCTATAAAACTAGCTAGCTCAGTGGAAGCTTTACAAGATATTTCAGGCGAACATTTGGAATGTACCACATTGAAAGCAGTTGATGTGATAGTATGTTTGAGATAATACTTAAGAACAGTACAATATAGAAGCCTACAATGTTTGAAACTAAGCAAACAGTAATAGACTGTAATACAATATAAACACGCCTGAATAGCACGAACAAACACCGTTCCGCTCAACTTCAACCACAGAATTGCGAACTATCCAAACAACACCAGATAAACTCGCTTCGATAGGATGACAAATTGTGTTTAGACGATGTATTAGAGCGATCACTGTATTAGAGCGAGCAATAGATCAATGGATACAATCGGTCGAGGAGCATCAACGCATGGGCTGGCAGTCGCACGGCGCGGGAGTCAAGGCCAGGTTATATAACCAGCAGCTAGCGGGGGACGGGGACCGCTATTTTAGTACACACACACTCCGCGAACGCACTGCTCGCTGCACACACCAGGCGACTCGTCTCGTAACACCACGCAAACACGAGATCCATACAATGCTCGAATATCGAAAGTAGAACCACATTAGCAAAGTCCGATAAATGTGAAGGAACGCTATAAAATGCAATTACTGTGCGGTTATAACACTCGCGCGATCGCGTCAACGTTTTTACTACAATCGACGTTGTAAACACGATAAAAAACAGGCACTGCGGCACGGTCACTTAAATGCACTAAACACTGGCACTGTCGCACGGATTCTTACCATGTTGCGTGAATTTCCGTGTTGTTATCAAACAAAGCTTCGGCGTCTTTGGTTGCGCGTTACTAGGAACAGCTGATCGAGATCGCGAGTAGAGGGTGGTCGGCGCAGGTTGGCGGGTGGCCGGGTGCTTGCGGCGGCGTCTGTGGCACGAATGGCGAGCCGAGCGAGCGGAGCGCGGCGGCGCAATCGTCACGCGGCCTACCTAAACACACATTACAGCGCGAGGCATAACCGTGTGATACATTCTTTGAGGATAACCGGCATTCGACAGCCACGCGTTCCGATAGATAAGTTCACGAACTACCGGTGGTCCGCGACGGCGCCGATCACGGCAGGTTAAAGAGGGATCGCTCGTAAACTCGTAATCGGATGATGCCCGCATGAAACCGGAGAGTTTACGGCGTAGGTTACGTTTTACAAGCGAATCAGATAGTGCAGTCATGAAAATGGACCTATCTAGCTTAGTAACAGACGACTTGTCTGTATCATACAAAAATCACGAGTAAACTGCCAGATGGAAAGCATCACGCTTGTGTTATTTATCTGAGGATAAGAGTCTGCATTGCACATATTGCAGCAGCTATTTTTGGAGCTGCTGCAAAGGGTCGTCGAACTGCAATCGCCAATTTAAATACGATACCTAAAATTGTCTGTATTGAAACTCTTGCTATATTTGGCCAATGCAAACTGATTCACTGATTGGACCTGATGGGAGCACCTACGCTGCGCGTTTTATTTTAAACAATATACTGACAAATATCGTTCCTGTCAATATCGATTGGGCGACTTAGTATTCAAAGGTCAAGCCGTGTGTATTCAGGTCAATCGGAGCTTGTGAAGTGTTTTGATAGTAATTATGGGACATAACGATACATCGGACTTGTGATTAGATTAGGTAGAATTGAGTAGTTTTAATACTGGCACAGAGTCAGATTAAAAACCGTGTGGGAGTAAATAGGTATGAGTTAATGTTAGATTTCATGAAATACTTTGCAAGTGATAGTTGTAAAAAATAAGAAAGAAATATATCCAACCGTATTCTAACAAACGAAAAACACATTATGTCAGGTATCCAAAACTGAGGCAATATCCTTTACTAAAGCTATTCTACGATAAGGAGACAGGAAAGAGCTTTCACGCGTACATGCAACAGTAGCTCGTTTCATCAATCCATCACGACGACGACACTCGATCCGGCGTTGAAACCACGTTGTTCCACAATTTACCCACGTAATCCGATCTACAGTGCTAATGGACCCTGTTGTGTTGCATTCTGTGTAGCCAGGACTGGGCGAGGATATCAGAAAACATATCACTGGGATATAAAAGACTGGGAAGATTTAAAAAAAAAATTGTATTTAAGCAAATCAAGTCAAGTCATCGAAATGATGCTACTATTTGTACTTGTATTTAATCCATACATACTTAGTCACTTCGGATTTAGCTTTATCACCAAAAAAGGGACTGTACCAGAACACGAACTATTGCATAATCAGAACATTAACACTACATGAGCAAGCAAGACCAAAAAAGACCAAGAGTTATAAAATTTCATCACAGTAGATCACTCCTGCAAATGTTATATATGTAGATCTAGCAACACAGGTTGCACTGTATCAGCCACGGTAATAAAGCGAGTGCAATTTGTGAACCAAATGGCCATGGCAATCAGAGCAAAACGGTAGACTGGTGCTGATAAACGAAGATAAGATGACGGTGACGTGGAGCTTTTGATGTAGAAGGTAGATAGATGGATTAATGGAGATATAGCATATTTTTGACAGGTCGATAATAGCAGAAGCTAGATCTAATACATAAATGTAGATTACAGATATGTATCATGTTTAACAGATAAATAGGATGACGAAGCTAGTTTCAAAATGAAAACCTGGTAACAAAATCCAATCGATGTTATATTATTAATTTTCAATGTACTTAGGTACTTATTTTTAAAGTTGTTGATGTTACCACGAAATGTTTTAATCGCACTCAAAATCTGAATTTTGGAACTAGTTTTTTTGTAAAACGTTATAGATGTGAACTCAATAAGGTCTCAAGTTTCTATGGGACTCGCCGTTTGTAAAACGGGATATAACGGTTACGGAGCATGCGCTCATACGATTTCACATAATTTCGCAATTATATTAATCTTCATTCTCTGACGCAATTCAGGGATTGCAATTGATAAATCGGATAAAGAAATATCTAATTTTGATCAGACACTGCTAACTGATTTTCGTAACATATACCATTTGACCAGTTTTCAAAAACATTTTTCAACTTTAAAAATGATGCAACAAAAATATACTGACGAAACATGGCACGGTTACCTGTAACTTATAGACAATTCAAACTTAAACATCATGAGTCATTGAGCAATGACGATTTCCTCCATTTTACCACAAGTCACTATGCAAAGTCTAGTTTGATTTCGATGTTTTTTTTCCTACATTGTTTCCTATATTCGTCATAGTTATTGGGAAGCTGTGAATAATGTCCCTCGGCTAACTTAGCTGGTACGTACGTGACTTCGACAACGTTGACACCACTTTCCTATGTTGGTTTAATAGAAGCCATACCAGCCGATCGAAGTTTTATTTGGTGAGAAAATAAGTGCCTGTTTGACGACTTTATTTGGAAGCGTGATTTGATCACACATTTTTATTTCATTATTTGACCACACGCATCTGTTGAAATACATAAAAATAAAATATCGGGCTCAAGCATCAGTAGAGAAACTAGAGAATCTTTTCAGATGAAGTTTGGTTCAATAAATTACTGTGCTTGTATTCTCCAGCAATATGCTGTAGAAACATTTAATTTCACCTTTAAATATCTATCTTTTGAAAACGAGATGCAACTAATTCGACCTCGATAAACAAGTCGATTATGGTCCCAATTAGAACAATTAGCATATCCGAGAACATTGCATGTGCTAATTGGTAAGTCAGCGTCAGTTACGAGTTGGCACTGGGTGAATACTGGAAGTATTATATGACAAGATTAGAGTATTTGAGATTTGGAGCTTATACCTGGAACACACGAGGCCAGTTTTTCAAGCCAGGACAGAAACCAGTGCTAGTAAGACAGTGAGCTAGTGACTTAGCCTTCAAAAAGAAAAAAATGGCTTCATTTATAATATGAACAACTAACGTATTCCAGCAAGTCAGGATAGTTACAAAACTAGCTTACTGTCCTGGATTGAAAAACTAACATTCGTGTATTCCTGGCATTATTAAGCGACTGCCAAAATAGCCTTGTCGGAGTGTTTCGCGAACTGCAAGCCACTGCAAGCTATTGTGCAATTAAGGTGGTGTCAACGACCTCAGGGCCCCACCCCCGTTCCTGCTTTCTGTCAGGCTACGTGACTTCGTGGCCGTTGCACGATTTAAAGCCACTACTACACCGGCTTGAAATACGTGTGCTCGTGCATGTTTTATGAAAACGACGCAAGATTGGCATAATATGATGTAGAAAATAAATGGTATACAATCTAGCGATAAAATATAACCAATTGGAATAGGTACAGTAAAATTTTCTAAATATGGGTAATTATTGGTAATTGGACAATCATGGTAAATAATCAAACTTCATTCATTATGAGCGTATTAGTACAGTGTATAGGGAAAACAGAGGTATTAAAAAACTTAGGTAATTATTATTTATTGTAATCACTTGTAGCACGCATGATTTTTGCTCATTATGATGAGTCTAAGTGAGTCTAAGAGAGCATACGTGCAGAGTTGCACGTTGATTTCGACACTGGAACTACACCTTTACGAGCCATCTGCGTCATATCCCGAGGCGATTTCGCCAAACTACTGAACCAAATACGAGCATCAAGTGTATTTACAGAGATGGATCGTTTTACATCACTGACATTTTAATTTGATTACTATGACTTTATTATAATAATCTAATTAATATGACATGTGGGAACAGAAATCGGAATATACTATTAATGTTGTTGTGCATAGAAGAATATGAAAGGCATACAAATACGTTGTATCGTGACGAATCGAAATGTGTCTACAAGCTCAAATAAGAAACTAAAAAAACATGAAAATGAGACTTTTTTTTTATGGCTTTTGCGAAGATATGACTTCGCAATTCTGCCAATGTCAAGTGGGAAGATAGGCCATCAAACTGAGAAATTTTAATTGAAATATCGATATGTACGGTGGTTATAAATTGCACAGTTGAGTGTTTTTTTCCCCCTTTTTTGCTTTCTGTAACAGCAATAGTTAACCAATCTACAGACAAAATGAGACTTAGAATACCATGGAATACAAAATGACAAAATATCAATGTCATAACGTTTTTGTTCATTTTAAACGTAAACGTCAATTTATTATCACACGCAATGACAGCTGATAAGTTAACTCGACAAAATTATCTTAATTTCGTAGAATTTTCTACTGTTACAGCGTTTGTGATAAAAACCTTAATCATTTTGAGAAGACAAAATTGATTCGAGCAATTGATTTTGTCCTAAATGGTCCGAACAGCTAATTATTCTAAGCGGTCTTATTAATCGCTCATGCAATATGCAAAAAAATATAGAAAGAATGGACTAATAAGCTTTGTCATGCAATAAGCCAACTTATCCATGGAGTGTCAATATAGTACTTATTACTTAGATCTTGGAACTTGTAGAAAATTATTTAAAAGTTCAAGGCATGAAGCAAGATATCAATATACTCGTAAATCAATGACAAGCCACAGCTGCGGTAGACCAACGCGACACTTATAAATGAAAAGTCAAATCAGTCAACGTCTCGAAGTAGACTATTACCATCATTATAAAGACATGGCGTTCTATCTCAGAGTACGATGCGATACACATTAATAATCCAAAGGTCAGATATTATTGACGGAGTCTCGGGCCTCAGGAAAGGGACGAAGCTCAAATCAGATGCGAAGATAACATAAAAAAATGCAAAGAAAATACAAACTATAAGTGGAATAATAGTAGTTTATGCAACTGTCATATAATAAACGGTATTAAAACACGAGTGTTCATAATAGTAACGAGTGTTTTAATACCCGTGTTATATGCAGTTGCATACACTACTTTATCTTCACTAATGTTGTAACATTTTAACTTTTAATTTATTAAATTAAATTCACGCGTACGTGTATTGTCACAGTGATTTTTCCGCCATTAAAATCTAACCAATGAGTGCGCAGCTATGCGCGCATCAATAAAACGCGACCAACCTGATTGGCCCTGCAAATCAGGTTGGTCGCGTTTTATTGATGTTATAATGACATATTACGATATCGATGTGGATATTATACCATCATGTGAAATTGCTTAAATTGAGTGTTTTGTTGTCTGCGCTATAACAGTAGTAATTATAAGTCAAGTATTGGAAACATAAGTAGAATGTTACAACATTAGTGTAGATAAATAAATTTTTCCGTCTCGTCAGCCTAAGATACCAACCAAATAACTAAAACCATGTAAGACGATCAAGGAGAAAACTTGCATTGAACATTCATAACACAATAGATATTGCATCGCATAACGATAATAACACGTAAGGTGCTTTTAATTGGCCTGGAATAATAGCTATCAATACGCCGCAATGAGATTGATGAACTCAATACAATCATTAGGAGCATACATAAAACAAAACCGATTCATCCACGTGTCTCAGATAAAAACAGATAAAAAGTAAGAAGTTAGAGGGTACATGAAAAATGAATGCCACTGAATGAATTCCATCTCGAAGATAATATCGCTTTGTGGGACCTTCAGCCAAATAGAGCTTTCTGGACCGTTTGGTGTCCGTAATTGGAGTCAATGACCTCTGCTGTTACACGAGGTACGTATAGGTAATCAAAAATAGATGTCGTTATGTCGTCAAGTGGGGGCAGCCATGCAAACAAATATTGATGGAGAATACATTCGTAAATTTTCTAATCTGTATAAATGAAGAGTTTTAAATGGTTTGCATATTGTTATGATCATTATAGATAATAAGGAACCTGTTTTACATTACTATTATTTTCAATAATATATTGTATATTTTTATACTGTAGTATAAATACAATTAATATTATTAACATTTACACGTTAACTCTAGGAGTTCGCGAGCAAAACGTGTTTTGGCAAACCCTCGAAATACAAAGCTAAAGAAAAGAATCACGAGAAATATTGCAAGGCATTCAGAAATTGAAATTTAGTTTAGCGCATTTCCGCAAACGAATTACTGAGTGTTGCTGAATATATTCTGATTGTACTATTCTGCTTTGCGCAGCGGTTTTTTGGATTTACAAAAAAAGTGCCAATGTACTTATTTATTGAATAGATAGTCTATTCATTTAGTTATAAATGATTTATTTACATATATTGTTTATGTTATCGTATATATCGGGGGATCCCTCTACAGAATATATGCTAAGCTTAAACTAACACCAATACACAAACTAGACACTAATCAAACATTTACATAAAACAAAAATTTTACGATGAAATTGATTATTTAATAAATTAAGGCATATGATTATTTTTGGTTTAGAAATAGATACACGCGAAGAACATTTTGAACGTTTATATAACTTTCCACAAATATTACACCAGTTATGAGTAAAATATACAGTACCTCGTAACTTACAATTGTATGTCATTGTATTCTGGCCGTACACTAGACTTGCCTGTGTCCTGACGCCCAGTAAAGCTGTTTTGTTTTTTGTCCCTGTTTTAAAACAATGTTAATATATAAAATCCTACTAAGATAGTGATGGATATGCTTAACAAGATTTGAAGGCTACGAGCGAATCGGCACAATTATTTAAAATGGTCTCATTGACGTCACATCTATTGAACCTCGGCCCACTGCGATGCAATTTTCTCATCTAAGTATGATAGCCCGGCCATAATTTAAAACAAACACTCTTGTTGTTTTCAAATATTTAAATGATATTGATCGTAAATGATGTTTTAATAGTTATATATAATATACTGATTTCAATACAATGACGAAGAGAATAAAGATGTTATTTAGTGGCATAAAGCATAATGTCTTTAGTTACTGCAGGAAAAGTAGGTAAGTACTTCCGGGACAAAATTTGTACATGAATAAAATTATCTAAGTACTATATATAAAAAATAAGTCGGGTTTTCCTTCCTGGCGCAATAACTCCAGAGCGCACGAACCGATTTCCACGGTTTTGCATTCGTTGGAAAGGTCTCGGGCTCCGTGAGGTTATAGTGGTAAAAAACAAGTGGTGGCGAAACGGAGTTCGCCGAGTTTGCTAGTTACTTATAAATTTTGCCAAGAATCCAGTACTATCAGAATTATTTTTCCTACGGTAGATACAAATGCAAAAAGTTAGTTAATAAAGGTAATCGCTAACAAACTCCAATAAAAGAATCGGTTTTAATTTACGTTTGATCCTCTTAAATTCGATCCAAAAGAAGTACATATTCTTTATTCTTTTTTTGAACCAAATATTCAAACAAATTTATATTTTTTAAACATCAGTCCAAAGCAAAATTGTAACCACCTAAAAATATCTACAACAAGAGAGGTAATACATCTTAAAATAGTTCCTCCAACTTATGTCACGAGAGGTTCAACAGACGCAAAGGCACCCACGCTTTGCTTTAACGCTGGGACGTGCTGTTCTAGGAGACTGTATTTATGTGATACTAGTACAAGGTAGTTTTCTGCAGGATTACTGGCAACTAACGCATAAACTTTTAAAGAGTACATCATAAGCAGCAAGTCTCAACATATGACAAAATATATTGAGAATCAAACTTTAGCGTGATTTGGTGAAACTGGGGTCGATGTTTCAAACTTCAACTTGTTGTAAGGAACAGCTGATTTTTTCGCGTAATTCCAAAAGTTGAAGAATAAATGTTGTAGCTATTGACGATCTAACGCTGCCCTTAAAAGGCTATATGTTAGTTCCTAGTGGCCCTGTATACTGTATAGTAGGTACACTAGGTAGGGGTGAATGACTCAGAGAGACGTTGGGGTGCAATACACGAGTTGCATAAACTGACGACCGCAGAACTCTCTGAATAATTGTATGCGAAGCTCAGAACTGTACCAGCTAATAGAAATGTAAAATGCAGTTCATTTCATAGAGAGAACTGTTATTTTCAGTAAAGATCTGACTATTATTGTGTGGAAGTGGAATAATGAAGTGGTACAAAATCAGGTCATCGTGCATTGAGACAATCAGTATTCATTGGTGTGATGAATAAATTTGAGCTTCTTCAATCGATTGTGAGCTCGTTTCGTTTAGTTTCTCAAATGATTTTACGAGGCACGTGTATCATTGCTTTTCCTCGGGTTTTATTTAGCTAAAACTTTTTAGATATATATAGTGTACTATCAGTCAAAGTCCAATATTTTTGTAGTCTCTACGTTTGTTAAATGAAATACACGTGCGGAATAACTAGAGGATTATTTTATTATGTAGGACGTGCGTAGGCTTCTGCTCATCAAAAACGCATATATTTCAGACTACTGGCTCAAACAGGGCATATTAAAAATGAACTTAAAGTTCCATTGCTTTTATACCTTATAGATACGCATGTTTTTGCATTAGTAAATAATTTAATATTTTTATGCTCCAAACGATATGGTCCCGTCTATTATAGAAAACGCTTGCAGAGTTTAATTTCGTTTAACTTCATTCAAAACGTACATATTGGAACTATACCTAGATATTTATTTGTGAACTAATAAACCCTACATATAACAACCACGCCTCCATTACAACCTTAACCGTATGATCCATGCATGCGTACAACACAGTTGATAAGATCTAAATATAGAAAAGTCGAGGCGTGTCCGCTCATATGCATTAGTACCTAGTTGCACTGCTTACTGATCTAATACATGTAGAGGTGGTGTTCTTACATTGACCCACATGTGTTAAAATAAATCGCGGTACGCAATCCACGGCTTTATGAGACACGATCAGGTGTTTAGTGCTAAATGTTAGTTTTAGCTGTTACCATTCGCTTTAGAGTCATGAGTACATACATGATTTTTTTGTAAATATGTATGTGGTATATATAACTGATTTTTCTTTTCTTTTTCTTTATAGATTCTAATAATTTAATGAACTGACCTGTTATTTAATTGCAGTTAAACTTTACATATTGATTTTAAAGTATTATAAACTTTTTGGATTATATAAAACGATTTCAGCTTCAATTATACACATTTTCGTCCCGTAACATATCATTGTGTGTTTTTATTTCTTCTTGAGTCGAGTTGTCTTTCGTTCCATAACAAATTGATACTTCGATCTAATTTGAATAATCGTATACACAATTACAGTTTATTAGTCAATAGAGCCTTTAGATTGCAGGTCACACATCACATGATAGCGTTATATCACGAACTTACATGACAGCCATTCACTTCACCTTTATATAGGACCTTTGCTTTGATTGATATCTTTAGCGTATTGAATAAATTATACCGGACCTAGTACACCACCCTTGGTGACACCCGGCAACTGCATTTTAAAGCGTGAATTAATTGTACAGTTTTGATATTACATTGTTTATAAAAAGTAAACGTAATTAAAAAATAACACCAAACAATAAAGCAAAGTAAATTAAACGCGAGCATACTTATTTACAGTGGCCTAAGTAAATGTTACATGTTTATTAGTTGTATATAAACTAACTTTGTTATTCTTGACTACTATAGCCGTGCCTAGTAGAAATACACGTACTGGTTGATTAAACTCATATATAATAGAAATACGAGTGTTATAGTTTAAATAGCCATGTTTCCAAATTTTGAGGTCAGCTTAAGATAGGTATATGTAGGTATACCTAATTTATAAGAGTATCTGTTTATACACAAATCATTAATAAGTCGATCAATGTATTAGATCCCACTAACCCGATTAAGTAAAGTAAAATACAAAGGCACTCAACTACAGGCGACCTATTACCAACCGTAAGCCTCTTAAGCGTTAAGAATAATCTTATAGTAATAACTTTTTTTAACATCTTGGATGAAATAAATGTATATAAAATAATAATAAATAAACATTCCAGGGCTTATCACACATGTATGTGCAATATCATGTTCGTAACATGGCAACTGAATGGATAAGGAAAGGAACGGATGGTGTAGTAACAGACTTTAGATAACCCTGCACATGATGACATGCGTGCACTGTTCGCAACACGTGAGGGATCGTAGTTACTGAACTACAGCATACTAGGTACGGTAATAGTGTCTAGGTTACATTTAAAGCTGAATTAGGTAAAGGCATGGAAAACATGATTTTGGAAGTTCTATTCTCGTCAATATTCTAACATGTATTTATAGTAGAATATTAATTGTTTTATCTTTTTGATTTACGTTGTTAAAAGAGTAAAGAGGTTTCTTGAGACTCGAAACGTATTTTGGAATATAGTACATGAATGTAGCTTATATATATATAACTATTAATTGTGTCACATGTACAAATACTACTATTGTAGTAAGGCTATGAGTACTAGTAGTAGTATATGAAAACAAAATCAATGTTAGGCATATTATTTGTAGGTATTAGGTATATTAACGTATTGTAAAAAGATGCTCTACTGTAATCATTGTTCACTATACCAGCTATTTTGTTATAACTTCATTAATGTTTACATCTCGTAGAGTCGAGATAAGTTTATCGCAGAAACCGATAAACTTTACTATTTGTTGATACCTATTAACTAGTTCGATAAACAAGATATTCATGCATTCACAATTTCAACGATTCTAAAACGTAAATATATGAATGTTGTTGCCAAGAAAACCGAGATACAAATATAATATTATTTAACGGTTAAGGCTGGGATATACTCGTCTATAGCGAACACTGTCACTCTGGGTAGAAAAGAACGAGAAACACTATGGCGCCGAAATCGCTAAAATCTACCACTTTCGTTGGAAATTAATTAATTAATTAGAAATATAATATTGAATCGAAATTTTACTCCAGCAGTGTTGAGTCATAGTTTATTTTACATCACTCAAATTAATTTTAGAAATATGCGTTTGAAATTGTTTAACAAACTAAGTGTGTTAAGGCCAGCTAAAATTCAAAAAAAGACCTAACTTTGTGTTTTTTTTCTATCGAGGAAATTAATAGTCAACGTGTTTCGGAAACAGTAGTGTGATTAAATATATGATCAAGATTAAAAACAAAAAAAAAATGTTCTTTTAACGTAAAGACTTTTGGCTAAAAAAGTTTTTATAGTACCCCGTTTTCTGAACTCATAGGTCCTTAACGATGCTGCTTCAAATACCTAGATATAGTGTATGAAATGTTCATATAGCCAAATAATTTTGCGAACGTAATATTAAAGCCAATATATTTTCACTCAAACATCTCTCGTAAATTAGGTTACATCAAGATGAAATTTTATTCGCGAATGTTAAAATTATAATGAATTAATTTAATTATTAGGTATAGCATTGTTTCCGAGAATCCATAATTAAGTATAAGGTTGAGCAAATTTTAATAATTGTGTGAAGGTACAAGTGGCAATTACAATATGTACCTATCAACTGAGCCTAAAGTAAATGAGAAGAAGATTCTAGCAGCATGGGATCGCAGAAAATTTTGCCGATTGACCTCCTCCAAACTTCTATATGAAGATGATGATGATAAAGTAAGTAACAACAGCGGTACAGAAACACAAATTTAATTTAATTAAATTTAGTACATTGGACGAGTTCACTTTACATTAGACATGAAATATTGACCTTTAGAAAGTTCATATACTTCCCCTACAAGACACTATACGACAACGATATGTTAATGTGCTGTGTTAATATTGACGATTCAAGCTTCAAATCTGATGAGGTCTTAAACAAATGTATCATCATTGCTTAGCTTCAAAATTCAGTTAATACTACACAAAATGCAGATAACAATGCATATAAAGCTGCACAAATACAACATGACAACCACGAAGTCAAATATGGCGTCATATCACAATCACGTGTACTGAAAATGAATAAAACATCATCTCAGGCATGTTCAACTAAAATACCTCTATTTTTCTTCCACGCATTCAAACGATTCCGAGATAAGATCTTCGCACAGTTAAAACAAACTACTACCTATTAATAAATGTGTTCAACTTTTAGATTTGTGCCAAGTACTGCCAAGGGTGGTTGGATAACCGACTTGGCAAAACGTAACTAATTGTCTCAGTAGCCTGTGTTTATGTATTTGATATATTAAAGATATATATTGCCTAGAGAGGTATACTTCCTTTTACTTCCTATAGTAAGTAAATTTGAATGAGAGTGGCTATCTCTGGTAACAAAGTTTTTAAAACACCCTAGGGGCTTCTGGCATAGCTTGCTAGAGTAAATTGCTTTAGTATATTACATAAGTCACCGTTTTGGTTGTTTGAATAGCTCAGCTTACGCAAGTAGATAGTTCATGAAATGGGCTGATTCCACGTGTGTGTTATGTTTTAAACTCAATATGTATGAACCTTGTTATTTCGCCAGCAATTACTGGTAAAATAAGCATTGATAAGGTAATCCGAGTAAAATTTTAGGAAATTTCTGGTTTTTTATCTTCGTTCGCAATATAAGCAGACAAGGAGTTGCTTGTTCAACGAAGGAAGAATACATTGTATTTGATATGAAGAATAATGAAGCTTTTAATATACTCGTATGTCTGATATATTTCGTATTAAATTTATTAATATACAGAGCCATTGATATAATGGTTACCAAAAAGCTAATACATACATTTAAAAAAGAAACGTCTTAAAGGAACATCAAATTAAGGTTTCTAAAGAAAACCATGTCCAAAAGAAAACAATCCTAGTAATAAACATTTCAAATCTCAGATACTAACGTTCTTTCCGAAGAAAGCGTGGAACTTTGAAGTATCATAACTCATAAATCTGAGACAGAGTATACGTACTATACGTAGATATAAATTGCTAATGCCCCATAGCCCTTCGCGTGACCCCAAAACGTCGGCTTCCTCGCAAACGACCGAAGTGTCCATAAAAACCCTGCGATTTAATATACTGTTTCACACAAAGATCGGCTAACTAGAGATTCTATGATGATGAGATGTCTGGATATAGTGACTGCAGCATTCTTTTGTGAGATTCGAAACAATATCGTGAAATAAAGTGAACGTACATGTTTTTGGTGAATTTTGATATAATGTACTTGAGGCAAACAATAAAGCATACAAAAATAAACTCTTTTAAAATTTACCAAATATTCATACTATAACAACAGTAACAGAAAACCGAGGATAAAGTTATAAAAAAATAGATTGTACATCTATGACAGAAGAAACTGAAGAAATGGAAATGTTTAAGGTCCCAGACGTACTTACAGGAATTCCGTGACGAGTCAGTTCCAAGAAAAGACAACGGCACTAAAAATGTGACTGTACCCCGAATCGTCGCATAAAAATGTTACGAAAGAAGGAAAAACTTGTGGAGAAATGTTTTCGAGAATTAATTTCCTAACAACTCTAACAAGTTAATTTGGCACAAAGTTCATGGCTTACATAAATCATTTCAGGCGTGTCTTGTTTGTTTTCCAAGATTGTGAAAGCCCTCAGGCTTTATGTTTTTGTTCCATCCATAATATTTTGTTTGGTTTACGAAACAGTGCTACTCACTTGGCGTCACACTGTTTTACATCTAGATAGTCTCTAGTAGGTGGCATGAATAAAAATTCAGTACCAAGAAACTTCATTAAAAGCTTTCGCTGTAACCGTTTGGAGAAAACATTTTTCTTGTTTGTGATACCCGTCAGTCGAGTGTTAAATTATTGCCAAAGTAAAAGGCGTCGTAAAATTGTAATGAAAGCGACAACGTTCGTTTATTGCTCAAGTTGCTCCTTCAGAACAAAACAACTCATAATATCACGACAAGTAATAAGAGAGGTCTTAATTTAACTCCCTGGGGGACACCTCAAGATGGCGAAATTGAAATTTGGAGATTTGAGCTCATTCAAATATCCGTTTATCATTAACTTTTTATTAAAAAAAAAAAACATTTCTCTGAGGGCATCTTATGAATTTTAATATTTTATTATTTATAATACCAATTGTATATTTGTGCGTCTGTTTACTCGTTACTTTATGTAAGAAATAGCATGATTCACTCACTTGCTTGATAGTACTATATATATAGTCTACAATCAACTATTGTAGACAAAGCGACGCAAATAGAAATGCTGTTTAGAATTACACTTTAATTGAAATCCTGCATTAGTTGGTTCACGAAACCTTTGGAAAGGAGTAAAACAATGAACTGAATCGGCCGAACTGGGCGTCGAATCCGTGCCCAGTTAATAAAGTTTAGTAAGCCATAACAAAGTTGTGGAGCTTTCGCAATTCCATCAAACTTCTGACTTTAAGTGGAGAGCGGTAGGCTTTAGTAGGCTTAAACACTTTCTGTCGCGAACAGTTTTGGTTTCACCATGTTTAATTGGATTTTAAGCCGTGTCATCAAGATAGACAGAATTTTTAAAGTTATCATTACAAAAAATTAAAGTTTCAATGCGAATACATATTTTTTTGTAAAGAATGAATAATATCATTTCAAAGGAAAAGATAAATATTCCGCGTAAATTATATCAAAGTTTTCATTTAGCAACGAAAAATATTGATTAGAAATGTTATATAAGTACATAAAAAAATTAAATAGTAACAATTACTTCTAACACTAACCAGCGGTTTTAAACAATCGATTCATTTCGCACAATGTAAATCAAGAGAAAGTTAGATTCAATTAACCGCTACAACGTTTAATGTGTAACTTCGAGTTTAATTCCCTTGTGATGAATTGCAAATTGTTTAGTAATATAGTTAATGAAATGCTGTATGGGCAGGAGTGGTACGAGTATCAAGATAACCTTTAACGACAGGTCCATTCTACGTGCTAAGTATTATGAAGGCTCTACTGTAAATACAGCTACAGATATCGTAAAACTAGGTTACGACGGTAGACTGTTGAATAGACTTACAAAACTGGACAAAGTAACGAAATTTGTCACTTACCTTGGTACAAATTATTTTATTTATACCATTATTGTTTATTTCAATGCTGAAATAGTAAAGGTCACTGTCGAAGAACACATGGTTGGACATAAAATTGACATTAAATAATTGATTAAATTTTCCGGCGATTTCTAAAGTCTAATCCTACCTGATGATGTAGTAGACGCAGACGATGCTGATGGGTTTCTGTTGCTTGTCGGTGATGAGTGTGGCTTGGGTCTGAACCCAGGCGTAGCCACCAGTCTTGGCGAGGAAGCGGTACTGGCCGGTCTCGCATTGTCCTTTGGAGAACACTGTAACAAAGAAAACAGAGAATTATAGACACGCATTATTCGTTATGTAGAAAGAAAAGGACGCGTTAAACAATATGACGATAATAATAATTCATTCGCTAAGTATAAAGCCCGCAGTAGGACCTTAATTGGAAATCAGTGAAACAATCATTCCTGACATGATTATTTACGAGTAAGTTTGCGTACGACGATACTGTTGTTAAGTCATGTGACTTCGTTTGTTAAATGACTAATTGAAAAGTAAACAAATAAACAACTAGAGACAACGGTATAGAAAAATATCTCAAAGACTTTGTGTAATAAATCATAGTTATTTATATACTCTCGCGGGCATCACAACGAAATCTATATCTAGCAGTCAATACAAAGTAAGAATTGGCAGTCGCATGCGATCAGCCACTCAATAACGAATCCCTTTATCCCATTGACACTAATGACCCATTAACAGCCAATAAAAAATATATGGTCGTAAAACAAGCCCGAGAAATGAAATTAGAAAACTGAAGCAATAAAACTGAATTCTGAAAAGTTTTGTGACCGAATTCAATCTAATATTAAAGGACTTTGTGAGAGCAAATTCAGCAAAAAAGTAAAAGTGTCATAAAATATGTTGTTACGAGTTTGGGATCAATTCTATTTCATGCTCGATGTTCAGATTTGACGTTGAGCATGGTTTTATCGTTTTAGCCAAAATCTTGAAAAATTTAGTGGAAAAGTCTCATAGATCTTTTTGCTACATTAAATTTACTACGTCTGCATCATAAACATCTTTGACGCTTGTAAGCGTAGATTGTCATCCAACTACTGGGTAAGGCACAAAACAAAGAATATGATATGAGTTGGCCGGCGCGCGGCGGCGGTTCGTTAATTGGTTTAATGTAATACAGCAGACCAATCTTAGGTTTCGAGAGACATACAAGTAATTTGTTACTTAATGTGTTCAAAGTCCTGACATTTAATCCAAGAATTAAGACTTGTCTAGTCTTAATCTTGGATTAAATGTCAGGACTTAGAACATGTCTGGGTAGACGACTTAATCTAGGGATGAAGAGTAATTTACGAGCTTTCTTGACAAAGCATTCATATTCATAGAAAGTTGTGTATACTTACTTACCAATAAATATATGTTTGTTTCCGAAATGCAGTAGTTAAAATAATAACCAATAAAGTATATCCTAAAACTACTAAATATCCTGCATTTTCACATGTGGTTGTAATTCAATCCTAGCTTGGTCATATGTTTTTTTTTTTTTATATGATATAGGCTTACGCTTGACTACAACTTGCCTGATGGTAAGCAACGTTATAGTCTACGATGTAGCGCGCTTGCCTAGAAGAAACCGGTTTACTCTCGACTTGAAGACCGACAAATTATAGTTCAAGGGGAATAGAGATTCGGGCAAGGAGTTCCACAGTTGGGCTGTTCGCACGATGAAAGTCAACTAAACATCCATTATGATAAGTAAACATTTCGCTACAGAGAAACAAGCAAATATTCTCATGCTCGAGCAAAAGTGGATGTATTTGTTATCTCACGTCCTCAGAGCCTTTACATAGGATCAGTGTCGATGTAGAAAATCACGAACGTAACAAAATTACAAACATTCTGAAGATTTTCCCTCATGTTGTTGAAACCTGAGAATGCTACGAATTTTCAGACGACCTCTAGATACATAGATATATTTATGTTTGTCTGGTTATCTGACATAGCTTCAAATTCTCCGTCGTCGATGCGTATAACTTCGTAACGGTTATTACAGTTCTTATGATCAAATAATGTAATCTTAGTGGTACGGGTTAGGGTTGTACTTTACATTTGAAACGTTTATGAGATAATAGTTTAATTTACAGCGTAATGAAAAAATAAAATAACAAAGATTATGATAGATAAAGTTGTCTCTACTCAGAGGTCGGACAGTGTTGTTTTTTAATTCCAAAAAAAGGAGTCAAAGCTGAATAAAGGACTTCATTTGAATAATCCCCGTTTCAACACAAATTATTCGAAACCTATACTGAAGAATGAAGATAATAAAGCGCTGGGGCTCTCGAAATATTTGGGTTCAATAACTCACAAAAATATGTCCGGTACAAAACCCGAGGGCCGAGAAGCAACTAATAAAGATTAATGACTATAACACCGGCCGTGGTAATAAGAACTGGACCCGAGGGAGCAGTTCACGCGTAAATTGTGAACCTTGTGTACTACTCTTGGTTATAATATGGCTTAGAATAGATAATTTTATCACCAATCTCCTTAGTTTTGACTGCTCTGTTAGCTTAGTTGGTAGTGGCTCTGCCTTCTAATCCAGGGGTGCGGGTTCGATTCCCGCATAACACAAGTAATTATCAATACTTAAATTTGTAATTATTTGTGTTGAGTCTGGTCGTTTCTATGTATAATAAGTATGTATTTACAAAAGAAAAGTATATATGTATTATATCCGTTATCTAGTACCCATGATACAAGCGTAAGCTTAGTATGAGGCTAGATGGCGCTGTGTGATATGTCATGAAATATTTATTTATTTATTTATTATTTATTTTTATACTTCGTTGCTGAGGTTCGTGAGTCAAATTAATCGTTGAGAGAAGACTACAAATACTTTGCCATTTGTTGCAATTAGTATCGGAGATCCTAATTATAGAAGCAGATACTTCATTCATAAGTGCGCGCAGTAAATGCTTGTACTAATGTACAACAACATGCAAAACAATACATACTGCAAAACTTAGCCTGTCATATCGAACGTGAATTCGGTAGATTGACATTCACCATACGAAACTTAACACACGCGTAGTAGATAAATGCAACTTTCACGTGGGAATTTCGTGTCCCTTATCAGGCGCGGAATAAAACTAAAGAGTTTATTGACAGTCCTTGAATGAATCGAGATAAACCTAAATCATTTAATCGAGTAATCACAGAGTAGGTACAACAAGCACACGAGGGTGTCATGCCGACATGAAGTCGCAGCGTGATTTCAAATCGTGTCTGAAATAATGCTAATCAAAGACTCGAATTAATTGCTACAATTGGTGGTGTACTGAATTGGTGCTCTTTTATAAACACATGCGACGTTCTGTCCATCTCAAATCTTTGCAGCGCGAAAGAGGCACACAATCAACAGTTAAATCGACATTATACCTACACCTTAGCTTTTATATAATTAGTACTTATTTATTTGTTCTATAAAAGTGGTACGTTGTTTTTCGTAAATAGCGACGAGGTGTAAGCAACTGAAGAACTTGTTTAAATCTAAAAATATCTTGGTCACGCGAATATTTGGTAGATAGAAACAGGCAGAGCATTGGCCGATTGTCTTATCAACAATTGTTAATTAATCAGATACGGTAATAAGTCTGAATCTTAAGTGAGAGTGATAAGATAAATTAATCACATAATTAGGCAGTCAATGTATACCTTAAGTAATCATAGGATAAAAATATGGTACGGAAGTCTTATTATTTTTTAAATGGTCTAAAGAGAGGAGTGCTTAAAATATATAAATATGTCAGGACATATCACACAGCGCCATCTAGCCTCATACTAAGCTTACACTTGTATCAAATAAATAATAGGAGATCTTTATCTGATTTGTTCAAACTGTTTTTGTTAATTTAATATTTTCCATAGAAGTGGGATAGTCATCATTATCATCAAGGGAATGAGACCATATGCAGGGCATAAGCCTCCTTCCTCCCTTTTACGTCGGTAATCTCTGTTTTGAGCGAGTCAAGACAAGTGTACATAGTTAGAAATAATAATTACATGATTAAGTCAACACACCTGAACAACTGTCGTAAAAATTCTAAACCACAATTTATGTAACAAGCAGTTGACAAACAATCATACGGAAGAAGGAAGACTAATCACTTGAGCCAATTTTCGCAAGTACAGACAAATCTGAAGCTATTGGAGATGCGCCAAGTAATGCTGTTAGTAACGTGGAAATAATAGATTCGATGAGCGGGAATAACATAGTTTGGTTTAGAATTGTGATTATTATCGATGCATAACGTTTGCAGATTGATGTAAGAGATCTGACTTTTTTGTAGATGCTGGTGTTTTGTTGGGTATAATACTGAGCAAATTATTTTCTATTATAATACAGTAGCTTTATTAGCAGGCGCAGTAAGTAGGTAAATTATTTATTTATTATGAGCATAGAAATTCCACCATCCATACCTTTACTTTACAATACCTAATATCCATTTATATTTAACATAACATTTATTGATGCTCAGGGCTTTCAGAAGACGCATCAATCTTTCTAAGGAAAATGTCAGCTACTCGACATCACTGGACAATATAAACACTGGACTCTAAAACATTTCGCAGCCCACAGACAAAGTAAAAACCCCCAAATGTCCGATTGCACTCAGAATGGAAATGAAATCGATATCCACTTAGCCTAATTCGATAGAACCGATATCTGATGAAATGAAACTAAGTTCACCAAGTAATTCACAAAGTGATTCACTAAGTGCTACGAATAAGGGCTTACCGACACCCGGATAATGTCCGGTGGATTACATCCGAACTTTCTTCTATTTACCTCCATATTTTCCTAGGTCAATTACTAAGTGGCATATGGTGTACGAAAATAATAAAAGATTTCCTCGTATTGTTGTTACTATTGGCCTTTTATCCTGAACCGTCAAACTCTTATATATCGTATCAGCTCTTTGTAAATTATTATTCCGCCTCCAACATATGGTGTTCAAGATATTCATTCGGTTACGTTCGGAAATCAAGATACACTAGAATGTACTCGTATCAGCGTCAGATTGCTTTCTGCTTCCACACAATCTGACAGAAAAAAGTTTAGATAAGAATAGCGTTATCTGCTTTCTAGGGGTTTCGATACGAGTGGTCTGTATTTGCTATTTCATGTTCAATTGAATCAAACTTAAATTAAGCCGACTCACGGAAGCACATGGCTATAAATGCAACTTTTTGTATGATCACGCGGCCCTAGTTAATCAACTATTTTAATTACGAACGAATACTTCAACAAATAAAGGAAATTATGGTTCGGAGAAGTATATCAGAGTCAGGATGTTTGTCAAAGATAGATAAAAACAGGACAGTTATCTTTAGTCCACGCAGACTGGATAAATACCTATAGTTGGGGATTATTTTCAGCGCGGTCGCTGAACTCTGCCACAGATTAAGCGGTATTTTCTGCGAAGGAACATTATGTTGACACAGGATAATACTGGACAGGAATAGGAGTACGGCTTTTGCGTATAATTCATCTAATTATGTGTAATTTGGCCTACCCAATCGTTATGGGAAATTGGCAATGAATGTTTGTACTTGGTACTTTTTTTGGTGTAATTTTTGTAAGTTTCAAAAATCACACTTTAAATCATAATCTGAACAGCAGTCGCGAAGTTGAACGATATTACACTAGCTAGCATAGATTGTTAATATTACATAATACTAATAGCACCTAATAGGTATTACGTGTAATTGTGTGTACCTATATTTTTTACTTCATCATGCTCAATTTTTGAACTTAAGAACATCATCATCATTCACAGCCTTCTCTATCCCACTGCTGGGCATGGGCCACTGCATCGGTGAACATGTTTGGACCAAATTTGGTCTGTCTGGAGATAAATTAATGACTTAATCCCGAATTAACGCGAGTAGTCCTTGCGAGAAGCCGCTAGAAGGCAATACATTTATTTGATAGATTCAATATCATGCCATAAAATCTTGGCCTACGATATTTTTCGGCTCCTGTCAACTTTTACCTCCTAATATTGAGAGAGTACGAGTGTGCCCAAATCCAGTGACAAGGAAATGGTACTGAATTAGCATAAAGCGGCGGTTTCTGCGTGATTTAGCACTCCGAGACACGACCTGTAGGCCTATCGCGATGTTTATCTGTCGGTTGAAGAAAATGTCATTCGAGGAAAGCATAGCAATGGTTTTATATGAACTAAGGAGTAAAATTTATTGGTCTTCAAGGCGAGAGTGTAGCGAGTTCTTTTAGGCAAGCGCTAGATTACAAAGTTGCTGTGTTGCTGTCGAGCTTAGCCCATTTACCATTAAAATATGAATAAATGTTAAGTACTAGATATGAGTAGATGTTTTAGATTTGTACACTACTATCACAGCTAGCAAGCTTATTTCTACTCCCTTTCCATATAATAATTCCGTTTACTTTAAAATTATGTGAGCATTGCTTTGTTCTTTATACGACTTAGTAATTTACACGTATTCCTAATTGAAATCTATGAAATGTCCAGTGGATTAAGTAGTTATTGTGCGGCCATTGTTTTAAAAGTTAGTTACTTTTAAATGTAAGGCTACAAAAATCAGTATCAATGATCTTATGTTGTTGATAATATTATTGTGTCACTTTGAAAACAGACACAACACAACTGGTATCACAGCGATAAAAGTTTTTAAGATTATAAACAGTCATGATAATAACAAACTATTTGATAATATTACTTCATCGAAATTGTGAATTACATCAGATATAAAGATATTGGCGTCTTAATCAACTACAGTTTGACCAATAGGGGATTGAGCTCGAAAAGGCAATAACGTCGTTTTTTGTCATCATTGTTTCATTTCTATTTCCTTTTTTTCTTCAGTAAGAACCGCTTCTCTCTCGGTTGGAAGATTCATTTACAAAGTCACTTCAAAGTGGATCTTTAAGCGAATAGAGAAGTATCGATTGTTATTCCAACCGAATGAAGCTCAACTCGATTGAAAGATAGGACACAGGTGTGCGGCCGATGACACTATAACCCTGACTGGAGTAGAATACTGATCGATCTGAATTAGGGCAACAGGAAATGACGATATTTTATAACATAGGCATATTGCTGAGATTACTGGGGGTCGTGACTACCCCGCATAATTAATTCATTTGGGAAGTTCTCTCGGGAAGAAACATCGCGATCAGTGCCCAGGTTCTTCCAGACACGTGTCATGGCCTTTAATACTTTGTAAATAAAAATAATATATGCACCTATGTAATCAGCGTTAGTAACGTCCCTCAAAACTCAAGCCGGTGGAGTTGCACACATATGTGTGGAATATCAATAAAAAATGTCTCTATTTGTTGAAGATGAGAATATGATTGAGTTTTACGACCTAGTTTTTCTCGAATTTTGTTTGTGAGGATTGTATGTAACTAACAAAGATATCATTAAAAGAGTCTGAAAGTTATTCTAATTAAAAAACTTCAAGAATTTCAAAGCGATATCATAAAGTGTGTTTTAATTATTCAACCTAATTAATCAGCATTTTTGGACCATCTGAAAATAAATTTGTGTGTAAATAAGTTGATGGTTGCTGTACATTAAACAAATGAGTGTAGGTACTCGTTAAAATGTATAAAATGGCTTCATAAAACGAATTTGACTTATTGAGGTTAAACGTATGGAAGAGTGTTTTATCTCTTGAATTGGTACTTATGCAAATTAGTAAACGTAATGTTAAGAACTGAAAGAATGTAAAATGGAACAGGAAAACTGTTTTATAAATTCTGAAGTATACATATTATACATAGCATGTATAGACATACGAGGGAAAGGTACATACATTATAAAATACATACTTAAATTAACGCACATATGATATAACACAAAACTGAGTAAGAAATTAACAACTTATAACGAAAAAACAATTTAAAGGAGAAATTTTAACAAAAAGGATAAAAAGAATAATGAATAAAATCAGTTTATTGTAACATGAAACATATAAATAGACACAAAATAAAAAAACAATACTTAATAAGCAATCGAACATGGCCAAATGTTTGTCGAAATCAATTCATAGCATGATTTGTACTTCAACTAGTTACGAGTATGTACAATCATATCATAAAGTACGAGTATATAAGTGTGAATGTATAACTGTTCGTTACTGTTTGTGAACTAAATAAAAAAAAAAAAAAAAAAAAAATGAGTAAAAAACTTCAGCGGGAAAATCACGATCTTCCGTAATAAGGAATATGATACGATACGACTATGAAGAGAAGAGTGGAAGCAAAATAAAAGTCCGGGTATAAACAGAGGAAATTACAAAAAGCTCCAGAAAAATCCTAATATTGCTTCTCGTAAAACGTAGCCACAGCATTCGCAACAATAATAATTTTACTAAAAAATGTTGGACGTAATTGGAAACCCAGAAACGTTCAAGAATGCTGTCGAGTTGCGTCTGGATTTAATTTAATCTTGCTAACTCAATTTTCTTAGTGTAGTTTTTTTTGTCTTCATTGTAAGTCAAGAAAAAAATATAGACACATACAAAAAATAGAATAACCGTTAATTCTTTAGGTGGGCGTTGCAATTAAGCCGAATTATAAAGGTATTGTGAATGGTATATTAATTCTAACAGAGATTAATTAAATCATAGTGTTGAGTAAAATGATTTAATTCCACGTAGGCGTACCGCCGACCACTATATCCTTATTGGATCCTTTTGGGTTTGATTATTCTCGCTGTTTGATTGACATATTGTGTGCCACATGATATCACATGACAAAAGACAATCTTAGTTTGAAGCAGAACCCAGTGCATTTATTTATACCCTATATCTAGACATTCAACTTTAATAAGAGCTATGAGTCTGAAAGCGTTTATGGTTATGCCACAGTTATGCTAAGTTTATGTTACGTAGATGTCCCTATCTTTTATAGTATTCACTAGAATAAGTAACACTGGTCCCTAGGTCTTTTCATTCAATTCAGAAGATGCTGCGTAAAATCTGAAAATCCATTAAAGACGTGAATGACCGAGGACGCGTCGACATTGGAAATTTCAACTCATTAAATTTAGAGCTGCGCTTTCTGAAAGCTAAAGTTGAGGTCGTAAAGTAAAACTAGAGAAGAAAAATCTAGTACAGTTAGTGGCGCGATAAGAGGCAAATCTTGGCGAGTAACAATAAAAATTGCAGTGTTACAAGTTGATATACATGTGCATTTTATTTTATTTAGTCTTTAGCCTAATCTTATTCATACAAAGTGTGTGTGTGTAATTGTGGAATCATATTTTTAGATAAAATATATATCTTGTCTTCTGTTTTCAATTGACTCAACAGACACCCAGGGGTCTTCTAATCCAGAGTAAAGGCAAGCGTGCTAACTACATCTTAGACTACAGCGATGTTTTAACATAATACGGGTTGTAGTCAAAGATAAGCCTGTGTTTAAAATAACCCGATCCGATAAAAAGGTAGGCTAGGTAACAGATAGTCCAGTGTGCATTTAATCCGTACTAGGATTAGAATGAGCTATAAAAAGCTCCCTGCTAGGGCAATCATTGTGGGAGCTCGTAAATCCGCAGCTTGTTATCTAGGTTTGTGCCGACACAAACAGCCTCTGGGTACAATTGAATATATTGTTCTGGTGAATCGACATTGGGATAGTTTGTGATAAGAAACAATTAGGCAACAGTTTATAGAAATCTATGGTAATTAATTAATAACTTTAGGATTGATTTAAGTTATAGTTAAACGACTTCTTGTCGTAAATTTCATATTTTACATTAAAATATAGAACTAAGCAAAAAGGACACGATACGCTAATTTGAAAAAATATAACGAAACGAAAAAATCTGAACGCCTCGTATTGATTAACTCGTTTACTAATTACTTTGGTAAATAGTAAAAAGTTAATTCCCGTACCTAATTCAAGGATACAATAGTGAAAACAGAATAGAATGTATCCGTGATTATTTTATCAACATTAGGCAGACGGTTTACTTTACTGAAAACCTTTCTTATGTTAATAAACTTATATACATACATACATAAATTATGTATTCGTAGTAAGTATGGAATTCGGTGACACTTTAATTTGATCACATATATAGAAAATAGGTTTATGAATCAATATTAAACTGAATCAACGGTACAGTAAACGTTTTCAAGTTTTTTTCCTGTTTCGGTCAGTTACAGAACACGTAACACACATAATAGATAGCATAAAAGTTCAAAAACATGATTTTTTAAGTACTGTTCGTTATCTTGGATCCTATAGGGACCAAAATACCAAAATTCAATCAAACATTAATAAAATATCGGAGGCTTTATTAAATTTCGGGAATAGGATACCCGAAGCTGTCAAAAAAGTCCGCTCGAGCGTGGAAATGGAGATCTAAAATGAGATTTTATTTATTAAGTGATACGTTTAACGTTAAATGTACCAAAGATTATTTTTTCTTGTTCATTGGTTATTAATTTGAATACTTGCGTTAAATATCTATGACTTGTACTGGAAGAACCTGCCTCTCTACGACACAGTTTTGTACTATTGTAAGAGGCAGCGCTACTTGGATGTCATATTATTTGTTTACAATAAATTTATCTTTATCTTATCTTATCTTCTATTTGCAACGATCTTATTTTATCTTCTACTTGGTGATCGAATGCCTGATTGTCAAATGTGCAAATCTCGAGTATACTAAACAGGCTATCCTAAAAAATACTTCAAAGTATGAACTAAGACTACATTATAACGCATGAACCAAAGTATGCTAAGCATATGTTCTAACACACAAAATGCCTTAGTGTACTAGAGAGTTAGGTAGGTACTACTCCTTATCTACTCCACTCAATTATGTCACGTTTATTTACGCTCACGACGTCCCGCGATATTTCGGTCGACAATGCGACCTCTCCACGGCTGAAGGTCTATTAGCTTCATACTAGAAATGTTTGTCCACTCTAGCGTATTTGCCAACTTCTTGGCTGGCAACTTTATACAACTTCATATAATATAGCTAGAGATCTCGACTGTGTGCAACTGAAAGCAGCACTTTGACACGTACCTTGTATATTAATACTAGCAGCGCTCTGTGGTGTTACTCGCGTTAATCCGAGATATAAAACAGCTTATGTGTTGATCCATAGGCTAATCTATATGTATACTAAATGCTGATGATGAATAATGCTGAAGTAAAAAAACAGACATACATACACAAATTACCACCCTTGTAATATTAGTAAGAAGTTTGGCTTTTAGGTTATATTTCAGATTCTCTCCCATAAAAGAGGCTTACGTTTGACTTACAAGATGGTTACCTACCGTTTTATGCACAACTGAGACTAAACTTTTTAGTTCCAAATTTTTCCGCTTGTAGATTTATGATACGCGGATTCTATAGGAATGTTCTGACATTATTGGTCTACTGAGAGTACTGGGACTGACTTTGAGTCTGTTTTCCGGATTGTCGGGTTCAACCGAATTGGATTTAGGATGAGAATGGATTAGATTACTCCTACATTTCATTGTCTACTCGCTTTATTAGATTTCGGACGTGTTATCAACATACGAAGCGGGTAAGGGCTGTGGTACTCGATAGCGAAATCGTGTGACTTCGGTTTGATTATGTCTGAGCCTTTTGTCGGTATATTGGAATTTAGATTGTCATTTTTAGGATACGATCAAATACAGAGACTTCATTCAATAATATGAGTGTTTTAGGATATTTATCACTAGCGTAAGATGCATATGCATACACTAGCTGCGCTCGCGACTTCGTCCTCGTGGAATAGTTATTTTGGGCATCATATTTATTTTTGCAAACAACCTCTTCAGCTTTATAAATTATAGCTGTTACCCACGACTTGAACCGTTTTCGCAGCGCTCGCAACGGAAGCCCTCAAAGATAAATTATTTTCCCCGTTTTTTTTACATTTTTCATTGTTTCTTCGCTCCTATTAGTTGCAGTGTGATGTTATATAGCCTAAAGCCTTCCTCGATAATTAGATTTTTTCAATTCGCTCTAGTAGTTCCTGAGATTAGTGCGTTCCAACAAACAAACAAACTCTTCAGCTTTATAATATTAGTATAGATATATTTTTTTATCTAGACTTTACAATACATCTTCTATCTAAATTATAGTAAATTTATTATCAAATGCATGTTTCTAGGAACGTTAATGCTAAAAATATATCTGGAGTGCCACTTGAATTGCTATACAGCCGTAATTCACGGTAAAAATAGGTTTTGATAGCGAAGAAAGTGAATCTACGAGGTCGTGGGTTGCCAACGCTAAATGAATGCTTGTCTTGTGAATCATGTTGGTTTATGTAACGTCCAAGTTCAAGGGTATTGCCAGAATAACGGTGCGTAGAACGTGCATACCAATTGTAGCTTGTAGCTTACCTACACGCAGGAAAAGATGATTATGCCTGATACGTAGTGTGTATCTTGCTCGTAAGTTTTAAATCATACTTATAGCATTTTCTATCGATTGACGTATGTCTAAGATAACAGAATAAATATTTCGTCACCACAATTTATTTAAATTTTCTCATTTCCAAATCTGATATCATAGCAATCAGAGCTCCCGACAACAAATCTTATAAACAATACAAGCCATCTTTGACAGAATCGTACCAGCTAAATCAGAATAAACAAACAATCCCAAACTATTTGTATTTGTGCCAGCTGTAAAGCCGTCATAGGCAGACTCACAGATAATTTAAGCCACATACAACTTACTGCTATATTATATCACAACGCTATTTAAAAAAAACATACCTACATGAGAAAGACGAGTAATAGTAGTTAATTAGTTAGATGATATGACTGTAAAAAATAATAATAGGTTTCTTCTAGGCAAGCGTGCTACATCTTAGACTATAGTGGTGCTTAACATCAGGCAGGCTATAGTCAAACGTAAGCCTACTGAATGTAAAAAAAAAACAATACATAACTAATCCAAGTGATAACTTAACTAGCAATAAAACATCATTATCATTCTCTGCTGGGGACTCATTCATTTCATGCCAGTTGATTCAATATTGTAAAAAAACGCAAGATATAACTTTCTATCTTATCACTTAATATGTGTCTCGCTAATGAGTGCTGGATTTTTGAGCTATAACACTGAATACAGAAGACTTTTTTTTACATGAGATAGGTTCACGCTTGACTACAACTTACCTGATGTTAAGCAACGTTATAATCTACGATCTAGCGCGCTTCGACTTGAAGACCGACAAATTATAGTTCAAGAGATTATTTTAAGTCTAAAATAAATGAGCCGTCCATAGACAGTAACAAATCATGTCGTTGATCTGAACCTATTATTTACTCTGTGGCAGAACTGCGATCATCAAATCATGTGACTTGGAACTGGTGTGCTGAGGGGGGTTCTAATACATTTAATACACTGTTTCCTCGGCGCGGAGTCATGAAAAGATATGCGGAATTACCCTTCAATTGGGAAATTACTTCGCTTATTGGTTGGGTTGTAGATCTACAAGGGGGCACGTGGTAGATTTGCTTAGAAGATAATCATTTCGTGTCGTTCTTAAGTCAATGTTGTGAGTTTATTATACTCATTTTAATTTATAGCCAAGTTCTTAACGGCTTTTTGGCATTCTCGTTTGAAAGACAGTTCCGATTCAATACTTCACTGTACCATCACAGTAGTCACTTGTGTATTGCTTGGGATTACTATTGCTATAAGTTTCACTGGAAAATCTATTTACATAAGTATTTCGCGCACTATTGTAAAGTATATAGTACTCGTATATAAGTATTATATCCGTTATCTAGTACCCACGGCACAACCATTTGCTTAGTGTGGGGCTAGGTGGCGCTGTGTGAAATGTCCCGGAATATTTATTTTTTTATTGCTCAAAAGTTGAAAAATCGAAGGAAATCAAATACATTTGATTAAACATGAACACTCTCTTGTTTCTAATTAATCCACAAAAATGCAGCATTCCACAATTAATATGACATTATACGTCAATGGCTGATTGTAATCAATAGTAGTAAAACTTAGGTGGGCTCATTATCTACCTATTGTTTCATTTATTACCTATGCGTGATTCAACGTGGTATTATCGTGAAAATTTGGTGCTATTTTAACTTCGTTCGATAAAACTATAGATATTAAATTAACAATAACGGATAAATCACTAATGATGAGACAATGCAATATTTTTCAGAGCATATAGAGTAATTGGGGAGTCGTAATATTGTTCAGACATTGTTAAGGACGATGTAGTAAACGGTAGCAGTTTAAATAATAAGTATAAGGTAAATATGTAGGATCAGTAAGAAACTTACAGCAGTAGGCAAGTTTCATGCTTACCATCAGGTAAACATCTTGTTCGCCTGATCGTTCGGTATCACTAAAGCATTAATAAATAATCTCACGATCATTTCCCAATACAAAGAAAACACTTAACGGCTAAGAGCACTCGCTGCGTAACAGTATTAGGTACCTAGATATTTTATTCTAAGTTTTCATCTGCTACAGATTTCCGCATAGACACCGGATTCAATATTACCTATATATAATATTTTAATTAACTATACTAACTACTTTTGCAGCACCCGTAGCGCCTCCGCGCTTCCGAGGGTCGGATGACACGTTAAGTTGTAGGTCCCGGCTGTTTGTCTAGTATGACAGTCGTATACACCATATCAGAGGCTCGGTAGGGCGGCTTGATAAACTCTCGACACCAGAGTTGGCCACTCTCATTCGATAAGAAGAAGACTAACTATACAACTCCTCTTACTTAAAATTTCAACTAATATATCCGAGCATCACGAAAAAGTCGTAACCGGAATGCAAGCCAAACTAGAAACCAAATAAACTTGACTTATCATACACGCAGGCAGCGCGTGCGCACAGCGTGGCAAAAACATGCGCGATCATACCACCAAGTTCCGATATTAGTTGCTATGTAACTCCGTGTTGCAATAAATGTAATCTGCTATTTGCTAGCTCATTCACCTTGTAGATAACTAGCACATAGTAAATGATTAATAGCGCGTGACATGAAGAAAGCTTTCACTGGGTAACAATTTGTGGTAGGTCGTGTTTGCATGACACATAAAGCACAGTGAAAATCACTAACGCAATATAGGCTTACGTGTGTGTACAACCTACCTAATGTATGTAAGTATTTCTGCAGTCTGAGATGCAGCACGTTTGCCTAGAAGAAACCAATCTATTTTAATTCTCGGGAAACACGGTAACTTATAACAATCAGCAGACTTTAAGAGAAACATAATGATGATGGTAATGTTAGAGTGACCACGGCTACTCCACTGTTGTAAAAGGCTGTTCTGTCTTCCTTTCAGCTTAGATAATGAGTTTCCAAATCAGCAATAGGTCTTATTGCACTTAACTTTCCGTGAACAGGTTTTCGTACAGAATCACAGTGCTACGTTCATCATTGAACGTAGGAACAAAACAAAAAGTCATAGATACCTGAATGTTCTGAAAAAACTAGCCAAACAGACGAAATTTGCTAATGTTTGTTAGCTAATGTGTAAATTTCCCACATATTTTCACCGCTAAAACTGCGCATATAAATATTCGTAGTTACGTAAGCTAAGGTCAGCGTTTGAGCGGCCTTCGCTGGTGTCAAGCGAACGTGATCTGATCAAAAATACACATACGCACGTGTATGACGGAAATAAAATGGGTAAACAAGTGTTTTTGGTTGGTCGCCATATAACTACCATTATAATTTACAACCAAACTTTCAATAGAATAGTCATCTTATAAAAGTTAGTGTTAACAATCAAATGTAAAGCTTCGATGATTTAGGTTTTGGGTTTTGGGGAGAAGTAGTCTCTAATATTTCAAAGTGTTAAAAATGGACTAAAAATAAAAAGTAAAATAAGAGCTTGTCTAATCGTCTATTTATATATGAATATACTTTTGTGATAACATAAGCGACGACTGACATCAGGTATGAACAATGACATTCCGGTTAAAATTACCACCAGTAGCTACAAAGTGTAGCTACAAAATCATCATCAAATTTCTATATTCCATAAGAACCTCAACATTAGATTAATCAACATTAATCTCAACACAAAGGATTACATTGTATCGAGACTAATTCGATCCATTAAACGGAATATTAGACGAGCAAAATTAACGCCTAAAATGAAGCACAATCGATGCGATCAAAGTATAAAACTGATCAAATAAAGCCTCCGAGAGCCATTATAAAGGCCTCTGGGACCTATGCAATGTCAACATCGTACCCTTAGAAGTAGAGAATAACGACAATGGTCACCATTACATTATTATAGAGAAAAGTAGAGAGTGATAATACGTATACATATACGTTTATTATTCAAATTCAAATTCTTTTTATTATGCCAAAATAAACACAGAAGTAGTACTAACTAGTTAGATTTTGACAAGAATCTGCGCTGTGAACAAACGCATACAAAGACATAAAAACCAATACAAGTACCTAAGCATAAAATATCTTACGAGTGCTTAATAAATAAAGCTAACACAAAAGGGAACCGAATTATGAATATATTATCAATTGTAAAAGTCCTATATTTCACTTTACGAACAATTTCCCATTCCGGCCACAGTAACATCCGAACACACAGAAATATGTTTTCACAAAGTTTGCATTACTTTCATTACAAAGAAGAGCGTGTCCACCCACTCTTGACATTTAATTTAATTTCATCATAGACATTAGAAGCCCGCGACACCTAACTAGCGAATTAATTAAATAAAAATTTAGTAAAATTGACGAAATACCTACGCATGTCATAGCTTGCGCGGATCGATCGTAATCATAGTCGTATCAGGCGTCCATGGTTCCTGATCAGAAATATATCACTGTATTAAATACCAACACAAGAAGAGAAATGCAGAAAGATACGGTCAAAACATTGAACACTAAGCAGATTTAAGGCATTTCGTGGTTCAGGTGACATGTTAAATTGAAGGTTTCGTATTTTTCTCATGAAGAGTAATAAGAATATCCCGACGAAGAATTTTCTACGCAAATACGGATTTACTTTTTATTATTTGTATTTTTCGTCTTCGTTTTTTGTTTTTACTTTATTAGGGGTTCATAGAATTAATTGTCACTGAAATTCGCTAACTGAGCGAGTTGATTTGATAAGCCCGCAGATTGTGCTTCAAACTTCGCTGTGAGATTAAATTCTACGTACGTGGTTTGTGATCTAATGGGGTCTTAAATGCCTTGACAAACATTTTGGTGGCGTTATTTTAGACTTTTTTGACACGTTCCTACATAACTTGAATTCAAGTAAAAAGTTTAGAACAATTTTATCAAACTATATTATTTTGTGAACCTCAATTTACTTCAAACGTCGTTTTACACACTGCTCACAAAATGTTATCGTAGTATTGTAGTTATGTTCCTTACTTTAAAAAAAACGTAAATATGTATAAAAATATAGAGTAAAACAGTCTTAAATGTAGGCAGAACATTGTTTTCAGCATTATACAGATATAACCGTTATTCTTGACGATCAGTAATGGTAATCTATGTGCGCGAGGACAAAACACCATTAAAATGGATGACCCTATTGAGTTGTAAGCGTGTCAAGAAAAATTCAAATAGCGTTCCAGAACCAATGTTCCAATGTGTTGCTGTAAAGTGCATAAATGTGGCATAAATCAACGGCATTACACCTTTTACTGACGTAGAAAACACCATATAGTTATTTTATTTTTTCATACCTAAAACAGGCTCAAGAGTGAGTACCGGGAGAAATAATATGACTACATTGTAGTAATAATGCTATTATAAAAGTTCGGTCCATTCATCCGTCCCTATGGCCGCGTGGGACACAGGTCATATGAGACTGATGTAAATGGACAATAAGAATAAGTAACTTAGATGTTTTTCATTTGAAAGTCACACATTTTACACAAAATCTCTTCAAGAGCAACAAAAAGGACAAAGGACAGCGGAGGACGATGCCTCCAAATGTATTAAATAAATAAATATTCCGGGACATTGCACACAGCGCCATCTAGCCCCACACTAAGCAAACGCTTGTGTCGTGGGTACTAGATAACGAATATAATACTTATATACTTTTCTTTTGTAAATACATACTTATTATACATACAAACGACCAGACTCAACACAAGTAAATATAAATTTTTAAAGTATTGGATAGATAGTTAGAATTGTCGGGATTGTTTGGTCTACGGTTAACGTTCGTGATGTCACGTCATACAATGCAGTTGTTAAAAATATGGTTAGAATCGAAAAGGATAATGAGCGAATCGTAGTGCAACCATAGAATGCTTTGCTATTGTTAGTCTAGGTTATTAGCAATTGAACGTTGGAAATAATTGAAATAAGCCATAGTTAAGTAATGTTGAATAATTATAATTGAGTATGATAAACGAAAGACAGGTTGGTGATCGAAAATAAAAGGTAGGTGATCAATCTTGCTTCTTGTAGAAATACACTGTTAGCGATAAGGCCGCCAGTTGTGGCACTATTTTTTAAGGCTTTTGTATTTCTGTTTGTTTTTTTGTGTGTGTTACAATAAAGAGTTTTATCTATCTATCTTGCCAATTAAGACGCTAATTTTAATTTCTGTTTTTTTTTGTGTTGTTTTATATGTAAGTATGTGGTGTTTTAATAAAGTATTTATCTATCTATCTATCTATTTTCTGGAGTAAATTGTCGTACGTAAAGAAAAAAATGGCAATCATATTTATATAAAGTTGTTAATACATGGTAGGTTTTTAATGATATTAGAAGATTTTTTTAATAAACCTAGACCAATGAATAACTTATCCTAATATACTCCTATATGTCTCACAGACGTGAGTACGGTGTTTATGTACAAAGCTTTCTACGTCTCTCAGTCGTCCCCTCAGTGTTTGTGTATGTAAGCTCAGTGTCTCCTGGACGTCATGTCGGTTAATACGTTTTATTTAATTTTACATATTGCCTAAGGAGAAGAAAACTGTTTCAAAGGAGCGGGAAACACCCGTCGTGGATGATGAAATTTCTCTGGAATTCCAACCTCATAAAGACAGAGTAGTCGCCACTTCATTGTACAAAGATCATACCATGTTGTTCTATGTACTTAACTAAGAAAAAAACTATTATTCTGGTATAGACTATGCACCACAGCAAAGAGACTGATGAAACAACTAATAAGCCTGTTATCATCACTGACTTTAACGAGACTAAAGGCAGCGTGGACGAAGTGGACACAAAGTGCTCTAATTATTCGTCCTCTCGAAGGACATGACGCTGACCTATGATTTTGTTCTTTAGATTGGTAGATCTGAGCGGTGTTAATTCTTATGTTTTGTATTATGAATGCACCAATAAATTCAATATGAGACGTGGCCCCTTTCTACTTTCTGGACCCACTGATATGCCTGAGCTTCCACCTCCAAAACAAAGGTCTGATCCTGATCCAAGTATTCGGAAGACATGTGCAATATGTCCCAGCAGAATGAAAAGGCCAACAAAGTACTTTTGTCATCATTATAAGAAACTAATGTGCCTTACATGCTGTATTTTATTGATAAACGACACCAGCGCATTTTAATTTAATTATTGACTTAATACTAATTTACTCACATTCAATTCTACCGATACAATATTTATTTGCAGTACATAAGTTTTTGTCCATAAGTATGTTATTTTGTATATCAGTGTGTAATATGTATTAATTAGTGTAGCCCTAGCTCTTATATAATATATTTTTATTAATTTTATTTCATTCCTTTCACTACCAGTATGTCTAATTTAAAATTGTGTTCCTCTTTGTATACGTCTTTGTCTTTGTTGGTTTGCCTGCCTTCTTGTACGTGCGTGACGTCACAGCCAGCCCCAACGGTAGACCAGCGCTGGTTGCTTCCACACAACCAGAATTATGCTAAGTTGGGGCTGTGTTGTGGCAGATTTTTATGTTTGTTTATTATGTTTTTACTCCTGTGTGTTCTTCTGTTAAATCTGTCACAATAAATGTTTTCTTTCTTTCTTTATTTAAGTCTGCAATGACTGCAAAGTGCGATAGTAAAATGTGCCAAATATATGCGTTGTCTTTTTTAATGTTTATACTAAGAGTTACTAGTTTCTTTTTATTTTGATACTTATTTATAGAAGTATATATTTATATAAGCTACTTTGTCGAAAATTACGAGGGTTTAAAAAATAAAGATTGAACTATGTTCCTAAATTTAGTACCTAAGCCAATCATTGATCTCCTAAATAAATGTTGATTATCCTTAAATTTTAAGTTTAATTTATATATATACTTACATATTTTCATTAGCTAAAATTTATATTTAACAACTGTAAAAATTATGAGTCGTTTGCACTCTTAAACATATTTTTGTAATTATTTTAATTTTTACGTCTGTGGGAAGTAACCACGGCGTTAGTGTTTTTTTTAGACCAGGTCGTCAGCCAAAGGTTAAAAAATCTTCACCACTGAATTTTTTGCGGTACGTCTAACTACGCAATCAAGACAAATAATGAAATCTCTCGTAAACGTTCAAATGATTTCAAACCTCGGTCAAAGTCCTAAAAGAGACATAACCAATGGTTGTAGCGACGGATATTAAACTGCATCATAAAACTGAACCACCGTTTTCAGCGGTATTACGAAGAAAATTACTCGGTCTGATCTGATATCGTCAAAGATTACGAAAACTGATAGATAGATAATAGAAGGAAAATCTGGTGTTTCCCCTTATACATTGATTATGATATTAAAAGGAAGATTTTAATAACACCTGGCATTGATTTGATTTATTTATTCTAGGCTTAATCTATGTGAGCGTGTTGCACCCTAGGCTGAAGCAAGCTTCAAACTTACCCAAGTAATGTTAATAATAACTTGCTAAGACACATTTCAAACCCAGAGCATTGTAAATAGCATTAATGTTCCTTGCCTAGGCTGGAGAAGTTATATGTGTGGATTTATAATAAATAAAATAAAAACCCTACCCAAGTAAATATATGTATATAGAATCAGCATTATGTTACACAGAAAGCTAGTGATACCACCCTGGAAACAACTTAATAAATAATAATATAACTATTAGGCGATATACACAAGTCCACGGTTGTTAATATTCGATATGAAACCTTTCGTCGTGTTAATTTAAATAAAACGTTAACAAATGATTTCTGTTATATGTTATTGTGTAACAAAAATGTGTTTAAAGCTACGAATAAAGGTTACCTACTATCATGTAATGCTTCTTCTTCTTATCGAATGAGAGTGGCCAACGCTGGTGTCGAGAGTTTATCAAGCCGCCCTAAGGGCCTCTGACATGGCTTAACAACTGCCGTACTATGACAAACAGCCGGGACCTACAATTTAATCATTTAATTTGATGAGCGACAACCACCATCCACCATCATCACCAGAAAGCGATCCATTTCGTCAGCTCAATGATTGAAAACGATTTTATTG
Organism: Macaria liturata; assembly: GCA_964023185.1. Taxonomy (NCBI): domain Eukaryota; kingdom Metazoa; phylum Arthropoda; class Insecta; order Lepidoptera; family Geometridae; genus Macaria; species Macaria liturata. The sequence continues at coordinate 3,573,540 of OZ026809.1, forward strand.
GATCAATAATCGTAAAATTTACTGCGCGCAAGTGTCAATATAAAAGTTCTGTAATAAGCTCAAATAGGCAGATCATACAGGATCACTGAGAATATAAGTCAAGCATAATACAAGCGTTTACTTAGTTTGGGGCTAGATGGCGCTGTGTGCAATGTCCTCGAGTCAAATATTTATTTACTATCACTACCCCGTCTGTGTATTAGTATTATACGAACGTGAACAATACAAGAAAAAAAATGAAGAAACAGTAAACATCATATAATGTAATGTACCTACTTAGATAATCAATTACGCTTCCTGCTTAGGGATTATGTTTGTGATAAGTATTTGAATTAAAATTACTTAAACAGTGGTTTATATTTTAAAACAAGCATACTTGAGATAAATTTAATGGTAGTAGGTATTTATGTGCACAAGGCTTAGTCTTCTTCTTATCGAATGATAGTAGTTCACTCTGGTATCGAGAGTTAATCAAGCCGCCCTAAGGGCTTCTGACATGGCTTAATTACTGCCGTACTATATCAAACAGCCGGGACCGACCATTAGGCTTAGTTATTTTATTTTAACTCATATTATTTCCCATGTAATCTCCAAATACCCTTGAAAAGAAACTGCCAAAGAGTCTCTCGTCCCATTTGATATCATTAAATCGGTTTGTTTACAATCAGTTTGATTGATAGTGCGTGGGTTAATAAGGCGACACTGTTTATCATTGTAGATCAGTAGGAAATGGAAAATCACTGAAAGAGTTGCATTGAAAGCAAGTTATGAGGTCGTTTTTGTATATTAATTTTTGTTTTTAAATCTAGCATAATGAATTGTTTGTAATTGATTATTTTTGTGCATCAAATCAATAAAAACAGAAATCTAGTAAGTATGTATTTCACAACTGCACATGATTTTTGTTAGAAAAGCTAAGAGCTGATGTTTTGTTTATTTATGGAGACTCAGAGAGAAATATATAGGCGATTTCTTCCTGGCCTTTCTGCCTTAAATAAAACAATAAGAAGTTCGAATTCTAAAAAAATTACCCGGTTTATTTTGTTTGATTTCTTATAAATAAAATAAAATAAATAAATATTCCGGGATATTGCACACATCGCCATCTAGCCCCACACTAAGCAAACGCTTGTGTCGTGGGTACTAGATAACGGATATAATACTTATATACTTTTCTTTTGTAAATACCTACATACTTATTATACATAGAAACGACCAAACTAAAAAAAACTAAATGAATAAATTCATCAAGCTATCATGTCTCACTAGGTAGCCTAATCTCCTTATCATTACATCACACCCAAACACGTACATATGTTATCTTAAATCACTGTAAGTACACGTCTAATTAGTATCGTCACGGAATAATGCGCATTTCACACCGATTCAGAGATTATGACGATAAAATCATAGAACGTCGTTAGCACAGGTACTTACTAAAACAATGCTGTAAATAATTCACATTCTGCGAATCAAATTGAGTGTCATTCAAACAGCTTGTATTTGAATTTCGAATTGCCATTGACATAGGTTAACAACTGCCGTATTGACACGCGCTATCGTGACTTATAAATCCAAATCAAAGAAGCTTTTACTTTTTTTTTGTACTATATAAATGTAGTTGCTTTGTTTATAATTTCACTAAAGTAAGTAAATTAGTTAACTGACAAATTTATGATAGACTGATAATTGCACAGAGAATCATTTACAATATTGCATTTGTTCAAGTACTAAGGATTCTGTCAGCTAAACAGTAAGTGTGATTTTGTCCGGTTACAAGCTGTTTTTAGACCTGCTAATGTAAAGAACACACTGTAGGTATGTTATTATCAGCATGAATACCTTGTGCTAATAGCTACTTAATGGATAATTAGACGCTTTAACTTATATCTGACCAATTTCTTATGAATATAACCTTGCGATCTTCAAAGCGAGAGTGAATCGGTTCTTACTGGGTAAGCACGCTCCATCCTAGACCGTAATGATTGCTTACCATCAGGCGAATTGCCATATTTCCCATTGCAAACCCATTCGTTGTTAAAAAAAAAATGCTTATGCACATATAACTACCGGTATGAAACGCGTAAGGCTTTTGGTTCAAAAAACATTTCTCTATAAGAAATCTTAGAAATGTTGCCAAGAGAATCTTAGCTGTTTGAATATAGAAACAAATAGCTTTACAGTTTACTCCGCAGTATGTTCGAGTAACTCTGAAAAATGGCCTAAAGTTACGCAACATTAAGTAACACAGTATACGCACTGAGTATTCAAATTTTTGAAAGACAAATAAGTACTTACTTAAATTTATGATATGAAAAGTTTTATTGGCACAATTCACACAACGTCATATTGCCCCGTATAAGACATATGATCAGCCATCAAGCGAATTACGGTAAAGTGCAAACCCATTACTTGTAAAAAAAATATAACCGATGGCTGACTTCAATTTTCTTTTGGGAATCAAGGAAGTTGGAATCCCTGCAAAATTAATTGCAACGATCTACTATTTTGATCTTGTAGGTAAAACGGTTTCGGTCTTCAAGTCGAGAGTAAACCGGTTTCTATTTGGTAAGCGCGCAAGATCGTAGATTACAACGTTGCTTAACATCAGGTAAACTGTAGTAAAGCGGGAGCCCATCTCATGTAAAAAAATTCTATGTAACCGTTGGATTCTGCATCCTTAGGTTTTTTCATTTTCTGGCTTAATGCGCAAGTCGTGCGATGCCAGGAAATGTAAAAAGTCAAACAATCCTAATGTCAGTTAGCTGTCATTGTCACCTTCTGGCCCAAGTCGATTCGGCATGGTCATTGCAACCACCAGCCGGCGGGGCTTCCAGTTCTTTCTTGGCTAATAAGATTCGCTGGAGACCAGTCGCTTGTCCTTCCTTACTCGTTTGACTCGCCGGGGAGACTGAACCCCAAGTGCATAATAGTAAAATTTACATATAGAAGTGCGCGATCTTTGAAACCCTCTGCCGGTAAGTCTACCATCCGTAGGCTTCTATCTTTCACCTTTGTTCATCAGTGCACACCGTGATCAGTTGTTCTCCTTGCTCACAGGGTCTTTGTGTCGACGGTACCTTGTTCCAGCTGGCTGCTGAAAGCCTCTAATCTGCCTAGTCACACATTTTTATAACTACCTACGGAACTTCTGTAAAACCCCGTCTCGGGTAAGTAGCTTGTACCATAAACCTTCAATTAATCTATATTTCACCTGGAAAACTGTGATCAGTGATCTATTCCTTGCTCACAGGGTTTTTTTATACTACCTCTGAAACTCAAGCGAGGGTGCCTCCACCTTCGCCACACTACACTACACCCGACGGTCTGCTGGTCAGCTCCGCAGCCTGAGGGTTGCCTAAACAACCCCCTGCGCCGCTGCAGCAGCACCTGGCTCCGGGCCATCTGTATCTCAGGGTAACAGTGGGTAGGCCGAGCCTACCCACATTCAAAATTTTAATGTATTGTCCCTTAACAAATTAATTGATATATGGTTGCAAAACTAGTATGTAGGCTCGAAACCCACCTTGAATAACATCTACTGCTGATCTAGCTGGCATTCTGTAACTAAGGCGCCCATTTATTGTTCTAAAACCTAAATTCTATAAGTCTATTTAGCCCTTCAGGCACTGCGTTGATTCTATTGTGTATTATCTATCTTCTACAAGTATCCTTAATAAATAACCTTATCATTCTCAGTCGCTTTCTTTCATTTACTATCTACCTAGTTAAAATAAGTAGGTTTAGCTTTTAAAAAGGTTACACTTCTTAGGTACATTTCAGCATGCGTTAGTAGTTCATGTCTATCGGCACAACCAGTTGTGCGGAGCAGTTGTGAGCCGGGGAAGTCACGCTTTTTTCTTAGTCTTCTCAATTACACCTCTTTGAGGTATACTTACGAGTACATCTATTATAATATCAGAATGAGAGGGTCGACATATGTCGATCTAGCAGCATTTCATAAAGGTTTTCCAATTGTGTAACTATTTGACAAACCGCATCCAAGTTTCAAAGAAATCTTGTACGATGTAGTGCGTACTACGAAACTTGTGCAAGTCACTCGTGTATTCTGTGGGATGTTTAAAAGCCCATACACAATTTGGACGGAAATTGCTGGAAAAAACGCGTACCTTTACTTTATTCTTGTAAACAAATGCAAGAATACTTTTGAAAGGACATCATTGAATCGTTTTTGAGTCTTATTAAGATTACTTTATACGAAAACGTGGCCGAATTAGTGCCTACCTACCTATACTATATTACCTTTTCATTACATAACATTTTATACTTGGTCATTTTAATTAGGTAATAAACTATTTTAATATTAAAACTTTCGTGAGACATTTTATCAATAGATATGTTAACTAAAACGGTTATCACTCACGTGTAATTCGCGTATGTTAGTTTTTTAGGTAATAAACTAGTTCGATCCATTCAAACTAAGTCTAAAACTGACCACAGAATACGGGAAATATTGCAATGAGACTGCAAAACGCCGAGGATGTAACAAACAAGATAACCCATCTCGGCGGCAGAACAGTTATCAGTATTATCAGTGGCTAATGTCTTCCTATTTATAAATGCTAATCAGCTGACTACAATGTATGAGACGGTGTCCGTCAGTGCTCGGGCAGAGTTCCAGATATGTGGGTAATGGAGGGGATTTACTGACGCTGGTAAAACGCGGGTGCGATTGCGATTACGTACGTGATTATCATCTACTCAAAGATAGCAGGGTTGCCAAGATTACTAGTTAATTACAGTAATTCTTGAGGAATGTGTTGTCCGATCATGGACCCTTTTATTCCACGCACTATTAACACAGTCCTGAGGGAATTAAGTAACCTAAGGTCCTGCTATACAGGCTGTGCAAGCAGACCTAAGCCTGGTATATTATATAACTCTATGCCTAAGACCCAGAGGTCTACCAAGCCAAGGTACGTGAAAACATGTATTGTGAATTAGTTAACATCAATTGTAAGTAACTGAGTAAGAATTCATGAAATGAACAACTTTTTGCTTTACTTTACTTGCAAAGCTCATTAGCCCTAGGTCTACTACTGGAATTCAACCTAGGGTTCCTGATATTGTTGATACATATATGTTTATGAGTACATCTGATTGTCTTTGTGTACACCCGACCCAGTTTCTTTTTCGCCTGGGTATATTGTTAGAACAGTAAAAGGTACAAGTCTTAGCATTGATTGAAAATCGTCGATCTTTAACTAAAGGCTAGTAACCGCTTTCACATTATAGAAGCGCTAGTGTATTGTTATTACTTGTAAAAATATGTTTTCAAATGACAACAAGGTCGTTAAAAAGTGCCAAAAAGCTTAAAAAGATGCGAAATGGTTTGACAAATCCGTTTTCTTTGAAGTGTTTTGTATTTGTTGTTTTTGTAGCTATTTTTGGGAGCAGCTCCTTTATTTGTAGCTAAGATATAAGATTTCAAGTGTGGTTGAACTGTTTAAGTTAACACGTGTAGATATGTTAAAAAACTAGCCTTTAGAGATCTATGAAAATCCACGAAAAACAAATAAAAACAGTTATTTTCACGTTTATCACACGTCCCAACCCAAGCTAAATTCCTGGTGCTGCCATCTACAATCTGCCCTGATAAGCTCATGCCAGTTACAAAACACAAACTATATAGGTGGCGCTCTCTAACAATAAAGTTCTATCTGCACAACACAGATGGCGCTAAACTGCAAGGCAGACAAGACGGGCAATTCGTGATTATACGGTAAATACGATAAAAATTGTACGACCTTTACACCCTATTAGAGGTCACCATAAACACATGTAGTTTATGGCTATTACAATATATTTTTGAAGTATTATCAGTTAACAAGCCTACAAACTTATATGTTTTAAATTCATTAGAAGAATATCGTCGGATAAAAAAATAAAATTCATCATATTCCTATCACTGGACAAAAAAATATCAGAATCAGGTAAGTAGTACATAAGGAGACAAACCCAGTAATTGGGAAAACGGCTAAAAACCTAAAACTGTCGATTTTTGTTCATGGTACTTACAAGACTTGAACTGCTGAGCCATAGCAGCGCTGTCGCCGGCGTGCTGGTACTCGTATAGGGACTGGCCAATCAGCTCGTCTGGCTCGAAACCAAGGGTGTTGGTCAAACTGGAACAAAAACGATAATGTAGGTACATGTACAGCCAATAAAAATGTGTATAGTCTAATATTCAGGAGGAAAACTTTTGTTTACGTGTGATAGGTTTGCATTTGACTACAGCCTGCCTGATGTTACTTACTTGTTGACTTTTTTTGACATTGTAAAACGAAATGGTAATATTTGAGCTCTAAAGTTATTAAGTAAATAATCGTCTGGGTTTTTTGTTCGGTAAACTGGTACACTTGTATGTTTTTAAATTAATAAGCCAAAAGAAATATTTTTAATAGACACACAATTAATTTTATGTAGGTACTCAGCAATATTAGAACTTTGTCCATTTTACTAGGTCATATGATTCGTCTACATTATCCAAATATACTATAAACATTCAATAATACTACAGTAAGTTTAATTTTCCTCTTAGAAAGGAAGTTCAATTTCTCAAGGTGACTTACAAACTGTCATTGGATCCTTGTGGAATTTCTGACTTGCAATATTTAAAATTTACTACTAAGCATAACACCAGCCCTTATAGATTACTAGGGCTTTACTTGGTTTAAAACAAATTAAGGTTATTACTTACCTAATAACAATTCTGCATCATAATAGTTCGAATAAAACATTGCAACATATTGCAATTTTATTCGAATAATTCTAGCTCTAAAATAATAAGACATTTACTTTTTTTAAAACCCCATAGAATATCGGAAGGTCATCCTCAATGTGACCCACAACCCCATGGCTAGGTTATGTTTACCGGCGCCTATAGATAACCTTGAATGACCTATTGCTGAACACACCTACTTCAAACACGTACAACGTTCACTTTCAACACAAACATCGATATCAAATTATTAAAACATTATTTGTTTTATTTATGTAAATCTTCAAACTTACTAAGTAATTTAAAAATCCCGCCATTTCACAAGAAATCCAGGAACAAATCCGATCAAGGAGGGAACCACTTATACACACAACCACACATATTCACAACACACATTAAACACACAAATATGGGAAACATTTCACTTGTGCATCGGCATATCACGGACTGTGTACAAAACCGCGAATTCACATCATGTTTAACCTACAAAATACGTTTGAAGGTGATATTTTTGTTGATATAACTCTGCCATTTTCGATAGTCGGTACCGAATGCTAGCAAGTTTACGTCGAGGCATTGTATTCTTTTAGGCAACGTAATACCGGCGAGCGATTTTTTGTAAAACGCCATCTTACGGAATTTCCCTGAACTAACATGGAAAAGGTTTAAGGTTCATACATTTTCTTTTGAGGAATATTTTTTCAAGTGATGTTTCTTTACTGTTTCAACTCTTTCCACGACATTATAAACAGCTGAGGAATCTCCGGAATTTTCTAAGTTTACTAATTCACAATACATAATCTAATTACATCAAAATAGCAGATATATTACTTCTGAGGAAATAGTTTTCAAGACATGATAATTTAATTTCAAGGGAATCAGATAACAAACATAGAAAAACAAGTCAAAACATGATAAGACACATTTTTGAGATGAACTTTGTACTTGTGAGGATTAAATATTTAAGTTACTGCTTCTTGTGAAAGTAATAAGCCGTTTTGGTTTTTTTAAATATAAATCCAAATTGAAATGGGCCTACAATGGCGACAAGCATTTCTAACTATAATATCACCATAAATCAGGTTATCACAAGAAAATAATTGTAGGTAAACAACGGAACAGACTAAATGATCGATTGTAAAAATCTCTAAATTGGACTGAGGGAAGAGGAGCACAGTAAAACGGGATTCTTTATAATCAGTACTTTATATTTTTTATCCACCTACCAGTATATAAGTCGTGAGAGTGTGTGTATGTTGATTACTGCTTCACGCCCAAAGGACTGAACTGATTTTGATGAAATTTTGCATGGATGGAGATTAAACCTTGGTTTTTTTTTTTACTAGACAGGCTTACGCTTTACTACAACTCGCATGATGTTAAACTATGCTATAATCAACGATCTAGCGCACTTGCCTAGAAGAAACCGATTCACTCTCGACTTGAAGACTGATAAATTATAGTTCGAGGGGAATAGGGAATCCGGCAAGGAGTTCCACAGTTTGGCTGTACGCACGATGAAAGTCGAAGCAAAACGCCGTTTCTCTGCTCGTGCGATGATGATATAGGCAACTTTTAATCTTTATGTATAAAACTCAAAGGTGACTGACTGATTGACTGACTGATATAGTGATCTATCAACGTACAGCCCAAACCACTGGACGGATCGGGCTAAAATTTGGAATGAAGGTAGATGTTATGACGTAGGCATCCGCTAAGAAAGGATTTTTGGAAATGCCACTTTTATATGGGTGAAATAGGGGTTGCAAGTTTTACTTATTAATGCGAGCAACGCCTCGAGCACCTACTAGTCTCGGATAAAATCATGAGGCGGTGTTAGTGAATAAGCATGTGATGGTGACATAGACAACTTTTTATCCCGGACAAGCTGTGCCCGCGACATCGTCTGCGTGGAATAGTTATTACCATAAAAACGGTTCTAGTGAGTTAATCTTAAAAGATAGACATATACTGTTGCGGACATTTTGTTAGACCATTTCAAGAGGAATAATTCTTTTATAAGTACATATTTTTTTTATATCCCGGATGAAATTATGAAGCGTTGTTAGTTAATAATTATGTCAAACTTACCTCTCATCCACATAAGTAAACTTCATATCCAAGCTATGTTTAGACAGGAAAGTCTTGCTATCCAGCGGTATCTCAATATTAGATGGATGTGGAATCGGACGACCCACGGCCACGAGGGTACCATTCTTCTCTTTCTTTTCATCGGCTTTGTTGTTGCCTTCCTTGTCCGGCGTCAGCATGTGGCCGGTTATGTGGATCACCTGTAAAGAAGAAGAAAATAAATTTATATTAAAACAATGTGTATTGTTTCCACGACTCATAAATTCAGCTCGACTAGTAACAGTGTGAAACCGGTAACAAAAGGGGTGTGACTTAAAAAAAAAAAAAAACTATGTATATAAGTATACATAGTTTTTTTTTTAATTTCGACGAGCTGAATTATATGTAAACCTATAATTTGTTTCTTTATCTTTACTTCAATACAATACAATACAACATGACTTTATTGTACATCAGAAAATATACACAAAAGAAAACAATTTAAAGAGATACAATTTAACCTACGAGGTTGGGCGGCCTTATCGCATAGAAAGACCAAAAAAATATTAGATATGTATAAATGTATTGTCTTACCATGTCTTTTTACAGAGTTTAACATATTTACCTGATTTTGACAGTGAAATTGCATTTTCTACTCTATATAGCGCACTATAAAAAGTACCTACAAGCGAGTAACCAGTTTAATATATAGCTAAATAAGTAAGCATTATATCTATAGAAGTATCTAAACTTTATTTACTACTTCACTAGTAGATAACGTGACAATGGCTTTATAAGCCATCATTGTTATCATAGTAATTGATGCTTTAGCGCCGGGTTGTCTGTGCAACGTGCGACAACAACTTTGTTTGCCTAGAAATAATGGCCATATTTCTAACCGATTTCAAAAAAACGAGGGGGTTCACAATTCATCTTGTTTTTTTAACCGACTTCCAAAAAAGGAGGTTATCAAGTCTTCTGAAAGTATTTTTTTGTGGGGTTGTTACGCGATTACACCGTTGTTTATGAACCGATTTCAAGAATTCTTTTTTTATTCGACGGGGTTAGTTTCCGAGATGGTCCCATAAAAATGGTTTTTCATTCGGTTCAGTACTTTTTGAGAAAAAACCTATAAACCAACAAATTGATAAAGTTTATGGAAAACAATTTTACCCATTTTTTTTTTATTTTTTTTTATTTTTTTTTTGGCACGCTGCCCTCTGGTAGTGGGCTGGAGCACTTAGATTATCTTTAGGCTTTTCTAGAGATTTTCTAAGTGCCCCTATTTGTAGTAGTTAGAAGTAGTATGTTTAATTTTTCTTCCCTTGTTTTTATATTGTATTATTGTAAATAAAGTTATATTATTTTACCCATATTTCCAAAACTACTCGTCAGATTTTGATACAGTTATCTGTGATGTTTAATGGGCGCATCTTTTAAGCTATGTATTAATACGATGACAACTCCCCAGGGGGCGCTGCTGTATACACTATATCTTCTGAATTATCAGCCCGATTTTGATGCGGTTTTCTCTTTGTTTAGCAAATGAATTTATTTCATCTATTTTACGGATTATGTCAAAAGTTTCATATTAGTCATCTATCGATCGAAATGTGATCCTTTTTAACCGACTTCAAAAATAGAGGTTATCATGTGTTCTGAAGGTTTTTTTTAGTAAAGTGTCAGTAGACATTAAGTCGGTTTTTGTATTTTTTTAAAATAATGATTAAGTATAATTATTTGTTTGAGTGACCGTACAATTGAGACGAAGTAACAAGACCATATGTCTTGTCTTCTTGCCAATGCGAAGTGCTTGGCTAAAATTAGTTTTCACTAAGACCTCGTTAATTACTATATAAGAAAGATACCGACTTCAGATGCACATTTCTTCCCTTACAAGTCAGCGTACATTTGAGACGAAATAACAAGTCTGTACACCCCATGTTCTTATCATTGCCAATACGAAGTGATTCACATTTTATTTATGAAGACTTCGCCTTCTCTAAAAAATTAAGTACCTTGTAGGATGCTGACTTCAGATGTACATTTCTTCCCTTACAAGTCAGCGTACATTTAAGACGAAATAACAAGTCTGTACACCCCATGTTCTTATCATTGCCAATACGAAGTGATTCACATTTTATTTATGAAGACTTCGCCTTCTCTAAAAAATTAAGTACTTACCTTGTAAGATGCTGACTTCAGATGTACATTTCTTCCCTTACTGGTGAGCGTGCATTTGAGACGAATTAACAGGTCCCTGCGTCCCGTTTTCTTATCATTGCCGATGCGAAGTGCTTCGCGAATGTCCTCGTGGTCGCAGGGGTGGCTGAACTCAAACACGCTCTGGCCCATTATCTCCATCTGAAATTGTAATTTGAAATTTTTAATGGTTGTTGTTGTTGTAATAGTCTGTGGGGCAAGTAAATAGAGAAAGAGAGAGAGTGAGAGAAAGAGAGAGAGAGAGAGAGAGAGAGAGAGAAAAGAGAGAGAGAGAGAGAGAGAGACAGAGAAATAAGCAAGCGGTTTATCAGAATTTCATAAAATTGGCATATTGATATTTTAGTACGTTTGCTTGGTAAGACGATGCCGTAAAGTTAGTACCTAAACTTTTTTATTTTGAAGTGGTCATCTCAATGCCTGCTAAGTACACTTCTTGTACTCTTTCTAGTGAGTAGTGACATATTAAATACGTTGTCCGGTGTGATTTAAGCTGCACTAGTTTTAAAGCAGCATTAACAACTTTTAGGCGCAATTAATAACGAACATTGGAAATGAAAAAGGATATTGGGAACCCAGTTTTAATTAGGCATATAATATTTACTTAGTTATGTTTCATTTAATGCACTAAATTCTTGACTAATGAGTCACAAATGAAATAGTACCAATTATAATTGTTTAAACAACAGAATATGCATTGAAAATCAGAATTACCAACACATTAATAGTAATTTATGTCATCGGAATAACCAGTAGAGTTATGAGTTAGAGTTATGAGTTAGTTAGTCAGTTATAGAGGGTTTAGTTAGATATGCACAATATTTTGTTGAATTTGTGATAAAATTGTGATTTAACTTCGATTATTTACATATAAATAATAAAACATCTCCTCCAGTACGGGTGGTCACCGCGGAGGCAGAACCGACCAACACCCTCCATTAAAGCAATATAAATACTACATAGCCACTTTCAATTTAAAATTATTCACCAACGAGACAAAACCACTAGAAATGGAACATGCTATCTCTATCATAAAATCATATATAATAGACATAACAGTAGTTACCCATACAAGAAGAATTCAAATAGAAGACAGACACACTAAATATATTCAATTGGACAAAAGAAAGGCGAGCCTACTACTACTTCCCTCCTGGTGATATAACACTGAAGACACAGACATCCTACAGGTGGCTGGAGCGGAAAAGCAAGAGCTGCTTCCTCGAGTAATATGGAAAGCTATGGAGGAGGCTTTTACCGCCCTAGGCGGTCCCTATACTTAAAATAATAATAATAAATAATTTAAAACTAACAAAACATAATCTCACTAACATTAATGATAAGTTTCAAAAACTCTGTTAAAATTTTATAAGTTAAGGGAAAATAAAAGCTTTTTTATTTATTTTATTATTTACATACATAGCTCTTTTTTTGCATAATTCTATGTGGTTTTATTAACAGGTAGTATTGTTGTGATGTACATAATATATTTCTTGTAAGCCTCATTCCGTTCATGTTCAGGTACGGTTAACCTTGCAAGTGGTCACTTGAGGGGGAGCCGTTTCAGCTTATGACCTAGTAGTAAAAAAGAAACTAATATAATATCCACACCAAAGATTTTATTTTATACGTTATTCACTTTATAATTATAACTATCAAGGCATGACATGTTAAATTGTAGGTCCCGGCTGTTTGTTGCTGTTGTTGGCTGTACGGCAGTCGTTAAGCCATGTCAGAGGCCCTTAGAGCGGCTCGATGAACTCTCGACACCAGAGTAGGCCACTCTCATTCGATAATAAGAAGAAGACTATCAAGGCCTTTTATTTATATGCATTTACAATATAACAGTAAGCCTACAAATATCTAATTACACAAACATGAACCGCAATGTTAACTTTTGCAAGTTACACAATCGAATGTGTCAAGGGACTTTGTATGCCAATTATTTCACAAGTTTCCTCAATAAAGATAAACAAGGTAAACCAATAATGCATATATACCCAATAATGCATTTATACATTGTATCTGATATTTTCCATTCTAACCGCCATTTTTTTTTCAATGATGTAGTAGCCTAAAGATATAGACAAAGAGGGATTGCTGGTGTGTTGTGTCTGTTTGTTCCTCTATCACGCCGCAACGGAGAGTCGCATTATCATGATTTTGGAGGTCGTTTATGGGACCGAAAGTCACAAAGACTACATATAAAAGAAACGAGGAAAAACCTTATATATAATTTAAAAAAAAAACATAAATCAATTGTCTAAGCAGTTTAAGAATATTGTACTTAACTGTGATAAAAAAACTTTATGAATAAATTCTTTAAAATTGTCTGATTATCTTCCATATGTGTAGGATATGTATGTACGTACCTATATACATGAGGTTTTTATAAATCACTTAAACTTGCCTAATAATGCTGATAGCTGATAAATCGCATAGATATTACAATGAAAAACATAAAAATATGTGAAACTTGAGCTGAAAATATATCGTACGATATCTGCGTAGGCAAGAAATAAGCAAACAAAGAAATTCGATTGGCTAACGGTGCCGCGTCCATTTGCGTAACTCTTTTGTTTGCATTTTCTAGGACTTATTTGAGTTAGCAATAGATTCTTAGAAGCACTATTTTCTAATATCATTTGTTTATCGTACGACTATATTTTTCTTGTACTTAGAAACTTACACATTATTAAAATATTTAAAATAAGCTACCGTTGGTTAATTATAATCCCTCGTTTTACCTTACATGTTTATAAACTAGATATTATTTCAAGTTTACTACATCATCATCATCATCATCTACAGCCTTCTCTATCCCACTGCTGGGCATAGGCCTCTCTTTGAATGTGCCAGCTGTTTCGATCAAATTACTACAAATGTTTCTAATTTGTTAAGCAGCTCATTTTTTATTTCAAGAACTTTAAAGCGGCTAAGAACAAATTTAAATTTACTCGTATATTTAAACACAACAAAAAACACATGTAAACAACATTCACATATTCAGGTTCAAAATTCATAAATTTACAAATATGTTTAAATTAAAAACCGGAACTTCTACAATATATTGACTGTAGTCAACTTGCTACGACTTCAGCAATAAGTTACTGCGCAGTTTTACCAACTGTTTGATAAAAAGGGCATACTAATAAAGCTTTCTATAAAAAAAATCTTAGCTGTTTTATGATGGTACGTCACAATCTGATTCCATTATACTATTTATTTTTATCCATGGGTTCTACCATGGCTTTTTAACTAAAACAGGTTTACTCTTGACCATAGTTTTCCTCATGGTAAGCAATAGCTAGGTTCGGGATATGGATTTTACCTGTTCTTATCCCTACTAATCTATACTATAATATTATAAAGCTGAAGAGTTTGTTTGTTTGTTGAACGTGCTAATCTCAGGAACTACTGGTCCGAATTGAAAAAATAATTTTGGGTTGAAGAGATTTTTTATCAAGGAAGACTTTAGGCTATATAACATCACACTGTAACTAATAGGAGCGAAGAAACAAAGGAAAATGAGGAAAGAACGGGGAAATATATTCATCTTTGAGGGCTTCCGTTACGTGCGCTGCGAAAATGGTTCAGAAAGTCGTGGGTAACAGCTATAATTTATAAAGCTGAAGAGGTTTTTTGCAAAAATAAATATGATACCCAAAATAACTATTCCACGCGGACGAAGTCGCGAGCGCAGCTAGTTACTAATATTTAGGGCTACATGAAAATCTATTTAACGTTGTTTCCATATCTTATCACAAGAAAAAATTAATTACTTTATCTTGCGAATTGACATTCTAATCATGTGTCCGTCAGGGTAGATACTCCTTGAACTATGCCGATTTAAAAGTCTCCACACTGGAGACATTTAATCATTATCGCATGAACTTACATAATTATGTATTTAACAACGCATGATTAATAGCCTACTGGTATCTATTAATGTCAGAGGCCCTTAGGGCAGCTTGATAAACTCTCGACACCGGAGTTGGCCACTCTTATTCGACAAGAAGAAGATCTAATATTTTTTACATAATCTAGGGAAATCTATCAGATCGCGCAGATAAAATCAGACCTGATACAATATTGTAATTAGAACCGTGCTAAAGCCCCAATACCTTTTATGTTCTTGTATTTTTTATCTCAATCAGAAATAGCTAACCTTGAGATCGTTGCCCTCGCAACAAACATATCTAGGTATAGTTGTTAGGTATATCTTGGTTGTTACATTTACATTCATAATAGAGATAGTGAAAGATTACAGATTTCTATAGATTAGATAGATACGTAACGATGATGAAAACATGATTTAATATAATGTAGTGGATGCCTAATAAATGTAAGTAAAATAATCTGAAATAAGGAGAATCTTTATAGCTATGATAACAATATTGTGCAATTTGATATCAATTAATAAGTACTGTGCTAACTAGTTGGTGCGTGTGACGTCGCCGCCAGCCGCAACAGAATATCAGCGCTGGTGGCCGCTTGCCATCAGCATTAGGCTGAGTTGCGGCTGTATTGGGACATCACATTCTTAGCATGTAAGTTTAATAAGTAAATAGGTCAAAGTTTTGTGTGTGTCTCAATAAATATATTTTCTTTCTTTCTTTCTTTAGTTTCTGCATTGATTTTTAGCTATAGTTTTAACGTGTCATTAAATACAATACAAATATTTTATTTATCAAAAAATAGTGACATTGATAAATAATGGCGGCTTGATAAACTCTCGACACCAGAGTTGGCCACTCTCATTCGATAAGAAGAAGAAGACGGGCTGTAGTAGAACGCAAACCAATAGTTACTGTGTCTAAATATATATATGCTACTATTTTTTATCGCCTCTTTTGTTTTGTGTCCATGACAATGTTTAGAAACGAAAAACAACACACAAACAGCAGTCTTAGTACAGTACCTGAGACACTCCAAGGTGCTCGGCAATATTCTCGCTGCAGTACACGATGTCTCCCTGGTGGGACAGGACCAGCACGAACCCGTCCAGAGCCCTCATGTAGGACAGCTCTGAAGACACCTCCTCCAGCCCTTCGGGGTCTTCCACCTTGAGCTGCATGGCCTGCTTGCTGTCTGGAACCGGGCTGATGCCGGGCACTGCAATGGTAAAGAGTGGTGACTTAGGTTAAATAAAATAAATAAAAATTGTCATTTTTGATGACACTTCCTTCATTAAAAATAATATCATTTTGGTAGTGCCATTATGCTTTTCTTTATAAATTTTAATGTCAATTGCAAAACGTGATTTAACTATAAGTCCAGAACTTAGAAAATACCAAGTCCGTTTTCGTTGTTCGAAATTTGACTGTGTGCTGTCATAATAATCAAACTGTCAAAATGTTACCAATGATAAACCAACGTTCAAATTTGAAGTTGACATTTTGATTATCTGTATGAGATGTTTGAACAACAAGAACCGACTTTTCATTTTTAAAGTCCTAGGCTAATATTTAAACCACGTTTTTTAATAAGGCCCTTTACGCTCAGAAAGTAAAAGGTTGCTAAAGTTTTATTTGAATATTCAACATTTCTGTACATAAATCAATCAAACAGCTAAGATTACCCGACGCATGACTAATTCAGATACTAATTAAACAAAATGTGATAACTATCTTTAAACCAAATTATTTTCCATTATATTAATCAACTCGATAAGACCGGTTCAATAGATTGTGACGTGCATACTCTTGTTAAATAATTATGTAATTACATACATCATAAAGTCTGTCGCTAATCTGGGCTTTGATATCCGCGAATTGCAAAAAGTGCATTGATAAATACTTATTTACATGTACATTTTTTTTATACAGATACTCGTATGAGGATTAAAAATCTTGATTTCTTATCAAACCAACCTATCAAGTTTACAATTATCGGGGCGTTTCTATAGGTCGTGAAATTAGAAATGTCTGCCAATCGAATAACAAGAATCATGATAAATATGCCTAATCATGGTCAAACCTTACACGCAATGACAGATACATATATGGGTTATATGTAAGTATACTTTTTTAAACAATTGATAATAATGAGTGATAGTAAACACAACACGATGATAAAAGTTTACTAAACACAGGGATTTAATTGAACCATAGATTACGAAGATGATGCAATTTTAATAATCATGAACGAAATTCTGAGGATCGAAGAGCGTCATCGTTACAGGGTAGAAGTTTCTAATGCTAAAATCTACTAAAAAATTACATGCACATTTACCACACCATTTTAGGAAAGCGATACTGTGCTTGTGGGTTCCAAAGTTTCTTTGTTCTGCTTTGAAACCGCAATGGAGCGGTGTATCTTTGAGTTTTTTTTTTGTATATTGACAAGTAATTAAGTATATCTACACTGCTTTTTGTCTTAACTTGCTACTTAATACGCTCTGGCTTCTTGCAAAGTATACATCTTAGAGCTCTTAAAGCGACGATTGAACAAGTTAGGTATTTATTAATAAAGAAATATTACTTAAATACTCAATTTATTTATTTTTTTGACATATATTTACAATTCTTATATAAAATATTAACAAATAGATATCTACAAATATACAATATATACGATTGAACTATTTTTTACTAAGTCAGCATTAGCCAACAATTTCAGGTAGATACATAAGTAAATTGTAAACTGATTTGATGACAAAAAAACTCTTATCTGCATTCGTAAAAGTTTTAGAACTTCTCAAACCCAACTCTTGACCAGGTATTGGAAATCCGACAGGCCGATACCCTTTTTTACGCGAAGGGCACACAAAAATATAATCTGACATTGACAGATACTCGGTAGCCAGCCATTAACTAACGCAAAGAGAGAAGGAATGGAATGTGCTTTGGTTTATTTTTATTTACGTTCCGAACACTTTATTTACTCGTAAGTACATAGTATGTTGAATACTGGCAAGTTGGTGATTTGAGTTTGTTTCTATTCTGCTTATTAGAACAATCAATCTCAATAATCATGGACATAGGCTTGATGATTGGACATTATTTTTGTACATAAATATGCTAAAACACTTAAAACGAATCCTAAACGAGTCCACCAATGTGAACGTAAATAAGAAGAAGAAGAATCCACTTCAATCGCGATAAGCATAAACGCGTATGCTTTAAGTACTAAAACATCAATAAATTTCTAAGTACTACAAGTCGTTTTGCAATCTAAATTCTCTTTTAGGTACCACACCTGACTATATCACCATAAAACCAGTAAGTTAGATAAGTTTGCGGTGAAGCAATTTCCGCTGAGATTCGAGACATATCCAAAAGGATAACGTAGATACGGATGTGGTATCATATCAATGCGAATCGATAACTTATGACGTCTGCCGGTTTTTACAGCAGACGCCATGGAGACCATGGACAGTATAAATGACAGATATCTAATCACTTCACAAACATTATAATTTTTAATCACCACTTCGAACTTTAACGTGTTTTGCTCAAGCCAAATCAGCATTCAATTTTTAGTCGTAATTCACAAAAATATTATCTGGGATCGCTCATGTTCTATCAAATTTACTGCCACTAGACGTCTACAGCCCTGAACCAATTATATTTGTTGAGGGCTGGTTGAGGGTTTGAGAATGGTGTTGCATAGTATTTTGGGTGCTGAATTCGCAATAACGACTAATCAAATATGATAACCGACTGTGGTTGATAGCAAGGATTTTCATCCCATGGGTTGATAGTTACTGACCTACGTATTTTACTTGATATATATTTGTCAGTTTTCTTATCATAATGATGGGTCCACCAAATGTTATACTGTTGGCAGACAGCAAGCGTGCCCAGATTACAAATGCAGTGGTAAACACGCCTTACATTTGAATTGTAAATTGTAAGATATGTAAAGAAGGTGATCAATCGCTGTTGTTTTCGGCTAAATGGTGTTTAGATTACATGACCGTGACTCCTTACGTATATTATTATGTACAGTTCTGTCAAGGAAAATGGGATTTTGAAGATATATGAGTTGAGAAACGTTGTTTTAACCATAAAACGTAGCAATAATTCAGTCATATTTTCGATTTAAAATTGGCATTTGGATTTTGTTAGTGTAAATGGAACAGCTCTAAAAATAAAGACAACTAAACTTATACGACAAATGATAATTAGAGATATGATAAGAATAAACTATTACACGTAGAATATAGATTATTATTTTTCCCCATATTTCTTATCTTTGATAAGGTCAGATGATTCATTATATATTTTTTAATTGTGAGTTAATTAGAAAATATTGAAAATAGTAGGCAAAATACAAATGAGTATGCACTATGCAGTTGGTCACCAAACTTTCCTATCGCCTCATTGCATGAGGTAATTTGAACTTTCACTGCAAAACTATTTATCCTCGGATAAAACAGAATTACTACATGCGTAGTGTCATTACCTTAAATTTAAATATTTATTTTTTGCGATTTTCTAAGTTTAGATCGGTTCTTACAGGGTAATATGATCGCTTACCATCAACCTAATTAGGACCAAAAAAGTATACGTTTCTTAGATTTGTCTGACCTAATGCAAATTCTAATAAAACTACAACATTTAATGATGTCATTGGTACGTGAAGATACTGGGAATATAATATTTTAGATGACCATATCACGTCGGCTATGAACTTGGCAAACAGACCAATAGCAGGGTGTTTCTGTTTCACAAATTCCGTACGTCTTCACTAGAAAACGAAACTTAAATTTTTCTACCCCTTAGGAATTTGGTGATTGGTATTGATATAGGCATATCTACATATAATATTTTATTTCACAGGTACAGGCATTTACACGACAATAAAGAGTTATAGCTCGACAAATAATTTAAAGATTATTACGTACGGGAAAACCATTCACATAAGTACAAAAGAGTTAGTTTGTCTAGTTCGGCAGCCGTAAAGCTATGTCAGAGATCCTTAGGGCGGCTTGATAAACTCTCGACACCAGAGTTGGCCACTCTCATTCGATATGAAGAAGAAGAAGTACAAAAGGGCTGTTCAGTCTTCTTTACATACTTGATATTATTTGGGCTACCTGTTTGTCTACCAAAAACTCACCAATAAGCACGGAAGGTCTGGCAGTATCGACATCCTCCTATAGCATCCGGTTATCATTGGTTCAAATATGTCAGTTTAAACATCGTTGATTGGTGTGCCAGGAGCAAAAGGCGACATCTTCTTATCTGCATGTGTGAATATAAGAAGATGTCGCCTTTTGCTCCTGGCACAATTGGCGTTACGTTTGCAAGTAAAAGCTTTCTGAACTTGGGAAAAACCCTGAAGCCCACTCTGTACAACGCCAAGAAAGTGGCAAGTTTAGTGGCTGTCGTTCAAACAATTCCTACTCTTTTGCTGCTGGACTTTTATATATTTGCCAAGTTTTAGGACAATTCATTTAAAGTTGATGCAATAATCGGAAACTTGTGGTTTAGAGGCGCCTACGCAAGAATTATAACAACTCATTATTCTCATGAAATATAGAGTAATAATCAAATATGACGGTGTCGACCCGTCCGTCGTAACTTTTATACAAAATCTATACACTACCAACTCGACGCTTCGACTAGCGCTAGCGATTTCATATGCTGGCTTTAAAATATATTATCATAAATTATTATCATGTTGCGTCAATTAAAATGATAAAAATTTGACTAATTTTTTATGATGTTTTTATGTATTTGCTTCTAGATAAAGTATGGGCGAATCAATCACCTTTAACCTTACAAGAGTGAATTCAAGAGATAAATTACTTTATTCGGAAATCAAGCCTTGAATACTTTACTAGAAATTTTCTTATAAATAAGAAACAACCAAGAATTTATCTCTTTACTGATTGTTTTATTGTAAAGATAAAAAAGGAACACTAGTACCGGTTTTAGAAGGAGATTTTGTCACATCCAAGAAGTTTTACATCATAATATAAAGATACTTACATAAAGACACGACATCTCTGACTTTCAAGTAAGAGATGGCCAGTCGCATCACCGACGCCTTGTCGAGTTGTTCCACCTCCTCTTTCTTGGCAGGGAGGGCTGCTGTCAGCTCGGAGAAGATCTGCATCTCCTTGGTGCGCCTGCATCGGGCTGCGACGCGGGACTTCTCCTTCCGCTTTTCATTGTTCCTGGAATGAGAGAAGATGTTAGTTGATAAAGTTCTTGGTAGATGTGGGCTAGACGCGTATTTTAGTGAGCGTTCTGACGCATACTTATGGAATAGAAACATCAATGTACGGGATTGACATTACGATGCGCTCCGCGAGGGGAATTCTTATGTCACTCCCATACATTTAGTCTTTCTATTCCATAAGTATGCGTCAGTACGCTCTATAAAATACGCCTCTTGTCTAAGGAGACAGGTGATCGGTAGGAGCGATCGAATTGGAGAATGTTGATTTTAAAGAACAAAATGAGACCTATGCTCAGGAGTAGAAAACCTCACCTAGATAAATAAAATAATCCAAATATTATATCTAAGTACATTAGGAAACAAAATAAAACACATAGAGAGATGTTTTTTTTTTAAATAGCTGTAGGTAACTTAATATGACATAATTATGTAATAATAAAAGGTTTCTTGTGTATCTTACTTTATTTAATCAATGTATTAATTTAATCAAAACACATAATAGAGGTAACTAACAGGTTGGTCATTTGGGTCAGAATGCGGCGCAGTTTAGAATTTAGGTACAATTTCATTATTTTATTGTACCTATATTATGTATTGTCAGATAACGAATAATGAAAACTTTGCTGCTTATTTGAGCCCTTTGCTTGAGCTCTTGTGACTCCTCTTATTATAAGGTATTGGCTGACGTCATCAACACGGCTTAATTTCTTGACCAATGGACAAACAGATAAATGACTACCTTTTCCTCACGGAACACAGCTTATGTCCTCCTTCAATAACATCTGGAACTCCTGGCAAACACATGACACTAGCACAATTTTACAAAATAAGATATCACTAAATAACTTTTTACTGACTACAAGACAATTCAGTACAACTTCTCAAAACGTTGTGGCCGGTAACATGCAATTAGAAAAACTATAATCCATTAATTTCTCATTAGGACCGCTGTCGGCCATTTTATCTGTTGAACCAAATAAGTATTTAACAAGTGCGTCACAACAATGCACATCTTTAAAATTTTAAACAGCAGGCAGACCGCTCACTGACTTTTCACTTGATGATGGTAATTTATTTCCCCTTGCAGATACTTATTTATGGTAAAATAATTTGTTGCCAGTTCAAAATGTTACTGTCAAGAAGTTGTAAACAAAAATGGAGGTAAACGAGTCTATAAAGACAATGTTATGGCGCCAATGACGTAGACAGGAACGATATTTTAATCGTAGTAAGTGACGTCACGGTTAAAGTAATATACCTATTTGTATACTTATAAGTAATAGTAAAGTAACTGTTATGAATCTTTAGCCGATTCGACTGGTTTCACGTATGAACATTACTTTTCAATTTGTTAGTGCGTATTGCCAGTATCTCCATAGTAAGTAGTCTTTGGTCGCAAGAAGATTCGTGCTTATTACATAAACATAACAAAACTCATTTAGGAACCGTTCCATATGGCAAGAAACTTAACTGGGCACACTCAGTTTATTTTGGTTACTGATAAATTGAATTTAATTAGTTTTTACCGTTTTAAAATAAATGAATTTGAACAGTACTTATTTCAAAACGGAATGACAAAATTCATAAATCCAGGAAAAAATACAAATCATCTGGTTTTTTTACATCGCAGAAAACACTGCTATGCTATAAGTTAAGTAATGTATTTTTACAATGATCCCTTGTCTGTTTTATCAAATTTCGGTGAACCTAACTGAGTTTGTTTATAGCTGATAAACCTCCCGTTTTTTGCTCGAAACAAAATTATTATGAGTTTCGCGAAACTACTCCAAAAGGTTAATTGTGGTGATAAACTCGGATAAACATCGGTATTTGAATGTTATCTCAGCAAAATGAAGATAACTACGAGTATTGTGGTCGATGAGTGTTTTACCCTGAAAGTAGTTACTTGACCCATCGATCAGAGTTCTGCCTTAAAATATATACTATATATAGGGATAACAACAAGTTACTCGTAATCTGCCTGTAAAGTGATTATATACAGAAAAAAGCATGAATTCAATTTCGTTACAAACTATTCATGTAACACCATATTAAAGGCACTAGAAACTATCTATCATAGAAAAGATCTACAGTATATATCTCTGTAGCAAATTGTCATCTCCTAAAATAAATTGGTCATATTATTGTATGTACGCAGTACATAACCTGTCTTTAATAGCAATAAATCTCTGTCTCTACACAAATTAGATGATAATACAGCTACATAAAATGGCGCCGACATATCAGTGCCTAGCCCAAGCAAGATACTTAGCTCTTGACGTGGTTAATATAAGAACTAAAATAATACGTTTAAACTTTTCCACAACTATGATAAATATCTTTATACAAAAGAGAAAGTGTTTGTTAGTCTGTTTGTTCATCATTTACGCCCAAAAGGAGCGACAGATCATTATGATATTTGATACGAGTAACTACACGGTCTCCAGAATGACATTAACTCGGACTTTTTCAGCATTAACATGTAAGCTAATATAGAGGTATATATATCAAAACAATAGCAATACATAGCATAAGTGCTGCTTCCAACTGTCTCATAATAAATACAAAATGATAAGTCTCAGTTGCTACTGTCCTATCATCACGACATTGAGATCAATTGCTTATTAATCGAATTATAATCGGGGCGAGAACGCAGATGTTGCTAATGATTGAGGAAAATATTAGATGTTAGGGCTCAGATGTTAATATTTTTCTTTTTAGCAACGGACATCCATCCACAGACTGACCGCGGCTGTCTCCATGGCGCAAACTATTTAGTAATAACATTGTCAACAATGCCTAATTAAATTTTTTGTTGTATGTACTACAACACATCACATCATGTGAGGGTCACATACACTTTTTAGGATTAGTTGTTAAGAATATGTAGCGGCAACGGAAACACTTACATAATTTGAGAAAAATTCAGCTTTCTAGCTATCACGGTTTATTAATACAGACCGGTGACAGACAGACAGTCAGCGAAGGCTTAGTAATAAAGTACCGCTGTTAACTTTAAGGTCCGCAAGGTACATAGTCTAAAAAAGGTTCACTGTAGTTCAGTTATCCATATGTACCTAGTTCAGTTACAAACGGTCTCTAGTCCCAACATACACTTCACAGATCACGTCCCATCTTCAATTATTGAACGGGAACGCGATTATTTTTGCAATCACATCCAATTGCTCTTCTGACGTACTTCAATACGACGGCCGTGCTTTATTTGCTCGACATTGACCTGAAAGTAGGTTTTTCTAAGATTCTTTTAAGAATTTCTCTCAAAATTGTTTGCCTAAACGGTTGCCGTTGAGTTGTTAATTGCTCAATGAGTTATTTTCTTTTTTTCTCGCGTATTTCCCAATTTTTCATAAAACTATGGGAAAGTAACCTAGTTCATTGTTCTTTGAAAATTCGCTGAAAACAAAAATCATCTGTAATCTTTAAAAAAACAGTCTATTTAAAGCAACAAGATATGGAAAATCAGTGGACATGAAACTGATTTTCTTATCAATAGTGATGTTTATTCAAAATTATGATTGTGAGTCATTATAATTTATTTTGTATGTAAGTACTAATAATTTTATTAATTTTGTGATAAAATCACAGTTGATTTTATGGGCAGTCTGCGTGCTGCCGCGGTCCCAGAACATACGTTCTGAAGATGGATGTCATAACGTCCGAAACGCGTAAACAACTTACGCGAATTACACGTGAGTGAAAACCGTTTAGTTAACATATTGATTTTATGGGCATATAATTTATTGATTTCTTCGAGCCTGTTAAATAACTTGCAAAATTCCATACAGTTAACTACTCAAAATCCACAGATTTTAAAACCAACAACAAAATTCTACAAATTAAACAGAGATAATTACTTAATTCAATTAAAATTAAGTACTTACGTACTTAATAGAAATGACCTAGTAACAGCATCTAAGCTATTATGTCTCAACTACGTCTATGTTTAAGTAATTGCTTAATTAGGTACAAAAGATAACACAATTGATATTGATAAGCACTACTAACGGCCGTTTGCAATAACCTACCTATCTTTAATCTCCGGTTGCTATCTACAGTTCTTTAAAGATTAAACACCTATCCATACTTGCATTTCAATAATCTATCTGCGAAATGTCTATCCGAGTCAACCGATAGATCGACAGTCCTCCCGGGCGTTTCGTTTATGGATTGTAAAGATTCTGAACCCTCATTTTATTTGTGTAACAAAAGCTCACAAAACAATTTCATTTCATATCCGACCAAAAGTTCACTCTTTTGGTCGGATATGAAATGAAATTTATTACCTTTATTGAGTGTAAAATTTCATAATTCAATTTTAAGATGTATTTTTATAAAAATATTTTTTCATAGAGAAAAAAAACATATGAAATTGATAAAGTAAAAACGAAACGCACTGATGACATTTCAAAGCACACCAGTGTTGCCGATTTAGCTCTTTTAGAGCTAAAATTAGCTTTATTAAGTATCTGATATTTAGCAATAATTAAAAAAATAAAAGCAAGAATTATAGTTCTTTTATTTTACATTTTAACTTGAATCATGATATTTCTAAAAGCAACGGAACAGCAAAAAT
The DNA here is from genome assembly GCA_964023185.1 of Macaria liturata. Taxonomy (NCBI): domain Eukaryota; kingdom Metazoa; phylum Arthropoda; class Insecta; order Lepidoptera; family Geometridae; genus Macaria; species Macaria liturata. The sequence continues at coordinate 3,599,300 of OZ026809.1, forward strand.
ATGTGGAATTCATTTTAAGAAGGACACAACCAATGTAATATTATTGAGTTATTTGTAGATATGAGATTAAAAAAAGGAGTATAAAAGTTTTATACTTATGAAGATAAGAGTAGGTAATGTTACGATTTTCTGTTTTAATATTGATACCTAATTTAGTTGCTATCAAAATGTTAGAACTATAAATATGTGGGTAAACCTAGCCTTTTTTTTAAATTCAACTGGCAGCTCTATTTTGCATGTTTTGTTTTGTTTGTTTTACACCTCGGTTTTACATGATCAGCTGTTGCCTGACTTTTCTAAGGTCCATAAAATAATACATCTTGTATATTTAAGTATATTTTATTACAAATATATGTTTTGAGATAAAAACATTTTCATAGCATGCGGATTACAGGCATACAGTTGTGTTTATAGTCATAGTAATTCATTGATAGTGCATTGCTTTTCTATGGACCGAATAATACATTTTCAGTGTTAATAAATTGTGATAACTATAGTCAATCAGTGATCAAGCTACAAGAAATTTACCTTATCAATAAAGATTCCTTATTGTGTTTCATTCTGTGTAGGTATATGTATGTCTGTGATTAGTGGTAGATATTGGGGTGTATGCTCGTTGGGTAGATATAAGAATAAATTATCCAATTGTAATTTTACAGTGATTTTATTTATAAAATACCTAACTACCTACTTGCACCTATTACTTAGGTCAGAATTTAAGTAAATAATAGTATAGGTAAAGTGCATATAACATTAATATAAATTAAACAACAATTATGAGTTAAATGTGTAATTATCAATCAGGTTTTGTCGCTCAGAGTGACCTACACTCACTCACATATTACTTGTTGATGGTGCCGGTGAGATAAGTAACTCAGGTGATAGATGAACTTTGGGGTGCACTTCAGCTACACCTTGCATTCTGCATATATTGTGTAATACTGCAGTTGCAATTATTACTGCCTGTGTAGTTTTTAATGCAAGTCAAATTTTTAAAGAAAGCACAGGAAAACACCTTTTCCAAACTCTGAAACACCTGTGAATAAATACAAAAATGTGAATAAAATGCTAGAAATAATTAGATATGAAGTAGTTGACAAGTTTGTTACCTTTCAATGGGGTTCCTGGTTAGCACATGTGCATCATTATACTGGTGCTCATTTTCATGTTGCTGGACTAGCACCGGTGTCATCAAATATGACTTGCTAGGATAGGTACTTACTATCTTCTATGAGCCACCTGTTGCCAAAAACTCCATCTTCACATTGCACTGAAAACAATTTTACTTAATAATTATATATTAAAGAAGTTGTAACTTTAACAGGATAATTAAATAAGTTTTAGGACTAATAAGCTAAAGGAAGGTGTATATATGCAACATTTTAGCTACTTATGTATTCTTAAAATGTAATTTTGTAAGAATTTGTAATAGTATTTAGTTACCTTTCAAATAAAAGTTATTGAATATGGTAGCATCATGGGAAGACCTCGGCCACCGAGCTACAACATGCATGAGTCTTTGTTGCATACTGCTTGCATATTGAGGGAACATATGCCCTTTCTATTTCTGAATTCCTGCCTCACAGTAGAACCTGAAAAGTATATTACAAATAAGCACATCTTTGGCATGTACCTGAGTAGTCATTGATAAAAAAGTTATAAGTACCTACTAACTTGGAGACTGTATAAGTAGGTACATGTGTACAGTCCAAGGGCATAGAACCGGAGTGCCAAGAGCAGTTGGTGGAGAGGAATAGCTCCGTGATTACTGGAATGATGGAAAGAAAAAGTTAGCAAGATCGTACCTGTAGTTTGTAGGTTATGTGGAATGTAAACAAGTCAACTCACCGGGAGGATTGCACTGATAGAAATGGTGATATTTCTGTCAGCAGCATTTCCACAGCCTCCTTGGCCAAAATCTATATGTAAACTCATGATTATTTAATTCGGTGAAATGGTTTACGCGCACGGAACTCCTTGGACTCTCATGTCGGCAATTGGAGACGAATCAAAGAACCCGGCTAAGTAAAACTCATTGTCCGAATCGTCACTAAACTCCATTTTAAACTTTAATAACAAAATTCACACACGATAATTACAAAATATTCAAATACGATAGAGTTCTTTTGAACAATCCGTCAACAAAACCCCCGTTTCAGTCGGATAGGCCAAAACCCAATCTGTCAGTCGTTCTAGCTACTGACAGTTACGGATAGCATGATATTGAAATGCAATTATTTCATCTTCTATGAAAGTAGTAATCTATGGATAGAAATATTCCCTCCGAGCCCTCTGACAGATAGTTAGGCATGACGGACAGATAAGCCGTATCTATCCATGGTTATTGAAACGCAAATAAGCAAAATTAGTTACTATTGGTAGGATATTTAATCTGAGATTGAAGATAGGTAGGTTATTGCAAACGGCCGTTAGTGGTTAACTTTAACGTCACTTGCATTTCTTCTAAAACATAATTCAATTTTTTTTTTTTTAAATACCTAGCAATTGGCATTTTCAAGATTTTTATTTATGAAGTAGGTACTTACTGTTCCTAAGAATTTTTATTAACAAAGTACTAAACTACTGTGCCTATAGTATCTCTAATCATAAACAACCTAAATGAAAAAAAAAATATAAAGCGAGAGTGAACCGGTTCTTATTGGGTAAGCGCGATCCATCCTTAGACCATAGCTATTGCTATTGCTCAGGCAAACTATGGTCAAGTGCAAACCTGCTTTGGTAAAAAAAACCTAGCTTCATTATCTAGTAATTACTGAATTGTCTGTTAATTTTTCCATAATATGAAACGTTAGAAACTAGACCGGTTTTGAAGAATCAATCAATTGGTCCATATTGTTTGATTCGCGTCGAATTTCTAAGAATAACGGTTATTAATATTCAGTTGTTTACGGTTGGCTGGCTGGTTTGTAATGTTTCTTCCATTTAATATGATTTTTTCCTCAATCTGTTGCACTCTTTAGTCAATGCATGTATATGGTATATACCTACTATACTTAGATATCATTCGGTCGAAACTGCTCTTATCGCTTCCCTACATTTTTGTTTGAGATGTAAATATTTTTCTTGATTTACATATTTTTAGAAGTTGTCTATGGATGATTGTATTGGATTAGTTTATTGGTTGGGCGTGATTAGATGCCTTTGTTTCTAATACTGAACTTGTAGGTGCGGTTTCCTTTAAGTTTTAACCAACAATTTACTTACAGTGATTTGTCAGAATAGCTACTTAACTATCAGTTTAGCATAAAATTAAGTATTATTTACGTCTGATAAATACTAAGTAGTTACTTAATTATATTTTTGATAAACTTTAAAATAATTAATAAATTGTTCGGTTGTAGTTATATCAAACTTGTTTTGTCAGTCAATTTTATACATGCCTGATGACACATATGATTTTGTATTGAACGACTCAGAGTTGTTAAATTAGGATTTTTTTGTCATTATGTTATCGTCATGTAGCTCTCATTTTGTTGTGTAATCAATCGTATCATATTGTATTTTTCGTCACGGCTGTGTCAAATTGCAGCCCACCGATTAATCCCTAAAATAGAAATAAATCGTCATCTACTTATATTAAAACCTGCGCGAGATAAGCTAGTATTAAGTTTGTTACACAATATTTTCTGTCTACCCGTTTTCTGATGGGCCATTTTACTTAAGTTGTGCTTAAGTCCACAAAGATTTAATATCGTTATGTGGCTATTTCTTTTGGATTAGTTACAGAGGCTTGATGTTAATTTGTCATTGCTTGTTACCTTTTTGTTTACTAATTACATATATGTACTATAATAATACATATGTATTACAATAATATATCAGAAGGGTTCAGGAGAATTCCAAAATATTGTACTTAATTCCAAAAATTGGGAACATAGCTAAGAAGCACCACAATACTTTACTAGCAATGAACTAGTTATGCTTCTTTGTATGCAGTCGAACTTTGAAACTGGCGTGTTTTGTGTGATTAATTAATAAATGGCTTCACAAATTGCCGTTTGTAGATAATTAGTAAATTATGGATGATTCTCGAAGCGCCTAGAATAGTTATACTTTAATCAATTTGATAATGACTGACGTAACTATTGTCCCGATCTTACTTTAGTAACCGGTTATTCCTTTGTAGTAGTTTATTACTGATGGCAGTTGTGTGTAACTAGTGACTATTCTGCTAAATCAGGTAAATCGGAAGCCGACCCCATACATTGGAAACATAACTAAGAGTAACACCTGATGACTGATTGACACTGAACGATGCTGGGACACGGGATAGATGAAAATAAATTTTGGGAAAATATTTACCCGAAAAAAGAATCCAACAATAAGTACAAAGAGGAAAATCAACGTTCCATTCTCACGAGATTTTTCTTTCGTTAAATTGTACGACCGGCGACAATTCCATATAAACTCGTTTATTAATTCCGGTCACGACTCTAAGGCCCCCTTGCGTCAATTGTATGGGCGATTGAATCAGTGGGTTTCTTACCCATCCATTGTTACCTTGTAGGCTGCTTACTATTTAGTAATCGATTATTGCAATAGGTACTTAATTTGAAGACGGATTGCTTGTTAAAAGGTTCTGAAAACCCTTCTGTTGAGATTATCAACACATCGACAGCGGCGGCGGTGTACAGGGTGTTCTATGTTTCGTTTTCGTGTCGAGTAAGTAAATAAGCAACTGGAACTAATCAATTTTTAGACAGTGTGACTTAACGTCAACACTTTAATATTTAATTAAATAGGTTTTATTTTACACGGAACAGGCCAACGTTTGATTACAGCCTGCTTGATGTTAAGCACCACTGTAGTGTAAGATTTTGCATGTTTGCCTAGGAGAAACCTATTTACTCCAGATTTGAAGATCTCTGGGTTATAATTTTCTGGTAAAAGGGCTCCGGGTAGAGAGTTCCATAAATAATAGGCATTAAATAAGTAATAACAATTGGCAGGACTAAGCGCTGCATGTTTCAAGCTTGCAAAAGATCATCATAACTACTCAAGGCTGACTAGGCTGCATTAGTATATGACAATGCTGCAACAAATTATTTAAATAAACAACTTATTCTGGCTAATGGAATCATATAATAGGACGTTATGGAAGAAAAATAAGTAAATAAGGCAATTCATAGAAAGTAAGAAGCAACAACATACAAAACGCACGAAACAGGAAATTCCGAGCACGAACAAATGAAATGTATCACTCCCCTGAAATTAACTTTTTCCTGTAATCCACAAACAAGAACGGTAAATCTATGTGACATTCTGATAAACAGGCTATAGTTAAACCCCTTATCCTTGACCTGGTCATGGGAGCCTCAGAAAAATAAGCAGGAAACAGTAGCTTTTTTGACAGGCTTTCGTAGATTTACCTGAAGTTATTTCTTGCAGGGACAAATGCTTTGTAAAGTAACGGCCACAAACTTTTGTTGATACCAAGTACGAGTTAGAATAGGGTTTGTCAAAATAAAGAGCATATTACCTACTTAGACCACTAAAGAAATAAATTTCATCGGGAAATTCAAGAAAATTGCTTAGAATCGGGAGATGGCGTGATGACTCCAAATGCAAACTTGATTATGTAGACTTTTCACAAAGCAGTGCTTCTACTGAACGAAGAAAATAAGTAAGTACATATGTATACTTGTAATGTTTACAGCTGGTTGTCTTGGTTAGAATCAAGTATCGCTGTAATCTACGATATAATAAGTTTGTTTATAAACAGGTTGCAAGACCAGCCACAATCACAAAATCCTTATGAAGCAGATCTAAAACAGTCACGAGGACAATTTGCTTTTACACATTTGTGTTCTGTAAAAGGGGAGACATTGTTTAGTTAGATCAAGGTCATACGAACTTGTAGCTTGCACTAACTACTTGGTTAGAATAAGAACAAAATATTTAAAAAGCGTTGATAAATCTGCTCCACCTCTCCACCACAGTGTCGCTAGTACGGATGTTGTTTTTTGTACCCTGAGTGGTCTAACTTCCTTATATGAAAAATATAAACCTGTAAGTAAAGAAATGCTAGTGATCCGTAGTTACCTGGGAGTTGGCATAGCAATAACACAACACTTCCTAAAGAGCTTTAGTATCTAGTTATTTACTTAGTATTTTTATGAGAGAACTTGACTGCTAAACATCCTATCACTTACTATACTAGAGCGAAAAACAAAACTGAAGTGACTTCCTACTACGTAACAAAAATGACAGTATCGATGCCTCATTGCGTGATTTTTCAAAAGTTTTTCCTCAAAGAAATTGCAGTAAGTCATGTGAAAGCTTATTAAACCGGTCACGAGAGCCGTTAAAATAAAATCACCGGGTTTGATCACCTGATAATCCCGAGAAGTTGGCAAATTCCCAAACACTAACAGAGGTATAGAACCACGAGGAGGACCACGTGTGCAGCATATGACAACTACAGGCAAAGATAACACGACGGCTAGACTAAACAACGAATCACGACTCAATTGCCACGTGCACAAGATTCAAAATCCGCTGACAGAGGATCGATTAGATAACCTTAGAGTTTATGTAGGACATATCATTTAGGTAATGAAGCGTACACCGACAAGTGTATCAAAACTGCTAAGCAAAGAAAAAGCAATAATGCGTTGTCTACACGTGGTTGAAACACATAGTATGCGTTTAATTTGTAAATAGGTTGAAAATTTAATGTTTTACTAACAAACCAGAATCAGCCAATTGCTTGATCTGTATTTTGTTTGTCTCTATCGTTGATGGTTTTGTAAAAGAGTGACAAAGAGAACATGGCTCGTCAACTCAGGATTCTAAGTAAGAATGGTTTGTTTATATTATTAGGTATACTATCATCTGATTGGAACTGTCGGAAAGTTTTACTGCTTGGTTTTAAATAGCTGCGTCTTGAGACGATCGCGCTGAACAGGTTTGGTTGGTTATTAAAATGGAGTTTTAATCACAAACAAGTGCTTGCGAGCAATTAAATCGTAATCAGTAGAGGATATAAATAAAAATCTTGGTAACTAGTTTAATGAACTGAAAGAAACCTATTTAGAGAGGTGAGAATCATATTTACTGAAATGTCTTTTTTAAAAAGCTACTTAATGTTCCTGTTATTTATTCATTATGAGAGTGTATTTTTTTATATTGCAAGTTCTAAAAACTCCACCCTACGTTATCTCAATCATTTCATGTGGGCATCAAATCTCTGTTAATAATAGAGAAAAAAGACAATAAAATAGTTATCGACCGTTATTGTTACTCATTAAAAATATAATTGTTGTGTCCGTGGAAGGACATGGGCGCCCACCACGATATATTTGCCCAAGAGAACTCCCCTAATGAATTAATTCTGCGGGGGAGTCACGACCCTCAGTCATGAGGAAATACGACTCAAAAGAAGTGTCCTTTTACACAGCGCTTTTTAAAGCAAACGTACTTACTAGGTAATTTCCTCATCATTCTGTCTGTATTACCCAAAAACATAAGAAATAACTCACATGAAATCCTCCAGGTCGACCACACTGGTATACTGGCAAGGCTGCCCATCAACATTAAAGCACATGCTATTGTAATCCCACGCTTCATTCTGATGGCACGGCAGATTCTGTACCAGCGGCTGAGGCGGAACATATTGCACTGGTTGATAAATCGGAGGGTAGTAACACATTTGCTGGGGAATCACATTATCGTAGAAGGTTTGTCTGTCTATTCCGTAGCTGCACACATTCCCGGCTTGCCGAGACCACTGGCTTGACACAGGACACTGCATATTCCATCCGGTTTCTTCGAACTGGCCCACCACCGGGCACTGCCCGGCCAAGCCGTCTCCTACCCCGTTCACCAGCATTTTTGTCGGTCAATCAGGCATTCCCGTATCACGGAGGAAAAACACCGAACAGTCCATCAGCCACGGAATCGGCGAGCGACTGATAACACACAGATGTTCTTATCACCGCGTATAAAAGGCATAGTAGCAAAAAGTTGATAATACAAAGTTATTCGATAACGATGGACGATCGTTCGACCCTGGCCTGACGTTGATAGGGGAATTAGTGGACGAAAACATTTGATTTTCTATGCAAATCATTTGTAGGTTACTAGCCGAATAATAGGTAGGTATTAGATCTTATACAGCGTTTGGTATGTTGCTACGCTCCGCAATGGATAGGTGAGTCAATTTTTATGTAAGACTCCATCTTCAACTGCAATGAATTGATTGATACCTACCTAGGAAAAGAGATTGTTTATCATTGTTCGTGAAGTGCTAGGTATCGAAAAGATACAATGATTAATTTAAGATCTGATTAGCCGACTAGAGAACGCAAGTGGCGCCACTAGTGCTTAACTACTTAGTTAATTCTGGTATAAAATAGTAAGATATTTACCTATTTGAAAATGGATAAAACTAACCGTACAAGTCAAGTAGGTACTAACTGACGCACTTAACTTAGGTTACCTAAAAGCCATGGAACTGTACATAATAAGGTAAACTTGATATCTCTTTAAGTGTTAGAAAATAAATATTCAACACATAAAAAAAATCAAAGGCGCACTTTTACTGCTATTGATGAAGAGACAGATTCTAGAACTGACTAGGAGAGCAGTAATGCAAAAGATCTCATAACGACATAAAGTGTTTTAACGAATACATTTTAAACAATCTCATGCAAAGCCATTATAGTATCACTTGAGGGAGACTCTTGGCACCCACCACGATTTAACTATCAGACTAAAAATCTCCCCTAAAAATGTTTTTGCGGAGGAGTCACGATCCTCAGTTATAAGGATACGACGAGACTGGAGAAGTAAGTATCCAGCGATCGGGAGTGAACCGGTTCCTATCTGGTAAGCACGATCCATCTTAGACCATAGCTATTGTTTGCCATCGGGCAAACTATGGTCTAGTGCAAACGTGTTTAAGTAAAAAAAAAGTAGGTCTGTATAAAAACAGACTGGTTTTACGCGCAAGTTACTTTATCTATTTACTTTATATTTTGTTATATTCTTATCTAGTAACTATGTAAGTACTTATTTCAACTTGTTATGACTCTACAATGAAGCGGCATAAAAGGCATTACTCATTATTGCCATTGTAAATTAGAAACTGTTTTAGGGTTCCTTATATTTATCTACATCTAACATCAAAATCTGAACATTTATAGAGTACAAGAAGTAGTTAGTTATAGGTTCATTATAAAATCCACTCTTCAACGAGGACTTTGACAAAGAACTCCTGATGAGTTGCTTTCGGTGGTTGCTTAGGGTGAATATTATAAATAAAAAACTTCAGATATTCAGCGGTCACAATCGCATGCAATTAGAAAGAATGAAAGAAAGAAAGAAAATGATTTATTGTAGCAAATAGAAAACATTAGGTATTTATTACCAATGATAAGCAAAGATCGACGCGGTCAGTTCTTGGATGGGTGACCGAAAAGAGGCATTTCATTTTGGGCGCTTCCGTGGGTCGGTTGACATGTTAAATTATTGGTCCCGGCTGTTTCGTTAGTACGGCAGCCTTAAAGCCATGTCAGAGGCCTTTAGGGCCTGATAAACTCTCGACACCAGAGTTGGCCACTCTCATTCGATAAGAAGAAGAAGAAGCGGTCACGTGTGTACGAGATAGGCCATTTTCGTACCAGTTTCTGTATCACATAAAAAACCAACTTATATATATATACGGAACCCCTATACACTCTTTACCAGTCTGTCAGAATAAACATATTTATTAAAGATTAATCTTGACAAACTATTGTAATGCTTATAAACCTTATTAGTTTTGGAGTTGTAGAGCATGAAGTAGGAAAGTGAAAAAAACAACGGACCAGGAAGTGTATTCAAGGGCGATTTTATCTTAGATTTTAATAACTACGCCTTAGATTTCTTTGTAAATGCTTTATAATTAGATGGTTTTTGGTTCTTCACCACTCTTCTTGGTTTAAATTTTAGAGACTAGGTAACTGTCCAGTTCAAGGAAACACGGTAAGATATGATAGTCATTTAAGTTTGAAATTGTTTGGTGGATTTTTTGTATCTATAAAGCTGCCTAAAAATCGATCATTTAAATATTTTAATCTATACTTTAATATAATAAAGTTGAAGAGTTTGTTTGTTTGATCGCGCTAATCTCAGGAACTACCTACAGGTGCGAATTGGAAAATTCTTTTTGTGTTGAATAGACCATTTATCAAGGAAGGCTTTAGGCTATATAACATCACGCGGCAACTAATTGGAGCGAAGAAACAATGGAAAATGTGGAAAAAACGGGGAAAATTATTCATCTTTGAGGGCTTCCGTTACGTGCGCTGAGAAAACGGTTCAAGATATCAAAAAAATATGTAAGAAAGAATTATTCCTCTTGAAATAATCTAACAAAAGTCAGCGACAGTACATGTCTATCTTTTAAGATTAACTCACTAGAACCGTTTTTATGGTAATAACTATTCTACGCGGACGATGTCGCGGGCACAGCTAGTTGAATAATATATGAATTGATTAAAATGGAGTTCACAGAAAGAGGCTGAAGATAATGATTGTGGCTATTACGAACGCGTTATGGCCTGAACTCATTGCATGTTATTCATGAAATTTCACGGGCCAGAGATGGCGCTAGGATGTACATTATTTTAAGAAATTTTATGCCGTTTCAGTCGCACTCTGTCATTTTCACATAAAACTGTCCTTTTCTATGCAAATTAGAATTTAAAATCTTTTTCAAATTGCATTTCATGTAAAATTCTTTTGGTGTATGATTTTTCTAAAAATATTTCCGATCCTAATTCGGTGCAAAACAACAAAGAAGTAACTTATGAAGCGAGTCAAATACCAAAGTTTCTAGATCGCGCAAACGACATTTTTCGCCGTTCCGTGATGTCATAAGAAGTAATACAAATTAGAGCAGGGAGTCCGTGTCTACGCAGGCAATCGGTCGTTGGGGAAAAGTGCCGATCTAATTCTACCCCTGACTTATGCATGTAAATTTTACAGGCAAGTGTTGGCTTGGCCATTGGCTGAGTACGAACCGGGTAAAACCGGGAAACTTGAATGAAGGCTACAATGTATCTATTAGAAACTTGAAGTCATGATTCTAAGGAGGCCATGCGGGTTCTCAATCCCACTGCTGTAGACAAATCGACTCCCTTTTTGGAGTTTTTTTTAATTTGTCGGTTATTACAACTAAATTAAATCATGCCTTACGGGAACTATAATACAGTTGTCATGTGAAGATTAGTAAGTTTTATAATACCGTATTCATTTAGGTATTTACAACTATTTTTATTTGTTTTACAATATATTTACTTACCTACCTATGTTAAAAAACGAATATCATAAAAATTTAAAACTAGTGATGCCGCCGGCAACGGGGCAGGACCCAAGCTACCGGTGGTAGAGGCTACAAAGACAGGAACCTCCGGACAATACGCGCCGTGTCAAGGATCACTGCCTTTGCACTGTATCTGTCCCTTAACCCAACCTTCCAACTGGCAACAAAAATAATACATGATACTTAATGCCGAAAGAAAACTATACGCCATCATCATCATCTTCAGCCTTTGTCGTCCCACTGCTGGGTATAGGCCTCCTCCCCTAGGAAAAATAATTTACATGCATTTTCGGGAAATATACAAATCAAATGAAGGTTTAATTTATTGCTTGTCTCATAGTCTCTAGATAGTCGGAAAATATGGATCAGAAAGATATTGTCCATTCTACAAATTCAGACTGGTATGTGAAGACAGTGACTGGTTTTCTGAAAAGAAATACTGTTTTTATGTCTTAGGGAACTACCTCCATTATATTTCCTTATGAAGAGATGTAAACACATTGCAATAATGAGCTCATAATACGAGTAAGTTCAGTGATTGATTTACAGGTCAACGACAATAAATATAGGTGCTTACTTATTAAATATATTAATTAAGGACACATGTAGGTATATTTAAAAACAATTTTAATTGCAGTAAGTAAGTAAGTAGTTACTCCAAATACATTTTCTTACAATCTTTATTGTAACATTTTTTATGAAATCTTTTTTATTAATCTCAATAAATAAATAAGTAAGTACATAAAGTACAAAACCTATGTGGTTTTCTTGGTCATTAGGTATTAGAATTTGAGTACTGATTGTATATTTTTTACTACTTAACTAACTATACTTAGTCAGCAATAGTTTCTCTGAAATCATCCAAGGAACACAGCATAGAATAAAATTGGCACATGCTTTAAATCATAATGAAAAAGCCAATGAATTGGTTCCAGAAAAGGATGGTAAGGCTGTGTTTGCTTCACACTCAACTTGCCGGGGATACACTGAGGTGCCCCCAGATTCATCACATATTTAAGGCCAAGGCCCTTGCCTGTGGTACATGCGCCATCCTGGTTTTTTTTATGTGGGATAGGTTTACTTTTGACTACAGCCTGCCTGATGTTAAGCATTGCTGCAGCCTAGGATGTAACACACTTACCTAGAAGATACCTATTAACTCTACATTTGAAGAGTTCATAGGAAACACGGCTTTGGGTAAAGTGCCCTTCCCGACTTCTGCCAATTCCTTGCCCAGATTAGGTACCTATGTAAAAAATATTCCAGGACATTTTACAAAGTGACATCTCACCCCATACTAAGCAAGTGCTTGTGTCATGTCATGCATACTATACAACTTCTTTTGTCTACTTACTAGGTACTTATTAGGTACATATTTTTGCAGCCAAAGTGCAAGGCTTATCTTTATCATGTGATGCAAAAGTAACACTCATTCTGAGAAACATGATTCAAAACCCTTAAATTGGTCTTGTTCAGGGACAAAGATTTTATTTAGATTTTAACTGTTTGTTTATCTTTGTTTAGTGACTGTATCTATTGTAAAGGTGCTTTCTTTACAACATCGAGAAGCTGCAATTACCAATGCTATAGTCTTATACCAACAACCACTTTGATGGTACTACGAGATGGTATACCAAGTACATGTTTTTCAAGTTATATGTGGATTTGCACTCACTTATTAAAGTAAAGAGACATTATAATGACCACTAAATCTGAGGTCAGGTGTCATCCATGGAAGGACCTAACTTACTAGGGTTAACTCTTGACACCAGAATTGGCCACTCTAATTATAGAAAGGAAGAAGATTGAGCCATGTAAATAAATAAATAAATATTTCAGGACATATCACCCAGCGCCATCTAGCCCCATACTAAGATTACGCTTTTATCATGGGTACTAGGTAACTGATATAATACATATATACTTTTCTTTTGTAAATACATACTTATTATACATAGAAACGACCAGACTCAACACAAATAATTACAAATTTAAATATTCATAATTACTTGTGTTATGTGGGAATCGAACCCGCACCCTTGGATTAGAAGGCAGAGCCCCTACCAACTAAGCTCACAGAGCAGTTGATGTACCTATGATCCAACATTTCAAAGGTCATTGTAAATAAACAGGTAGATTACATATAAAATTATAATAAATTCAAATTAACCCTTCGACTCGATTGACGCCTGTCAAACTCTACACCCGTAAGCTCGCGCGAGTAATGGCGGCTTGCGCGCTGTCATAGCAGACGTTTAGAAAAATGATGATTATTCAAAAACTATCAAATTTTAGTAATTGGTGTAAAAAACAGTTGATTATATGATAACGCTGTTACATGTTTTCTTCAAACTCAACATGATTTAACATCTCAAACAATACTAATTTATAGTTAAAAATGGAGACATTGTAAAAAAAAGGTGTCTCGGTCGAATTTAATTTTTATTACTTAAATCACAGGTAACTTTTACAAACGATTTGATGTTTTTTGTAATCTTTAGTATATTGTTATACTTCTGCAAAAATAAGTTTTTGTATATCAATCGATAGAACTGTGATAATATCGTAACAATATGTCAGCTCTTCTGCGGCTGTCGCCGTATCGAATATAAATTTCTATACTCAATTAGTCAATAATCTTTTGCCAAAATTTACATATTATTAATTATATCAAAAGGATATACATTAATTTTATGATTACATGCATTGTTTTGCAAAAATATACAACGGTACATGATGTTCTAGGTATTTCCCGGGATTGCTATAAATTTCGAATTTGATATCTTATTTGCTATGTACTCCTAATGAGAAGAATATTTTGATAAAATAAAACACACAAATTATAGCTGAATATGTATATTTATTTCTTTTTTATTAATTTATGGCAAATTCCTAACAAAAAATAAAAGAAAAGTGTAACCAAAACCACAGTAAATTTCTATGAAAAAGCCAAAGCCCAATAGTGATGTACCATGCTATCGATAAATTTCGCAGATGATATGAAAAAATAGTACCACATACAAATGTCGAAATTGTTGTTATTATTATGTGTATAAAGGTGCTACAGCAAAATATCGATAAAATGGAATTAGTTTTTTTGGTGAAAATATTACTAAGAAAAAAACAATGGAAACCACACCAGACACAAATTGCTTACACAACAACCGAAGTAAAGTAATCAGCACTCGTAACTAAAAAAAGCGTTATTCATACTTTTGATAAGTGGATAGATATACCTAAACCATAGAATATACTAAATTACAAATTATACAAAACCAAAACCATTAACAAAAAATAACATTTATAATCATAACGAAAATCAATTAATGACTTACAAATATATGTACTTGCTGTAATATTTACCTGTAAACGATAAAATAATAGATATTTATTATTATGCTTCTGAGGTCTCGCTGGCAAAAACTTTCACTACCTAAATTTCACTCTCTTACTGCCACCTCAATAACATCGTGTCAAAACGGACAAAGAAAAAAAGAAAAAAAATTATGGGACGGTATGGAATTGTTCAAAACAAAAGTCCAAACAGAGAGGCACTTTACATTGTGGACATTCAAAAGCCGTTCTGCTTTGTTTACGGCCATTAGCCGTGCATCATTGAGAAGGTCGAAGAATTGCTGGGGAGCGTGTCCGTCATCGGGATTCCACATCTAAAACACGAAAAATAAAAAATTAGAATAAGATCCTAAAAAACTGAAAAAATCCTCATGGGTTAACATAATAAACAAATTTATAAAAAAAAAAACTTATTTATTCCAAAAAACTATCGATATTTTTATCGATAAAGGCCATATTGATCTATATCCAGCACTACGGCCAAACAAATAAAAATGGCGGACAGAAAACAGATATTTTGCATATTGACAAAAGGAAATGGTATTTTTAGCTTTTTTAGATATTTCTAACCGGAAATATAACCAATAATACATTATATGATGATTATTTTCTAAATTTCTTGGACATCAAATCATGCACTAATACATTATGACTTCGAAATCACCCGTCAAAATACTCGGAACACAGAACTATTTCGTCGCGTCCTCATTTGTAAACGAAAAACTAACTTCATATTGTATTCAATGCTTTATTATTATAGTGCAAACGTCTACACATATGCTATGATCAAAACTATAACAAGTTTTACTTACCTTTTTCACGAAAACTATTTTTAAACACGCACAAACACTTTGCTTCACTTCAACCAAACTGATGATTTTCAAAATGGCCATGCTAAGGAACAATAACAAAAAACCATCGTTATTATAACACCAAAAGAAAGAGGGTGTATTCTTCTCTTTTGTTTCTATACAAACCATTCACCTACAGATTAAAAAAGATACGTTTTGAAGACCTTTTTAAATTAGTAGTGTGTTCGTATACATGTATACGCGTTCCGAGTTTACCGTTGCCAAGTGTCACGAGTATACATGTATACGCATTCCGAGTCGAAAGGTTAAGTTAAATTTTGTGCATGCCACATCATTATTTTTTTTATTTATTTTTTTACGTGGGATAGGTTTACGTTTGACTACAGCCTGCCTGATGTTAAGCATTGCTGCATCCTAGGGTGTAACACGTTTACCTAGAAGATACCTATTAACTCTAGATTTGAAAACCCCTGGATTGTAGTTCACAGGAAACACAGCTTCTGGTAAATTGTTATCATTATCTGTCATGTGCCTTTTTAAGTGCATTTGACAAGATTATTAACAAAATACTTATTGTCTGTCAAACAAATTCCATAAATTGAAAAATACCATGACACATACCTAGGTAGGTACTAACCAACTAACTAAACTAACCTAACCAATTTGGCTGATAGGTATGAACTTTAGCACTGCTCTGCTATTTCATCAATCATAGGTATTATTTAGGTAGATAATAGTGATAACTTGATACAGATATTCTTTCTAGCTTTGTGACATCATTTGTTTACTGGAGAGAGTATTTTTATCTTCAAAATTCAATGACAGCTAGGTAGGAAACAAACACTGATTTCATAGGCATTTGATTAAAATTGTGTTAACAAAACTATTAACTAAACACCAATGTTATGTTTTGTACGTATTTTTCGTACCAAAAGAATCTAATTATGGTAATTTTGACGTTAGCTAGTTAATTATAGTGTGTACCTAGTTTAACAAAAACTATAAATTATCGCTGCCCAAAGAGAAAGTTTCTTTGGGGTGACACTTGACTTGACAGCACAACAGGAAAATCAGGTGATAATCCTTAGTCAGCCTCTGGAACCTTATTCTTCTGCTTGGGTATTATTGAAGAGAAGATGAATAACATAGTTAACCTACCTTCTCTTTTGATTTGCAGGTTTTGAAGACATTTTATCACGACACTGTTATGAAACTTCACGATATGAACACAATCTTAGAACACTGCCAAGGAGAGTATCATATCGCTTTTCACGATATTCCGGTAGTTTTATTTAACTAATCACTCTATTTAGTCTCACTTATTACAATTCAGGTCATTTTACAATGCACTAACACATCAAATGCACTTTGTTATCGTGAACTTAACTTACACAGTAGAAACACGAGATCTAGAAAAGAAGACAAGTTAAACATACAATTTGTTCTCCATGTTCAACAAACACACATTTTTGTAACGTAATCAACTTTACAGTGATTTTCATTGGTTGTTTTGTGTGGAACAACCTAAAGACCAATGAAATTACAGAGAACATTTCTAAGAATTCTGACAAAGAAAACATACTTAACGTCAAGTTTAGTTCATAAATATGTCAATAGATGCTAGCTATTTAAAGTAATTCATTTTGTCAGCTGGTGGGCTAAATACTATTTATGCTACTCGGTAGATGTCTCTTAACTCAATTTTATGTGTTTGTAATTATTTTGATAGAGGGCGCTAAATACAAATAATGACTTTAGTCGACAGAGGTGGTTGTCGGTATTTCTTTACATATTTTTAACATTGTTCTTTATATATTTTGCATCATATCATTTGTAATTATTGACTAAAAAAATTCAAAAAAAACAAATAGATTTATATTTCTTATTATTTTCCTAGCCGGTTTAAGAGATGACAAATGAATATTTTGGTAGTATTGCTAAACAGTAGGTAGGTACCTAACTAAGGTAAAAGGGCTAGTGAAAGTGTTCCGACACCCACAAAGGTAGGTAAGGTATAATCTACATAATATTATATAGAGACAAATCAGCTGTTCGCTGTGTGACCGAGATTTATAGCATCGAGAATGTGGTGTACAACTATCCTATTTAAATGTTACAATAAATCTAATACCATAGACTAAGTATACTCAACTTGAGTATACTTATATTGAGTACATATACTATGCTAATACCTATAAATTAGGTAGGCACTTAAGTAAAAATAATTAAATATTAGGTATCTACTTTACATGTGTCCATTAAAAATGCTCCCATGTCCAAAGACTCGGAAGATATATTGATTATATTAATTTAATGATAAGTACCTACCTACTTACTCGCACAGTCTTTTGGATTGTCAACATTTGGTACGCCCAATTTAAAAAAAAATACATAATAAAATATTACATACATACAAGAGTACATTACAAACATAGGTATTAAAATCTTATATGTATATTATTTATTTATAGTAGCGCTATTAAAAGCGCACTGAAAGCCTAGATAAATCATAATACCTAATTACAAAAAAATTATTCAAATCTTAATACATGTATCACTTCCGTGAGAATTCAATTAAAAATGCTTCTCTTCTTTAGTGTTTATAATAGGTAACCTGGTTTTACATATAACCTGTGTGGTTCCCAGAATATTACCTACTCCACAATATTGTCCAAAATTAAGTTTAAATTGGACTAAAGCGTGTAATAAGCTTTTAAAACGCGTGGTTAGTAAACTTTAATCATTTTAAAAGTAGCGAATTTACTTCAAAATTACATACTTGTTGGCCTTATCTTTTACGATCTTCATAAAAGCGTTCAATTTATTAAATCAGTTTTAAAGGAGGTTCACTAAAGATATTCATTAAAAACAATTTCGGTGTCGGACGACCTGATCAAAATATTGTGGAGTTGTAATTGTAGGTATTCGTTAGGATTATCCGTGGTGTATTGTGGCTATATTAGGACCAGGTTACACAATTGTATATACCTACGAGGGTCTCTCTCTTTGAGTCGTATATCCTCATGACTGAGGGTTGTGACTCCCCCTCAGAATTAATTCGTTAGGGGAGTTCTCTTGGGCAGATACATCATCGTGGGTGCCCAGGTCCTTCCACGGAAGACACTTGTCCTCGGATATTGTGGTCCTCAAACATGTCGGTTTCCTTACTGTTTTCCTTCACCGCTAAGCGAGTGCAAATCCACACTTAACTTGAAAGAACAAGTCATTGGTGTAGGCCTGTAGGGCCGGATTCAAACCAGGGTGCGTCTGGTTGAAAAGCAGACACTGAAACCGCTGAGCCACCCTCGCTTTTTTATATACGAGGGCAACCGTTTCTTAATGTAGGTAGTTAATGTTCAAAATCTGATACACAGCGAACTTATGGAACATATTGAATGTACGAGTATATTATTACTTATTAAACTTTTGAGAGGATTTTTTTTTAATGTCAAAGGGATTATGTTACTTGTTAATTTGTAATGTTTAGTTATGACAAGTGGCATTTTTCGTAGTCTTAAATTATAATGTGTAAGTTTATCCCAGTCCCACTATATCCTAAGTAAAGACCAGAACACATACTTTGTGCTCGTTACGATGAAATATGGTGATAATGAGAGTATGGGTTAACAATCTTAACAAGCTCTTTCATCCGGCTCGGCTCGTGAAATGCGTCTTTTAATTATATTGACAGGTGCTGATGTGTTTACGTTGTATAGTCATTGCCAGGTTTTATAGCACATAGATGTTTAAATCTGTTATTTTTAACATATACGTCATTGTGCGAGTATACTCGCACAATGACGTATATTCTCATGTGCTATAAAACCTATATTTTTATTTTTTCATGTGTTAAGTATAATTACATTATACCCATCTGTTTTCAATATTATGGTTTTTAAATTATGCCGTATACAGTATTTGGGTTGTTTCTCGCATTTATAACGTCAAATCCGTGTCCGGAGTATACAGTCAATTTGTAGGTTCTAAGAGTTCCACAACAGGTCGTAGGGCAATAAAGTAGATACTTACCATACATACATGTACCTATCAGATACTTAATTGGGTCATCACGGCTATGCTATCTTTTGTAATTGTGACCACAAATATAATAAATATCTGCCTTGACAATTTATACCTATTATTTATCACTCTTTATATATTTTTTATATGTAGGTACACTACACCAGTGACTGTATACAGATTTAATTATTATTGAATAAAGATAAATTGAAATTGACTCTTTATATTTTAAAGTCACTAGATCGATGTGGCTTTTTTGTGCCAGATTTGTAACCTACTTATAGCTACTATTTAGACATATAAAGCGTCTTGTGCTGTTTACAAAGTATGATTTAACGACGTAGATTATAACATGCTCTTGGGATTATCATTTATAATGAGACACAAAACGCTGGCGTACCTAAATACCAGACTAAGTATCACACCAATAAGGTTTTATTACGAGGAAAGTTTTTAGTATATATTAGGGTTTTTTTAATTTCCACCTGTTTTAATACGAAGTTATAAGAGAAGAAGGTTTAGATTATAAATAAGATAAACATACTTATAAATGTTATGAGGTTAGCAAAGAGTTAGATCTAGTTTTTTTGTTGGAAATTTGTTTTTCTCAAAATATTTCTTGACTATTAATAATTTAACTTTTGAAAAATTGTTATTTTATTATAATCTTACAAAAATGCGTAAGTATATATAATATAATGCAAGTTATACGTAGGCACATAAAAGGCGTAGGTAGTAGCAATTAAGCCCTAAACTTATTTTACTTTTACAACACCCAAGGGAGCAATTAAAGATGTAAAAGTCAAGTCAATTATATTATCTGGAGAACAAAAATAATAAAATTGAGTAAGTTATAGTTAGTTTCTTTGTAATTAGGTATTTGCGAATAGCAAAGCATAACTAACACGTTAAGTAGGTACTTATTTTTTTTAAAGTATCCATAAATGTAATACTTACTACCAATAAATATGTATAGCTGAATAACGATGTATAGCTTATGTAGTTCAAGGATATAATTTATTTTGCAACAATTTAAAAAAATATGTTAGTTTGTTGCCTGAATAAACTTAATTAAGAAACAAACATGCAAACTTAATCATTCAAAAATCACAGTCTCACTAAACTTAATTTATTAACATTTGGTTAGTTTTACCACATTCTGCTCATAGACTTATTTGGAAAATGAGCGAAAATAAGTTAAACATATGTTTACCTTATTAAATAATAACCCTAGGTAGGATAGGTCTTCAAATCCAGGGTAAATAGGTTTCTCATAGACAAACGTGCAACATTTTAGACTACAGTCGTGCTTAACATCAGGCAGGCTGTAGTCAAACGTAGGCCGTGTTAAAAAAAGGGTAAGGCTATTTAATAGAAAATAATTAATAATAGTCAATTTGCTACTTAAGTGTGTTGATAATTCATTTCTAAATGTAATTGGTTGTTACCGTTTTAATTAAGTAAATAAATTAATAAATAATAATATTTTCTTTACTCTCAGAAATAATTTGGTCAGTAATACAAAAACATAAGTAGTAACAAATTCCCGATTTTCCTCGTACAGTTACGAAGCTAAGCACTTACAGCCAACTTAGTAAAGTGAGTCAGATATTAAGCCCCTGAATATCCCACTAATTTGCCCTCGAGCCGACGTTAGTGGGTACTAATCATTATGAGGAAAGTCTGAGAAAAGGCAATTAGGTAGGTACCTATTACTAGAACAATTAGATTAAGTCAGACACACCTAATAACGTATCTTCAAATTAAAATTGTAACTATCGTCTACCAGCTGTGCAGGTGGTGCACGGATTGGTCAAGAAGAGTAATGTGCAATACTCGAGAAATTTATTATAGTTGTAGGTATTTACCTGACAAATAAATTTACGAATAGGTACTCATAATAAAGTAGGTAAGTACTTAGTGTCTCAATGAAGCGCCCGTAACTCAGCTAGTGGAGGCAATCGCAAACGATTACCAATGTTAAGCAAAAGTCGACGCGGTCAGTATTTGGATGGGTCACCGAAAAGTGGCATTCTATTTTGGCGCTTTAGGGGGTCGGATGATACGTTAAATTTTAGGTCCCGGCTGTTTGACTAGTACGGCAGTCGTTAAGCCATGTCAGAGGCCCTTAGGGCGGCTTGATAAAATCTCAACACCAGAGTTGACCACTCTCATTCGATAAGAAGAAGAAGTGCAATCAATACGCTTATGATGCAACTCGCATACAAATGTGTCACGTGATACTTATTCCAATTGTAGATTTATTTCGCTTATTGTGTATGCCCACTGCGTGGCCCGCGATGTTTCTGGTTAAAATGTAGCTTATGTCATTCTAAAGGAACCTATAAACTTTATACAAAAAGCTTCAGTACAACTTTATTCCTAGATGGTCCGTTGCGATTTCAAACATATTAATAAATATTCAAAATTAAAGTGTCATTGACGTTTTTTTTTTGTCATAATGTGGCGTCTGATGATTGTGTGCAACGTGGAACGTGCTGCTTTCAATTAGATTAGATTTTTTGTAGTGGTAAGAAGAAATCTTGATTGTAGCATGGAAAAAATATATTATACTACGACGACGTTACATGCTCGAGATTTCTTTATTAACTATGTAGTCTCACTTCTGTATGTATGTACTAGGCGTCACACTTTTTATAGCTGTGAAAAAAAAGCAAAAAAAAAAAACTTTTGAACAAATGTCACTGTCAATAGCGCCGTCCTCCTGTCAAACCTCATTCATTTCTTGTGTGCGGGCGTCGCAACATCATAAATTTCGTTGAATTTTACTATTTCAATTTTTCGTGGAAAAAAGTGTTTATTTAAGTGTTTAAGTGGTAACTAAGGAAAAGGAGCATCGGAATTTTAAAATAACGTCGAAAATTCGACGTTTGGTACAAAAACTAAGCAATTCATCAACCACCTCAAAGGATAAAGGTTAGTGCAACTACTAACTTATCAAAGCAATCTTACTGCATTTATTTATCATCGATTTTAATTTTCTTGGTATAATCTTATATATTTTATAAAACTATACCGAATAGATCGTAAATATAGTTTTTTTTCAACAAATGATATAACGATCTTTTTTTGAAATACCCACATTTTTGTCATGTAGATCGGAAACATGACTTTTCTAGCAATGTTTCTGTAACGATATTTTTTCAATGTACCGACATATTTGTTGTTTTTGTAACAAATACAATACAACAAAATATGATTTTTTTTATTACCATTTTCTTACCTACATTGTTCTACAGTTTATTCAATGTAAAAAGAATTAGATTTTCTAACCTATAACGGTTATTTTGTTTGTGATTCATATTTATTTGAGCACGGTTGACAACAAACTAGTCTAGTGGCATAACGTGATTATTTACAATGACTTTTTCATAGGAAATTAGCAAATGTTCCGTTTAGTGGAATACAATACCAACATACAATAAATGTATATATTGGGCGTTGAATAAAGCACGATTGATAAAGAATTAGTCTAGTGGCGTAACGCGATTACGTACAATGACTTTAAAAGTGTTACTGCTTTATAGCAAATAAACAATTATTCAATTGAGTGGCATACATTACCTATATTCAATGTACATTGAGGCGTTATACTCCGTGACATTAGAGCGCGGTTGATAACGAATTAGTCTAGTGGCGTAACGTGATTACGTACAATGACTTGAAAATGTTAATGCTTATGACAAATTGTCAAATATACAGCCCATATACAGCGGCATAAGGGGAGCACGTATAACGATGATGTGAGAAAGTTAGAATACTTTTCTTTCCACAATGATACTAATGATCTTTATATTTCTGTTGTAACAAAATATGATTGCTATTACACAAGGTCACGGTCAGGAGACACAGTGCCAGTGAATTTGAATTCACAAGTGTCAGACAACGATTACCAGATTGGAGCAAACTCAATATTTCCTAACTATCCTGCCAGGTATGTTTGCGAGCAATTCAAATCGAAACAAGTCACCTAGCCAGGTCCATGCACTTATAATGCACAAGATGTTTCTGCTTCAGTATCATTACCGATGGAAATACCTACGTGAAACGTGGAGGATCCACTTAGAAGAAATATTAGGTCATGACATTATTGAAGAATTATCTAAACTTTGGGGTAAATTCCTAATGGAAGGAATTATTTTAAACTAATATTAAACTTGAAGGATAAAGAAAATTTTATTTCCTGAAAATTTCAGCCACTCTAAAGCGCCAAAGCTCAACTTAAAAATGACATCATTTTTTATGGGAAGTATCAAGCTCCGCTACAATCTATTGGAAACCAATTAGGATTGCGTATTGCTGGACTAACTAATTTGGCGTCTTCATTGTTTAAGACAACTTAAAACAAAGGTGGAATTCCTGAATAAGCTCTTGTTTGGGGTTCCATTCGAAGATACAAAAGGTGAATGTGAGTTCACAATAATTATATTACTGAAACAAGAATTAAGTGCTGTTTCTATTGTCGTAAATGAGACGATCTTTTATTCGGCATGACTTTGATAAAAGCCACTAAAACTGCTCAAAGAAGTCCAGTCAGAAAAGCTAGAAACAAACTGCAGTAAGTCCATTCTAAGTTTCAACTGACCAAAGCACCCAAACAGGGTACCAATAAAACAAAGTACCTACCAACCAAACCTGGGCCAACCCAGTCCAGTAGATGGCAACCAACCTGTAGCCACCTGTTCCCAGCTACTGGGACGAGACCGGGCCTCGCAAGAGCCAATAGAGGTCGTTCATTATTTTAATTACAGTAAATTAATTTTAGTTGTTTGTTAATTGAATGTAGCCCAGTGTGCCGGATCAGTTTTTTACTGGGTTATTTTTTTTTCTGATCCCAAGAAGGCATGACCTTAAGATTAATTTGAAAATTAAGATGTGACAACAACTTCATATATTCTGATCGATTTGAAACGAAGGATATTCGGACGGATAGCCGATTGCTACCTAGAAATTGCCTTATAACTATAATTGACCTCCAAAACGCGTACTTTTTTGTACCCATTAGTACACAATTCTGGTAATGAATACCTAGATTGATATTTTAAGATTTAACTTACGAGTTTTATTCTTGATTTAACTTTCAGTTTCATCACAAATGCCTGTAGTTTTTATAAAACTAATTAAACCTACAAGGTCCTATCGCAAAGACCAATGTCTTATTTTTTGGTTGTAATATACATGCCATGTTAGGCATAATTTACTCACAATACCTGCTCAGAAAGCACTTTCAAAACAATAAACTTGTTATAAATAAATGAAACTCACTTCAGTTTTCAGTTTATGGCTTTGAGACAACTTCACAAAATGTTATTCTAAATTTACCGGCAGAGAAATGTCTGAAACTCCTTGAGCAGACATATTTCATTTAGAGAAATAGGTCGATAAATTTCTAGCTCTGCGCTATTTGCGATTATACATTATGTGCAGTTATTACGCAAATTTAATCCAAAATTTATTACGAGAGAAAACAATGTTTAAAATAGATATAATCCAATACTTATTGGTATATGGTTATTTTTGTGAGTTTCTCAAGTGTTTTTCTGATAAATTGGACGTGTATTGTAAAGGGAAACGAGTCAGTGGATTTTGAAATGATGCAAAGTACAATAAAGTATTATTATATAATTGAAAGCAGCCTAAAACGTCGTCTCGTATAATTATGGTCGAACTTCACTTAAGGTAAGTTCGTTTAACCATTAATTATGTAGGTTGGTTGCGCCTCGTAACTAATGATAAACCATTTTTGCTTTTTTTCGGAAACCTCCACAAAGGTACATACAAAATTATTGATAAAATGTATAAATAAAAGTAGCTTTTTAATTTTTTTGCGTGTGTAGATAGGTATAACTTGCAGGCATTGGATACCTACATAAGTAATTTTCACTTTAGTTACAAGAGTCGCTTTTTTAAAAGATTAATTTTAATATAACAATTTAAGTGCGTCTCCTTAAAAGAAGTTGATCCTCATCGTCTGCTCGGTGAACTGGCCCCTATAATATTTAGAAAATAATCAAAAACTCCAATTAAAAACTACGTAGGTACTTCACAGCAACCCAGTATAGGTAATAATCCAGAGTCCTGGCCACTTATGGTCCTCCTCATCATGAGATATTGTCCAGACGTGATCCTATTCCCTGTCCCATACCAGCCCACAATTTAAGGAAATAAAGACCCGGGTACGAATAAAATATTGTTATTAGATGGATAAGAAAACATACAATGATATTTGTTTTTCTCTATACTAAAGTACCCGTAAGCCATGATTCAGTTTAATGAAACATATCGAGCTAATTTTCGACATAATTTTTAACGTAAGTGCTAGCCGTTTAGTTATGTTATGTAGTATATTTACTTTATATAAAATACTAGCTGTGCCTGCGACTTCGTCGGCGTGGAATAGTTATTTTGGGCATTAATTCTTTAAATTGTGAACCGATTTCGCAGCGCACGCAACGGAAGCCCTCAAGATGAATAATTTTCCCCGTTTTTTCCACATTTTCCATTGTTTCTTCGCTCCTATTAGTTGCAGTGTTGTTATATAGCCTAAAGCCTTCCTCGATAAATGGTCTATCCAACACAAAAAGATTTTTTTAATTCGCACCAGTAGTTCCTGAGATTAGCGCGTTCAAACAAACAAACAAACAAACAAACTCTTCAGCTTTATAATATTATAGTATAGAATAGTATAGATTACATATGTGGAATTATTTAATAATTTTTCACAAAAACTCTCCGAAACAATCTAAATTAATTTCCTAAATTGATCTATCGGCTGACACCATTTTAAAAAGTTCGGTTTTAAATAACTGTGACAAAGTAAATCAATCTATTTGGACACATTTTATCACTTTAGCGGTTGTTTTAGTAGACAAGTCTAATAAACTATTTCGAAGAGTGTAAAAGTTTGTTGGAAACTTGGAAGTAAACACGAATAAAAAGATTAGCGGAAAATTATTTGATAGTTCGCAAATAATTTCCTCTCAATCAATAATTTAGCTGGCTAATTATTATCCTGTTAGCTAATTCGGCTTACCTATTCATTATTTTTCATTACTCATACTCTGAAAGTAGGTCTGAAGTTGCCTGAGGAGCGGGATGAAAGTAATACTTTTCATCCCTAGGGAGAATCGCTTTCAACTGACAGCTGTCAAATTATTTTAAAAAAATAGTTTTTTTTTCACATATCTATTGAACAATGTTCCAACTACCTATACAGCCACGATCTAAAATTGAAATAACTTATAGTTAAGTTTTGATTAAAGAATATATATTTTTTTAAATAACTTTATTGTAATATAGTTTCAACAATTTCTTTAAAATAGGTAACTTAGATTTGGGCAAAATATTCATTTTTTCAATGATGAAAATCAAAAATAATGGCTGTTCAGCTGGCCGGCTATAGATAAAAAACAAACAATATAGGCGAAAGCAGCAATTCGATCTTCATTATTTTTTTCGATTTGAAGACTTTTGTTTATACGTATAGCAGATATTTGTACCTATAAAATCAGTTCATCTGATTCTGATTTTCAGAATCTTCTTTACCAAATTCATGATTTTATTTTTACTTTCCTTGTATTTGTAATGAAAAGCACAGTGTTTACTTCGGGTTAAAGACTTATTTAGTCCCTCGAACAATTGGCGCCCTCACTTCATTTCGGGTGCCAAACCCCGTCTCGGGACTAAATAAGTTACTTTCACCCCTAGGGTAACAATGTACAATTTAATTCTGAAGAGAAAAGAGGTTGTAGTAACCAGCTGATTTCATAAATTAATAAATTTTTATAAAACCTTAATTTTTGTAAACTATGTATTCTATCAATATTATTTACGCTGAATTTTTTTATCATCTTCTGCTGCCCAATTCATTACAAAGTTAACCCAAAGTTCTTCTCCATTAACTTTTAGAAAAGACAAGACAGAGCTTTTTATGGCTACCGTTTAGTAGTTTTTTTCTTTTATATGTGTTTTCTGAACCATAACCTTAATAGTATCTAGTTGATCTGTAATCAGATAGAACGTGGTTGGTTTAACTTACATCTAATTTAGAGTTAAATGAGTGTAACTTACTGTAAGTAATCTTAAGCTAATCTTATTAAATGTAACAGATTTCTGTTGATTTGATTATCTTTTAGTTTATCAAGTCACTAAAATATCACCTTAGAAGCTAAAGGTTTTTTAACCGATTGCGCAAAAGAAAGTTATTATTATCGATTCAGTTGCGTCCGATATTTACAAATCGATTCATATTATTTATACTTTGATCGAAACCACTCGTAAACATTTTTGCAGTTTGCTTTCGTATTACCCTGTTTAAAAAAAAGGTTAATTGGTAACAGTTGTAACAAAAGTTTATGAGCAAAATAAAAAGTATTGAATGAATTCAGCTTCTTCTAAAGATGAATTTTATGGCACAGCTGGCTAAAACGCACCAGCAGTGTCTTTAAGTTTTTGAATAGTTTGGCTATAGGTATAGTCTTTGCAATAAAGATAACTCATAGATTGATGGCGACACTTTTGCAACGTATTTATTTATTTATTTACAGACACAAAAACAACTTACAAACTAAAACTTATAATAAAATACAAACTTAACCTAATATATGATTTTTTTTTAAATTTATAAGTCTAACTATTGTGTACAACTTTCTTTACAATATAATGTTATACTCTTAAAGTTTGTAGAAAACGTCACTATTATAACCGGTAATATTACATTTATTAAGTAGATTTTTGAATTTAGTCAAGTTGTGATGAAATATATCTATCTATATATTTTATATATCATATGTTATGACATGTAATTTTGCTGTAAATCAATGAACTATTGTATACCACTTATTGTATACTAGTGGACGCCCACGGCTTCTGTCACATCATTTTAAAAAGAAATAGATATAAATAAAAAGAATAGAAATAAGCCTATGATACTCCTAGCACCTCCTACTACCTATAGACCAAAAATCTTGATGAACTGTCCAGATGTTTTTGCGTTATGAGCGTTTAAATAAACAGAGAAAAATAGGTGTTCTATCAATTATAAGTATTTCCAAATATTTTTTATTAACTTCAATGTTCAGACTGTCGACCTTTAACTTAGAAGTGCCTCCCTGTGCACGATAAGACACATAAAGTAGTTATTAATTTAATTTTGAAAACGTTGATTGGATTCTCCGCTTGATCATTTGGGTTGATAATTTTAAATTATTTATTTATATAATTATTTTAAATAATATTGATTATTCTAGTCAAACCTTTTTAGTTCCAATACAACCCGTGTATCCAGTTATCTCGGAGGAGATACCTACTATGCATGTATCTATAAAATCGCAGCAAGCGTTCACGCTCGAAGTAGTTCCCAGCGAAGACAAGTGTTAAACGGACTGCGTCGTATTGTCGAAAATACTCCTTACGTTCTTAGACCTGTGGGGTTAGCATGGGAGGCATAGAGGAGCAATATTGAATCTGATATATTTATTTAAGCATGGATTGTGAAAGCGTTAGAACCTTTTCAATTAAGTCATGATAGTGTTTTTGAGGTTCCTGCAACACGGGTTAAGTACAACGTAACATAACATCCAACATTTGTAGCATAGTTAAGTTAATTACGGCAGTAGTTAAGCCATATCAGAGGCCCTTAGGGCAGTTTGAAAACTCTCGATACCAAAGTTGGCCACTCTCATTCGATAAGAAGAAGAAGCGTTGTTAAAAAGATGTATGGCGCATTAACACTCAAGCCATGTAAATAACTAATGTAATGTAAAATATATGTACTTATGTTATAAATAAATAAATAAAATTAATAAACAATGGATTAACCCGAGACCCTTGCGCCTCCACGGTGTACTTACAACTAATTAAGTTACATTAAAGTTGTCTATTTTAATTTTTTTTAAACTTACGTTTTATTATTTTGTGGTAAATAAATCTCGTTTTCGCTTTTCCGTTTCGAGCTTTTTCTAAGGAAAGTATGTTACACTAGCACTACAAAGTATTTTTATCAATGTGTTATTCTGTCTATAGTAAGAACTTACCATTCCCGTCTCTTCTTTGTGCATTTAGGCTATGATTGGCAGAGCGTAAAATTAGTTAGACTAACTAATCATCATCATCATCAGCCCGTTATCGTCCACTGCTGAGCATAGGCCTCTCTTTTAGTACGCCACTCAACCCAGTCCTGCGCAGATTGAATCCAGGTGCTCTCTGCGGTTTAATTTACTTATCGCTGTGCTAAAACCACTGCAAAGACGTACATTGACTATAACTTTAAGTTTTAAGCTAGTAGTTAAGTATGAAATGGGTTATACGGCCATATCTTTTCTCTATCTCTACTTACAACTCTAAATTTACCCCTGAAAGAGTAAATGTACTAAATTTTATTCGAACAAACTTTATGCGTTTTAAAGGTTGGCTAGTGCAAGAAAAGAAGTAAGATTTTAGTCTATGTTTAAATCGTTATTGGTGGTTACTGAAAGCTTCAATTACGTTATTTCGGTAAATTAAGCTAAGTTAAGCGGATGAAATGTAGTTTGCATATGTCACACTCGGAACCCTATTCTATAATGCATTTTGAAAATGTATTCAAACACCAAACACAATGGGTCCTATTACAAAACGTGGTTAAACTATTAGTTCCGGACTTTGAAAATAAAAATCGGTTCTTGTTGTTGAAAATTTATTTTCTTCTGTCATAATAATCAAATTTTAAAAATGTTACCAATGATAATGATAAATTAAGGTTTTAATTTGAATTTAACATATTGATTGTTTATATGTGATGTTTGAACAACAAGAACCGACTTTTTATTTTAAAAGTCCTGGACTAACATTTTAACCGCGTTTTGTAATAACACGGAATGTGATTTTTGTTAATATTGGTATGGTGTTCCCGGGAATGACACAGGTTACTTTTTATTCTGAAACAATGCGAGTGAAGCGTCCACTCTCTTCCAAATGCTGGGAAGAACAAAGAATGCACTAACTCTATGAGTCGTATCTCCTCATGACTGAGGGTTGTGACTTCTCCAGAATTATCTTCTCTGTGTCAGCCCCCGACACATTGTGCACTAAGTATAAGATTTGGAAAATTAAACCAACTTATTTGCTTATTTTGTCTAAGCTATAATACGACAATATATTATACACCCTTCAGTTCAAGTTTATGTGGCGACTCACACAGGCGGAATGGGGGCGTGAAGTAGTTAATCTTGCTTCGTTTGCTTGCCACCCACGAAGTGAGATGGTAGGGTAAGAAACATGTACCTGCTATTAAGTTTGATATAGAAATAGGTATTTAATTCTAGGGCGTAATAAAACTAAAATTACGCAATGAAAAATGAAAAAAAAAACCAAAAAATGGATATTTTATTTGGATTGAGTAGATTGAAAATCGCTCTTCTTATTTATGTCGAGTAAGATGGGTCCCCATAATGTTCTTATTTAGAATTTTAGATAGGTTTGTAATGAAGTGTCGACGTTAGCTGGTAAACTGCGAATTTTCCTTTATCAATTATTCTATTTTTACGTTTCAAGTACCTAACTGTAAATTTATTTTATAAAGATAAATTCAAATTCAAATTCATTTATTGGTCTGCGAAACATGGGTACATAAAAGGTCTTACAATTATAATTAAGAGCGCCACATTTCAGCCATCGGCATGCAAAACAATTAATCTAAGTACTTACATATATCATCGTCATATGAAGATATTTATTTTGTCAAAAACACTGGTAAGTACATGACATAGCGCAATAACAATAACTGATTACTAGATTTATGTTTTATATATAACAAGATAAAAATATAGATTTATGTATTACAATAGTATAGTATAGAGAAGTAGCCTAGTGTGTAGCAATTGATGTAGTATTTTTTTTATTCCTATTCTATCTTCTGTAGAATATAGTACAAGCTATTCATCCATCTCGTCCGTAATCAAACTACCCAATAGTTTAACGCTAAAAAGAATAAAACACGTTGTATGGTTCTCCCGGGCCGGGTAACGAGGCTGCGTCCAGTTCTTCTCGTACTACTGCCGTAGATTTATTTGTTTGTTGAGTTATTATAACATAGCTTCCTTCTTCAATTGTAAAAATATGTGGTGAAACAGATATTTTTAATATATAATATAACGATACAGACAAACTGCTCAATTTTTACATAAAATTTGTCTGTAACACTTTAAAAAGTTAAAGTTAAAAGTTTTTTAAACCCTCTCCTTCATAACAAAATCTAAGACACTAGAGACTAGAGGGCGCTGTGTGCAATCTCTTGCAATATTTAATTATTTAAATAGCCAATTTAACTATTACGAGAACACATAAAAAAGTAAGTAAATTTTCAATTCATGGTAAATAAATAAATAGGTTTTCATAAACCAAGTCTGAAATGGCAATGTAATGACAATGATGAATTATTTATTTACTTCATGTCAGTTGTTTAGCATAATTGGTGTTTCAAACTCACCGTAAAAAGCCAATGAAAACTTTAAAACCAACTAGGACAGAGCCTTTCAAGAAATAGCTGCAGTTTATTAGTTTTATTAGCAGTAAAATAACTTCAACTTCGAAGACGCCGCAATAACATAAAATTAAGTGGAGAAATAGAATAATGGAGTTTGAGACAAATACAAGTAGGTAGGTACTTGTTAGAAATTTATCTAAAAAATTGAAAATTTTTAGATTTTTTTTTTAGTAATATCGTTATATATTCTCAATTTAATATTAAACGTTGGTTTGTCACTATGAGTACAGACCTAGAGTAAATTTCTTCATAATCATAAAATTAATAAATTTATAAATAAAAACACAAAACAAATATTTTTTTTTTTTAAATTTCCACTAGTTAACTTTGTTGCCAATATTTTATATAATATAGCGTAATGAATTAGAGTTGCAGTTTTATGTAGAACGACACTACATAAAGCTACAACGGCGAGTACCTTAATACAGGCGAGTTTACATTCAGACTATCTATAACTTAAAACATCGAGTACAGAAACAAATTGCTTGCAATATACGGAAAGTGCACTTAATTGTATCGTTCGATCGAAATTACTTTATTTTCCGCGCTGCATTATTTTATGGCTTACAATGGCCACCAGGATTGGCCTGGGAAGCTCTCTTGTTAGAAAACTTTAAGCACGACGGTCGAATGTTGGAGATAATTGATAAGAGTTTTATTGTAGGTATGTTTTGTTTTGTGACAATTTTTTTTTAATTAATCATGGCAAATTCAATACAATTATCCTTTGTCTTAGCGTTGATTTTGTGTATCGAATAATTTGTTTTAACAACATATTGTTAATAGATTGATTGTTGTTCCTAAAGCATGTTTTTATATCAATGTATCATCTGTATATGTCGTAGGGTAATTTGATACTTCGAATCTTCGCGGAAATCCTAGG
This sequence comes from Macaria liturata, assembly GCA_964023185.1. Classification (NCBI taxonomy): domain Eukaryota; kingdom Metazoa; phylum Arthropoda; class Insecta; order Lepidoptera; family Geometridae; genus Macaria; species Macaria liturata. The sequence goes on from OZ026809.1 coordinate 3,632,242, forward strand.
GGTTTTGCGAAAACGCGGATAATTAGACATAGGCGAAAAATTATCAAATCTTACTGGACAAAGTCAGGATTTAAGTCCTGTTGCAGTGCAAGTGGTGGACTCGAAGTCACTTGTCTGTGACAGAAGGTAGATTAGGTTCGTTAGGTTGCTTTCTACCACGCACATGCGACGACGAGCGAAGCGAGGAGGAGCCAACTTCTTTCAAAACATGTCTCTTTTCGCCTATGTCTAATTATCCGCGTTTTCGCAAAACCCCTAGGATTTCCGCGAAGATTCGAAGTATCGAATTATCCTACGACATATACAACATTTCATTGAAATCAATCCTGTCCTTTGTCCGCGAAGACGTAACATTCATACAGATTACATATAATTCATATGTATGTGACTGTTTGTTAGGTCTTCGCGAACATTTGCCATTAGTGTTACGATGTGCTGCATCTTATCATGTTTTTTTTTTTTTCTTGTCATGTTTGCTGATATCTTATTATGTTTGCTGAAATACAATGACATCTCCATAAGCGTTACTAAAAATCTCACTTATAAAATATTCAAATTTAACAACCTACTCACGGCTACAATAGTTCAATGTTACAGCACCTGTGTTGCGTATGTTTACAATTTGATAACTGCTCCAGCATCGTAAAATGGCGACCTGATTTCGTCAAACATCAAAGGGCTTTTTATCAATCTTTAAAGGAAACGAGGTAAATATTATTTTACATTAAGCTCCTGTCCATATGATTTATTCAAAAGTTATTGGGCTTTTGTAAGCTTTTGATAGATAAAGCATACTTATTGTCCATTGTGTTTATAAATAATGCCCCCATTATTATAGGAACAAACCAAAGCACACACATCCCCATGTGTGTGCTTTGGTTTATTCCTAATTCACGCCACTATGGATGTCGGATCTTCGTGATTTATGGTATGGTGATAGTATAGCGTAAAAACTCAGAACGCAGGTGTAAACTAGTAATTTTATTATTTGTGTTTTAATAACTTCTTTATTTGTATAAATTAAACTTACATTTTGTCAAAAACTAATTTAAAAAACTAAATACTAACAATAGAATAAAAATCTTAAACTACTTCTAATACTAAAATACTTAATCTAAAATGCCTGTAGTAGAAGAAAAGGTCCCCAAAATGCTGGCGGCATTTCTGCGTTGTATACCTAGCAATGATCACCTTTTGAGCAAAGTAGCAGCATGCATTTGTGTTTTTATTATATTATTTTTATATTTGTTTGTGTCAGTAGGCACAAGCAAAATACCAATCATTTATCTCACCTGCGGATGTGGACATCTGAAATAAAGAAATGGTATCGTTCTCATATGACGCATAGATTAATGAATGAAATATTTATGAATGAATGGTGAAATCGGAATTGAAATCGAACGATGAAATTGGATTTATTCACGCAAAAGTAGGTACTCATCAGCTGGGATTAAAGTGCATCTACAGTTTTTTAAAGGATATCACAACGTGCTCGATTTTCATTTTAACGTAACTTAAATTTTTTGTAAAACAAAATTATAATTTTATATCGACACGTACTACTAGCATTTAAGTTTTGTTATAATACATAATAGTTTGTAAGAAAAATACTTAAAAATTTAACTTATTCTACCGTCACAAAATTTATTCACATAGTTAATTCATGAAAGGAAAACTAAAGCTCAAAGCCCAGCATTCCGAAGTTCCAAAGTAACTGAAATGGAACATCTATTGAACTAAATAACCACTTCTCGTATCGGATGCGATCCCGAGAAAAAGTTTTTCATTTAAACCAAGTTAAAAGAGTAAAGGGTTTTTATACGAGCAGCGGCTGTCTACTAGTAATATTCTAATACATTTAATACCTTATGTATGTATTTGTACACTCAAAGTATTTGGATACACTTTGATAGTGGTTATTGGGAAGTTAAGCGAGTGAGCGGTTCCAGTGTGTGCTTTTCATTCAGACGCACCCGGGTTCGAATCCGGCCCTACACCAATGACTTGTATTTTCAAGTTATGTGTGGATTTGCACTCGCTTAACGGTGAAGGAAAACATCGTGAGGAAACCGACATGTTTGAGGACCACAAATATCCGAGGACATGTGTCTTCCGTGGAAGGACCTGGGCGCCCACCACGTTGTATCTGCCCAAGAAAACTCCCCTAGCGGATTAATTCTGTGGGGGAGTCACGACCCTCAGTCTTGAGGAATACGACTCAAGAGAGAGAGAGATTGGGAAGTTAGTCCCCAAAAATAATTTGACTCCAGATCTTACTAATCGAATAATGTATATCCCGTCGGGGTTGCGAAGGTTTGATAGCAGTCGCTCTGTATGTAGTCTGCAGTGATAGCAGATATTTTGCCAAATCACGTGGATCGGGAGTCGACACAACCAAACAACCTGAAACATTTCCTCTGGGCTATACATTTCTGTAAAACATTTTCTAATCCGAAAGTTTATACCCCCTGTAATATTTGTATTCACTTTCGCCAATATCTATAACAAACACGTAGTCGATGCGTCTGTAAAATTTTACATTCTATTTCCTGGATTCAGAAACAGTTTGCCACATTCCCTGCACTCCAAAACCTTCCACACATCGAATTTCAAACAAAACAAAATGTTCCAATAACCCCCTCGTTCCAAATACAAACCGACCAACCGTTCTATTCCATTTCCACGACACCACAGAGACAGCTACGGCACGTGACCAAACAGAGTTAAAAGAGTTAAAGTTAGTCTTTTGTTCCAATTCGGTGCTATTTCGTAAGTGCTTCGAGAATGGACCAGTTGCAACGTTCCACGGCTTGTTTATGAGTATACAGTCAAAATGTACTTAATGTGGCACACGTTCTGATCTAAAACAGTGCTCGGATACTTAAGGATGTAGGGTGGGCAGCTGTGTCGCTTTTGAAGGATATTTTCATATTTTTAATTTGAGTACCTATACTATTTCCAGTTATTAAATATTAAGTATATTATTTGTCTATCTATACAAATAGTACTTACATTGATCATTGTATAGTTTACAAATTAGAAATAGAAAAACATTTATTTAGACAGATTTACCAAACATAGATACATACACACACACATACATATATACAATAAATATGTCGGCCCCAACTCAGCACATTTGTAAACCTGGAACATATTTTGTAAACCGATGTGAACTTGTGGATCGCTATAAGCAGTCCTCGATTTAACCACGACATTGTCAGAAAAAAACCCCTTCACAACCGAAACTTAATCTATCTTTTTGTATAAGGTATAATAGAAAATTAAATGGAGAAAAACCTATACCGGATATAAAATGATGATTTAACATTAACACTACCTGGGTGGTACGGTCGATGGTCCCTTACAAAACTTCCACACCTGGCATAAACCGACTACCTATCCATTTGAATAAAATTAATCATAAATTACGTAAATTAGAACCCACTTACCTAATCACCGAAGCAATTTTTAATATAAAAACGATATAAATTCAACGCTGGACATAATTTATTTGGATATTTGTTTTTATTGTTTAGTTTTTCGTGTTTTTAATAATTGTCAACCATTAATATTGGGTGAATTTATGGATTTAAAAAGCTCTTATATAGAAAGTAAGCGGTAAATTACTCAGAAGAACATAGCGGATTGTGCATTACTTATGCATAAGTTGCCTTTGGCGTCATTCACACACATGCACCATGATTTGTTGTCCCATAAAACGCCTCTACGTGGCACTGAGAGATAGAATTTGGTAAAATTGAGATAGAAGAAACACTGCAAAAAGTCAAAACCAGCATTATGCTGAGTTGGGGCTGTGTTGTGGCAGATTTTATGTTTGTTTATTATGTTAATACTCGTGTTTGTTTTTCTGTTAAATCTGTCACAATAAATGTTTTCTTTCTTTATTTATTTCTTTCAAAAGTTGCGGTAAAGTGCAAACCTATTCCTAGTTAAAAAAAGCTTTCAGAAACTAATTTCCCTAAATTCAAAATTCAATTGTAGAAACTCAAGAGAAAATATTATTCAAGTTTTTTTGTATATATTATATTATAAATGTTCTGGATACATTTGATCATCAACCATTATTTACCTGAAGGTTATCTAAAATTTTGGACGCATGAGAATAGCTTTGATTAAAAAAAATACTCTTGCAACTTTTTGATAAATATTTGAATCATGAGGATATTTTTAAGTCAATATGACTAATACAATATTAATACTTTGTGGCTTCTACTTAACCAAACCACAGCTTCACTTTTTCCCTCATCCAAGATTCTATACACTAGGAGGACCACAACCCATGGCCAGGAACCGGGAACAATCCTCGCTGTACCGTTTTTATGGCCACCTTCGAAGAAACTCTTCAACTCTGCGTTTTCAAAGTCCCCTGTACCATGACTACATATTCTATAGACATCCCATAAATGTTAAGAAAAATATAATCTATAAAGGTCTTTGAAGACCAGTTAGAAGGAACTATTTTTATCGGGTAAAAAAAAAACAGGATTTAAAGATGAAAAAATAGATCTGATAAAATCGATCGAGAAAACTTTAGTGTATGATTGGTGTGATAAATATCACGTGACTTGCATTTGTTGATTAGTGGGTCCGTCGTTATTTGTAGATATTCGTCAATTTAAACAAATACCGTCAAATTCTTATTGGCTCTTTCTTATGTTTAGAATAAGAAATGGTATTAGAAGCATCTTATTCTTATTAAGTCTATGTTCCTCTCCCATTTGCAGTCATTTCGTACATAATACACGTTTTACTGGACAAATAGCTGCAGTGATTTATAAGTAACGCCTCTTACTCACACTTAATAAATAACCCTCATTTATTAGGTCAGCAATAACGGTCAAATTATCAGCTTCTTCTTCTTATCGAATGAGAGTGGCCAACTTTGGTGTCGAGAGTTTATCAAGCCACCCAAAGAGCCTCTGACATAGCTTAATTATCAGCAAAAAGATAATATTTTGCCGCAAACTTGAGGAACTTATATAGTAAAATGTTTGACCTGAAAGGTTTGATTTATGAATTAGGTTAATGCAACCTTACTACTACACAACTCTACGATTAACGTTTTTACAAAACACATCAAACAACTGAAAAAAGTATAATTATCCTCTATACCCTATGAATCCAATGTACCCTGTGCATAGCTGACCAAATTACTTGTTTAGTATAATCATCCTATGCACCATATGAATCCAATGTAGGTATGTTATGAATTGCTAACCAAATCACTAATTTATCTGAATATGTAAATGCAGTTTTGCTTGCCGATTAAGTAATTCCAATAAATAACAACCTATTTAAATTTATTGAACTAGTATTTGTAGTATTTTAACTACAGTTGCAGTACGCTATGCGAAAATTGGTGCGTGACTCAAACTTAGTTGTTCTATTTCAGATCACGAGAAGGCACGAGTATATTTGAGGGGCCTTACCGTGAGGTATCACTTTACCTTTCAAGTTTCAGGTAATTCAAGTGACGTCTCATAAAAAAATCGCTCAAATTGATACCAAAATCGACCATAACCTGGCTAGAACAAACAATATTTCTTTATCTCTCACTCTCACACGGCACAAACTTGCAATCTCAACACCAATTTCGACTCTTGATTGACTCTGTATTCTGTGATTACGTCAAAACCTGCCAGGAATAACGGTCACGGGACAAATTCAACCTGCCTGTATTATGTCGTACAGCCAGCGTTCACGGTAAGGCCCCGCATCTAAAATAGTTACACTCTCTAAGTTGGATCTGAAATAGACCAAGATTATTCTGAAAGCGCGACCGCTTGTTCCGTTTTAGATTTTAGAGGTGCATGTAAGATTTAAAAGGCTATTGTGACATTTTTAACTGTAATAAAAAAAAAGATCTCAATTCAACTGTATGTCTGTTCAAACATCAGCCTAATCAAAATACTTAAAACCTTTTTAATAAATTTATTCAATTGCAGCAGTAAGTTGTTGACAAAATAATGAATTCACAAGTTAACTAATGGTAGTTAAAAGAACTCCCAAGGAACTCTATGATTCTATTTACAAAAGTAATTTTTTGTCAGCGACATAACAAAAATAATTGTTGGATGTTACTTGTGTTTGCTTAAATCGAGAACACGTACATACTTTCGTGTGAAGTTTTGTATTTTATTACATCACCATGTTTTCAAATGCGCCTATTTCCCATAAAAACTCACCAAAATACCAATTTGTAACCCATGTTAATTTGTATTTGGATTTATTTATGGATTATCTAATTGGAATAAACTTGATTAACATATTAAATTTAATATTGCACCAAACCGGCTTAGCTTTACATTTGAGAAAATCTTCGACTTGTCACATATATTTTATTAATGGCATATTTAAACGCCGTCGGTCTAAATATCGTCAGAAAAGTTTATTAACTAAGTAAATCCAATTTTTGGAAACGCCGTTTTTGCTTATAAAAGATAATGATATTCAAATACCGGAAATTAAAAACTTTGCCGCAGGAAAGTGACCTCTAGACCTTATATCTATTTATTATGAATTTAAAAAATGTGTTCGGGAACTTGGGGAGAAGAAAATTATACTCTTATTTTCCTCAAGAGGGCGAGGCCGAAGTTAAACAGGACTACCAGAAATTAATAAGCAATAAGTAAATACATCCATACATATCACCAAGGATTTGCTTAGAATTAAAAAATAAAGATCATACAAAATTTTTGCTCCTCTTTGTAAACGTCTCATCTTGTCTGTTTGTTTGCCTGCCTTCTTGTACGTGCGTGACGTCACAGCCCCAACGGAAGACCAACGCTGGTTGCTTCCACACAACCAGCATTATGCTGAGTTGGGGCTGTGTTGTGGCAGATTTTATGTTTGTTTATTATGTTCTTTACTTGTGTTTGTTTCTCTAATAAATCTGCCATAATAAATGTTCTCTTTCTTTCTTTCAAAAATTATGACATACACTGCAAATTTACGGTAACCTCACGGCATTTATTTATTCGCGATATTCTTGAAAAAATAAAAGCTACGATAACAGTTAATCAAAGCTTTGATTAAGTATTTAGATACTTATTTTTACTACTAAAACAGAATAAAAGAGTTTAAAAGGCACAAATAAGCCTGTATTATTTTACTTAAATGTCCCATAGGAGCATCACGTATATTTTCCGAGCCATAAAATATTTTGAGTGAGGTTTTTTTATTAAGGTTAACTGGTCTTATGTTCGGTAGCTATTGATTACTTGATGAAGACTTTGTGCTTAATTTATTTGTGTATATATTGGATGGATGGATATAAATTATACGTACTACGTGTAGGTTAGGTATATTCTGTTAACTTCCACATTATTATTTTGTAGGCATATTTGACAGGTCAAGAGATCCACAAAGCAAACCTTGACAGAGTTACACCCGACTGGTTTCCGAGAATTTGTGAGGAAACTACAAATAAAATAACTGTACTGAACCTACGTGAGGAAAATGATTGAAATATCGACCATATTTATTTGGACATTGAATGACACAACGGCCTTTATATAAAGGCGTTATTGGTCTCTTTGTCCAGCTTTCACACCACCACCGAGCGACGAATTATCATGATATTTGATAAGATGATAGTATAGTGTTGCGAGACTGACACTTTTTAGATAAACTTACTTGTTATCCGACACATAAAAGCGCTCATATGTAAATGTGTTTTTTTTTTTTTTGCTACTGTCACCCGTCCAAGTACTGACTGCGACACTAGTTACTTAACTTTGTGGTACCAACAATATCGTCTACTGTAAGTTGCATGTGTGTGTGTGTGGCCATCATTTAAATGTGACGAAGTAGCCAATAAATAACTAAAACAATCTCTTAATGACATTGATTACACATTTATCTTTTATATTAAACGATTCATTATTTTTATAACACAATGCAGATTAAAATAATATGGGACTGTGATATTAAAGTTTAATAGCTGTCCAATAAGATATAGTGTGGAGGTGCGTAGGTACATACGTATAAAAAACTTCTGGTCCCATTGATCTATGCCTATGATATTAACACATTAATTAATATAAATATATTTCGTTGGAATGTAAAGATTAACACTTTATTTAAAAATTTCCTTGCTTACCATCAGGCAAACTGTGATCATGTGCTAACCAATTTTATCTACAAAAAATATACGACTAAAGATATGTCTATATTATGTACCTCTACCTACAACCACTGCAGATTCATGCGTTTTCGGAATGACTTTTTTAGTGTTACGACTTAATTTTCTCATAGCTGGGAAAGGCTTTATATAACACAGCCAAAAAATTCAAATTTTTTTTTTTATTAAATTAGTAAGTAAACCTGGTTTTTTATATTTGTCGTGTAAAACGTTTAGTTTTACACTCGATACGAACACATTTTCAAAGAAAAAGGTATAGACTAATCGCGTTTATAAGCATTTTCATTACTCATACTCTGAAAGTAGGTCTGAAGTTGCCTGAGGAGCGGGTTGAAAGTAATACTTTTCATCCCTAGGGAGAATCGCTTTCAACTGATAGCTGCCAAATTAACATGTAAAAACTCTGCGCGCGACTGGCGGCAGCACTTATGCCAAGAATTGGCCTCTGATGCAAATTGCAATCAGAACATTTTAGTTCCAATTTTATCCGCGCGCAGAGTTATCTTGAACTCTACTAACTTCTTTACAAAAACAAAAGAGTTCCTATACCTACATTCAACAAAAGAGTTATTATACCTACGTTTAACCAAATAGTTCTAACACCTACATTCAAAGAGGTTCTACGTCACAATATACGTATAGCAGAGATTTTGTATCTATAAAATGAGTTCATCTGATTTTAATATAAATTTAACGCCTGATTTTATAAAAGAAGAGGCTTAAGCGGTAGTGAAAAATCATCATACGATTTGAGGTATCTTTGTTTTGACTTGGGTGGTAAAATAAAATTTCAGTACTCATATTTTCTTTAGCTAATTCATGTTTTTATTTTTACTTTCCTCGTATTTGTAATGAAAAGTACAGTGTTTACCTCGGGTTAAAGACTTATTTAGTCCCGAGACGGGGTTTGGCGCCCGAACGCAGTGAGGGCGCCAATAGCTCGAGTTACTTTCACCCCTAGGGTAACAATGTACACACTATTTTATACCTAGAAGAGCTTCTGTGTTTAGTTTTATAACGAGTTTGTTTGACTTTGTTTTTCTCACTGTAAAAGTACCTACAGTACTAACCGTAACAATGTAATTTCCTATATAAAATTAATATTTACTGAAACTTGAAAAATGTATTTTTAGACGCACAAGATGTTCAAGAATGCAGGATACAGTTGTTTTGCTTACCGCTATACAAACAATGCGTAAAAAGTGTATGAAACATAATGGAACAGAAATAAAACTGCTACAAGTGATTTATGGTAGGGGTTACAATGTTAAAGCTTTTGCAGGAATAACAATTTGATTTACTCGTGTGTACCTATTAAGTTTTAAAAATATAAAATCTTATATTTTTCATTCATTCAAGATTTTATAATTTTAAAACAAATTATCAATTAAAACAACAAATATTTTTATATATCAAAAAATAGTGACAGTACATAACTTATCAAATATTCTAAAATATAGCTTATTTTCTATATGTTGGCATAAGTTCGATATAAACGCTGAGCTCCACGCTAAGTATAAAATAAATAAAAAAATTCAAATTTGTAAAAATACATAAAAATAGTACAAAATTGTGCTAGTATTATGCGAGTTTTATAATACGATGCAGACATAAAGATCCAATAAAAATGCATAAAAATATAAAACAATCATTTTGCTGCAAATCAAAAGATAATTAAAACATCATCAATCAACCGCTGATTAATAAGCATTCAATCATGACGATTGATTAAAAACTTAAATTACTACAAAATAATTTCCAACTGGTACAATAAACAGTAATTATGCAAAATGGCGTCGTAAAGTAAATAATGAAGACCGTCCTAATACCATAAAACATTTTACATATTTTATATAATTATATACAAAATATAGTTAGGTTAGGCCATAAACTTTCATCTTCTTCTAAACATATAATAAAGGTAAAGAAGGTCGAATGTTTGAACAATGAAGATATTAAAAAAAAATATATGGAGATACCTTGAATTGATAGCAGAACACGTTCCAACAATATCTAGATTCTAGAAATTTTGTCTGTTTATCCGTTTCTCTGTTTTTCTGTGTCTCTGTTTATTTAAACAACTCATCACACAAAAACAGCTGAACGGATCATCATGATTTTTGGTATGCATAGTAGTATGAGGTCGTAGAAGTGCCACAGGTTACTTTTTATCCTAAAATAATTCGAGCGAAGCCTCGGGCGTCTACTAGTTAAACATAAAAACACTATTAAAACGGAAGACCTTTATAATATTTGATGATATGAGACAGTAAAGTAAAATGCACGCACGCTATTAGTTACGCTAGAATGTTTCCAAGTTGTTGAGAGATAACAAAATACAATGTTTACTGTACAGGGTTATATTAGGGTTATTTTTGATAGGTATAAAAATTTCAAATGAGCTGCAAAAATCTAGAAAGTTAAGGGTTGCTAAGTATAAATGACGACACCGAACAATACTAAGTACGCCAGTTTAATACTTTTGAATCTGAGTATCTATATCTTTTATTTAATATCTTTTTCAATGCCAAACGTTTCTTTATGTTAAACTAGCGGACCCGACAGACTTCGTCTTGTCTGTTGACTCTTTTACTCTTTAGTTAGTTAGAAAACGTTTGTATGGGAAAAATAAAAGGCGGTTTGTAGGGATTTTCCGGCATTTTTTCGAATTTTTCTCGCCATAAAAACCATCCTTGAACTTCAACGAATATTCAAAAAAAGAATTGGCCAAATCGGTCCAGGCGTTGTTGAGTTATGCGCTTACCAACACATTTTGCGATTCATTTTTATATATAAGATATGCTTATTTAAGTGCTGAACACAAAGTTTTTAAAACATGTAGTTAACTAAAGTTTTTTAAACATGTAGTTCAGTTTTTGATCACTTTACTGTACTAAGTATATACCTAGGTAGTATAAGTATTATTCTATTTTACTATTAAAATATATATTTATCATAGATAAGATCATATTTAAAAAAATACCAGTTGCCTAAAGCATAAACAACTTTAAGGCACAGAATGCCTTAAGCTCCATTAAAAAATAAATCTGTTTCATATGACTGCCCAATTAAATTTGATAAGTGTAAGTATTCCAAGTAACTCTGTATAACAGGTGATGTGAAAATACCTCCACTACCTTGTTAAACTTTCCTAATCAATGATTGTCGAATAATAAAATAATCAGATATTTTAAACGAAATTTCACTTTATTACCTTACCATAGAGTTAGATTTTCCTTTTACGACCTTCAACTTTAAACCAGCTTTTAAGGTTTAAAGTCACAAGCGGTGTTTTCAAAGGCTTAGAATTTGATTGTGTACTAAACTATTTAAGGCCCTCTAGTCGTAAGGGTCTGAATTTAGCAGGAATGTGGTACGACCCATTTTGTCACTATTTTGAATGATGATGACTTCATTTTATTGAGGTTATTGTTTTTAACAAATAAAACTGACTGCTCTGTTAGCTTAGTTGGTAGTGGCTCTGCCTTCTTATCCAGGGGTGCGGGTTCGATTCCCGCATAACACAAGTAATTATGAATATATAAATTTGTAATTATTTGTGTTAAGTCTGGTCGTTACTATGTATAATAAGTATGTATTTACAAAAGAAAAGTATATATGTATTTCATCCGTTATCTAGTACCCATGATACAAGCGTAAGCTTAGTATGAGGCTAGATGGCGCTGTGCGATACGTCATGAAATATTTAAATATTTAAAAACTATTTTTGATGAGTACAAATATTTTTTATCTTATTATATTAAAGAGCTTTATAAAACAGTGTAAAATATCACAATGATAGTAATTGGTATAACTATGTTCCTGTGTGTAATTGGTTTTTTTATGTTTAAACGGCTAAATCGATTTGGACGAATTTTAAATTATTTATTATTATTTTGTAATTCTTTGTTGGTAAAAAAATTAGACGCTAAACTTGGCTTGGATTAACACATAGCAAAGCACCGAACATATTTATCAAATGTATTTTTTTTTGTAAAATTGCTTCTTTGACATTTTGTATCTGATTTTGGGTAACAATGCTCACATCTATGTGAGCATTGTGGGTTTAGTGTAGCAAAGTTGTGTTCGCTTGGGAATACGACTGTGTTTACCACCTTATGATGGAGGACAACTGCTAAACATACAAAAAAAAAACATTTTTCTGAAGCATCTAAACAAATAAATTCAAAACCATTTATTGTGAAATGCATACGCTTGACAACACACGATGCAAGTTTCTTTAGTAAGACTTCTTAAGAGCTTCATTTTAGCCTATTCCAATTTCCATCCGTGAGTTATTTTGGTCTTTCCACATCTTTATAATAAACTCTATCCTTCACTTTAGTCTATCCATGGTGGAAATAATAACCATGACAGGCACTATCACCGCAGGACGCCCATCAGGGGGTAACGTTATAGCTTTATTTAGCTTCATCAAAGTAGATCGTTCATTATCGTTCTGTACTTTGTGGCGACAGCTGCCCGTTTAGTTTATTTCACCGTTTTATTTTACATCTTATGGTGCTTTGGGCTGCTATAACGTTGAATTGTTATAGTGGTGGTGAAATTGTATGCCGGCTTGTTTGGTATTTTGTTGTTTATATTTTATTGACCAATTTTTAAAACAAGAACTCATTTCTGTTTGTTTATTTAGCCAAGTGTAAGCACATTGGTATCTATGGCCTTATTAAACAAATATTGTTTGTATATTTATTTCCCTGTAGATATAAGATAGAATTTAGATACTTTTCGTTTGGCTACCAAAACGTTTCGTTTCGTTTGGCTTTGGGTTTGGTTCCTAATGGATTCCGAAGAAGAAGATTATTGTGAAAGAAACCCTATTTTATATTTTGATTTATTCGTAAACTTCATCCACAGGAAATTGCTTGTTGCATCCAATTTCCATATTCCATCAATTAGATTTGTTAAATACCTCTTTAAAACTGTGTTAACATGGAGTTTAAAATTTCCTGTTTCTGTCAAACATTGATTTATACGATCTGTTTGGAAAAGTAGATTTTTTACTCAACTCGTTCATAGTAGTTAGTCCAGTTAGTTAATGGACATTAAATTTAAAGAGCATTTAATTTGAAACGAGCCTACAATATATCAAATTATCGGTTTAATGGAAAGGTTGATACTGCTATCTTTTAATGCCCTTTTTAACTCAGTAGCATGTCTGATACAGATAAATAAATAGGCTCACCGTGAGAACATTATTAATTTAACTTTAATTACCAATTCCGTTGAAATAGTTCAGTTACTGGAGTCATTCTTTTATGTGGACATATAAAGCTATAGCTACTAACGCTTCGGTAAATATATTCTGAAAAGACAAAAGATTTCTAAATCCAAGAAAGGCATGCTTGACTACAGCTCGACAGAACAACCGCATAAACACACTTCAAAAACAACTAAGATATAAAAATTGCAGTTAATAACGACTTTTATTTATCTTTTTGTGTCGCAAATACAAGATAAAATTACAGTTCTTTGAAAAGAAAGACTTCTTTGATATGCGATCTAGTACATATATTCTCTGGCATTTTTTTGCATTCTACCCTCAGATACAAGATCCTCAGATCCCAATCAATAAGCGCACCCGTCTCATATAATTGCTATCGCCCGTAGATCGCTAACCGACCGTTGCGTCAGATAGCCAATTACGTACGGACAGTAACAAGTGTGTTCTACCATCCAGCAATGTTCCAGTCACCGACATAAAGAGCGACAAACACCTCATTATCCTTCCAGTACCTACTAAGATTCCAATATGGCGGCGGTAACCGGTAACAGGTTTCCAGAGAGTTTCGGGAGGGGCTATATTAAATTGTATTGTTATTTTTGCCCAAAAAGCTCTTGACACGAAAGTTGGCCACTCTCTTACTTTGCGTTGGCTAGTACTATTAGTAGAGTTGGCCTGTAGTTTAATATTTTTTTTATTCCTGGCCGATAGATTACCTTAAATAGATTACTTTTAGGCAAACACGCGAATTTTAAACGGTCAGCTGAAATGCTGTTAACAAAATTTCAGATGATTTGGCAGGTTATGAAAACAGTTCGTATAGAAGAAATATAAATAGTTGGGCGTTTCAAGCTTATATTGTCAATGGATCTAGGAGTTCTACCACGGAACGAGCTGTAATTAGGCATGGGGCTGATCTACTTGATAAGGGTATTTGCGCTGTAAAAACGCATCAAAATGAGCAAAAGGAAGTGTATGTTCACCGGCCGTAGGATTATTGTATTGCAAAACATAATTATTGACAAAATAAAAATTGGTTGTGTCTTTTGAGGTTGAAAATCCTATGAACGTAGAGACTAGAGATTAAAATAAACAGTCCAAGAATACACACAACAGTCCACAGTTCACATATTCCGCGGTTTGAATACCGCTTCAGGTGACCTAGTGGTCAAATGTCTGACTGTACAGTTAAAAAAAATACCCAGGTATACTACACTTATCCAACATCTATTAATACAATAAACTCACAACTCCTCCTTCTTAGTCGTTTTCCTCATTACGGAGGGTCGTGACTCCCCCTCAGAATGAATTCGTTAGGAGAGTTTTCTTGGGCAGATACATCGTGGTGGGCGCTCAGTTCCTTACTAAGCTATACTCACAATAATGGTAATACATACATGTGTATGAGCAGTGTAAAGAACTTAGAGCTATAGTTAGGAAGGTATGGTACAGACATAAAATATGGAGTATTTTCGCACCAAATATTGGTAATAACTTCGCAAATAAACCCCAGCTGCACGCACATTGACTTGCATTCAACACTGGCTTACCTAAACATAGTCAGTTATTTTGTTCGTTATTTATAAACATGAAGAAAGCGTTATGAGTTATTTTGTTAAGTGCTAAACACGCACTATGGTTGTTTAACTTAAACTTTTTATTGGAAAATGAGCGAAAATAATCACGGCCGACAGGATTCAAACCAGCGTATTTCTGATTAACCAGTCAGAACGCCTTATCCGCAAGGCTACGGTAGGCGCGAAAATACGCAGAAACATCAATACAGAAATACGCAGGTTCGAATCCTGCCGGTTGAATTTAAAAAAAATCCTGCCGATCGTGATTAATTACGATCAATTTTCAATCAAAAGATTAAGAAGGCGATACTTATAATACAAGAAGATAAAAAAAGCATGGGATCGCATTCCGATAACTACAAATGTCACTCCGATAGATCTGAGCTAGCATACTGAGAGTTACCTTTACCGAATTATAGGTACTTACTATATTTTTGATAACATGATGTGGGTACTTTCATCGAATCCTTTGTAAGATTATCGGCTGAGCGATTTATTATCTATATATACTCTTATGGTTATTGCTATTCAATATGAGTCATAAATCCGCCCTTTGCAAGTTTTTCAGCAGTAAATGGTTTGAATGTTATAAACGAAGGAATAAATATTATATATATTTTCTCAGCATGAATATAAATCTCTAAGTAGGTACCTACTTAATCTTCATAATCTGTCTTGCTCGTACGCTTATTACGGTTACATTTAATAGAAAACTAACTATGAATAAAAAAGAGTAATAGAATATAAGAATATTTTATGTAATTCAAGAAGTAGGAAATAATTACTAACGGCCGTATTTGTAAATCATCTTCAAAATCTGCCGAAGTCAAGGAAAAACGTCATCTTAGGTCACTATCTTTGCTAAAAGATCGTTTAAGTAAAGGTAAAGATTTTAGCATAGTTTAAGTTTAAAAAAAAGTCGCACCAACTCTACAATCAAACCAAATTTTCATAAAACACTCCTTTTGCTCTCAACCAAAGCTTCCTAAAAGCTGTTACAACTTTCTTAACCAATCAATATAACATAAGTACCTACCTTTGTCCCGGAATTACAAAGTAATTAAGAGATGTACAGAGAAATGTCTCCAACTGTGATTGCATCATTTTAATTAACAGTTATTTATGTTATTTAGACAAATATTCAGTTTATTTTGTTATGGGAACATTGGCCAGCGCTATCATTTCCTTTGGTTATGGTTTAATACTTCGGTAATTGGGTGTTCGTTAAGGAATTTGAATAATTTAATAATAAACGTTTGAATTTAGGGAGAGTTTTAGTAAGTTATTGTGAAATGAAGTAACTTGTTTATGTTTCAATTAATTTGTTTAGCCGTTTTGACAGCTTTTCCACAATACAAAATATGTTAAACAAATAAAACTATTCAGCTGACAAATTTATTATCCAGTAACACTAGGTAGTAGTCAGAAAGATATGAGTGCCAAAATAACAATACAAATCAATACTAAGTAATCATCTTAAGATGATTATTAGTCTTTAAGTACCATCTTGCTTTGTTTTGTCTAGATTATATACATTTGTACATAATTTTATTTTATGCACTACAGAATTGGCTTGCTTCTCACACAAATTAAATGACCGTTACAAATGTACAAATACCTTGATCGCATCAAGATCGTATATTACAACGTTGTGGCGAGTTATAGTCCAGAGTCCAGCGTGAGTCTAACAAGTATAAAAAAACTGAGTATCCCGTGTAAAAGTCATTAAAAAAATTAAAACATCCATTTTCTCACCAGCTTTTATTCCGAAAGCCCCGCACACCTTTTATACATATAACAGCGAGCGTGTCATCGTGACAATATGTCCATTAAGCGTTTAATACGAACATATTAATCAAAATTAAATGCCAAGCTCTCGCAGTCGCCATTGAAAGATGGAGTGAATTAAAATTTGCATACAATCATGAATCACTGCTTCCAGACACAAGCTGACGAGGCAGAGGGTAAATTATGAAATACTTTTAATGCTGTAATAAAATAGTATGTACCCTTTATGTGATTTAAGAAATTTCAGAGTGTAATCGAGCTAAAGATAAAAAAAGTATACAAATAAATTTGTGAACAAACCCATTGAATTTGTCGCCTGTCGTTTGAAGTTACTTCAGTTTTCAGCTCAGTCTCAGTATTTTAGACTGTCGTTTGTTGCATATGAATTTAATCAGTAAGTGAAACTGTTATTACTTTACTCAAAGTAAAGTTTTACTTAGTACCTTACGCAGTAATTTCAAGCTTGCATTCTTTTATCTTCTATTTCTTATCGAATGAGAGTGGCCAACTCTGGTGTCGACAGTTTATCAAGCTGCCCTAAATGCCTCTGACATGGCTTTACGACTGCCATAGACAAACAGCCGGGACGTACATTCTTTTATAAATGTTTATTATCTTAGACTTTTAAGCGCTGTCTTTATCTCAAAATCGTTTCCAAAGGAAGGAAATCAAGAATTAAAAGGCGTTAAGATGCCAAGTAAGGCTACAATTTAAATAGCCATGAATAAAACAAGATTAATGAATCGAATACTGCGGTCTAACCTGATCGTAAATTACACATAACAACATAATAATGACACTGTTTTGAACAAAATTGCATCTGTGAGACACAACAGTAACAAGTAGATAACAACTTGGTAATTGGTAGGTACCTAGTTATGAAATGTCATGTGAATTGTATGCTATTATGATTTCGTTTTGAGGGGAACTTGTCAAAGATTTGACGTGCGTATTCAAGCTGGCTTTTCTCCTTACCCTTAGTCATATTTGGAATAATAATAATAAAATCATTTATTGACACTAATAACATTTTAAAATATACAATACAATATAACTTTATTGCACACCAAAAATAAATTACACATACAATATGAAATGAACTTAAACTATAAATGAAAGCACAAGTGGGCGGCCTTATCACCTTGAGTGATCTCTTTCAATATACAAAAAAAAACAAATAAATTAATATACAATATATAATAATATCTAAATATACAATAGTTGTAGCCTATATAATCTTAGAAAATATGTGTAAAGTAATAATAATAATAATATAATAAAAATTTCAGGACATATCACACAGCGCCATCTAGCCCCATACTAAGCTTACGCTTGTATCATGGGTACTGGATAACGGATATAATACATATATACTTTTCTTTTGTAAATACATACTTATTATACATAGAAACGACATTAAATTTTATTTCATTTTTTTTTACGAATGTACATTTTACTTGTGCAATGAATAGGAACTTTTGTACTTTGTGACATTTGTGCTTCTGTATTTTGTGGTCATATTCCATATTATTGAGAGTCACGACTTGCCAGCATTGTCAATTCACCGGGAGTGTTATCCTGGGTTAAAAGTTAAACTATTTCTTATTCACAGTGGTTTTTGTGTAAATTGTTACGAACTAGAGAAAAATTTAAGCAACTTAGACGTATTTATTTACTATAAATAACAATTATATTTGCGCCAATAATACAAAATTTGCTAATTACAAGCAGAAGTTTCACAAGTTAATTAACTTAATTTAATATTAATATTTATACTTTTTAGACACAATTTGGAAAGTTCGTGTTTATTTCAGTTTACTGAATAACTCTTGCGATCCTATTACTCATGAAACCACTGCCAATAAATAATCAGAAACTGTTCACAATTTTCCGCAATTTCCACTCTATAAATAAGTTTAAACGGCAGTTATTTAGTGAATTATGAAGACAATTTCCGCTTGTAGTTTCGATTGTAAAGATGTAGGAACTTCAAATCAAACCTTTCTTTATTCGCGCTAGTATCGCTGAACCGAATTGGATAAAATTTAGTAAGTAAATAGAATAGCATCTGGATTTACACATTAGCTTCTTTAATCCTGGATTAACGTGGATGAAACCACGAGGTATTACTTAAAAGAAAAAATAACACTTTTAATAGCCAGATTGGCGAGATTGTAAAGATGTTGGCATTAGACTATAATAATTATTTTGTATCATTCTGTCAAGTTAATTTAGCGTTCACGCGCATACGCACATCTTCTAACTGTCCTCAATTCCCAGCTTCCTAGGACCTAGATGATATCTCCATTAGTTATTAACTATCATTAAAATCGTTCCTCCAATTTGGTAGGCGTCGCCACAAGCAACAGTTACTCAAACTTTGGGGATGATAAACCATTCTTGATTTATTGCAAAAAAAAAATATGGAAAGACAACGCAGCCAGCATTTTTGGCACATTTTTGTTAGTTACACAAATTCACAGAACGAAACATACATTATTAATTAAATAAATCACTAAAATTAATTAAAAATCTACTATTCCAAAAACAAATGAACACATAATAAACGTACGAATAAAAAACTTTAACTTACCAAAAATACTTACATACACTGCCACGCGACACTATGCTCAGCCGATAACATAAATAGAACACTTTCGTCATATCATCATCGGTTACAAAATAATATTTATAATAAGAATTTGTCTGATTATTATCTAAATACGGCTATTTAGATAATCCCAACCGACTTACAACATTCGATCACATCACTCGTGTGGTGAGTAGGAGGCAAACTGTCAAATCTCTGTCAATAAAATCTATTAACCCACGTAAAGAGTAAAACGCCCCGTAGCTATGGGTTAGATATTGATGCGAAACGATAAAATCCGAACGATCGATGTAGTCAATTTTAAGATGGATGACACTTACTGCTTGCAAAATCCGAGTCCGGACTGTATAAGTAAACTGCAAAGCTTGTCATTGTTGTTGTCCTTAGTGCAATTTTTCGTGGGTCGGATGACGCGTATGTTAGTCTATGCTGTATGTCATAAGGCTCAAAATTCTCGACACTAGGGTTTGCACTCTTATACAAACTTAGGTTTTTTAGGCAGTTGAAATTTTGAGTCAGATAATAAGTAGAATTTTATTTATCATCCGTTTGTAATAAAACACCATCATTTGCTGTGTCAATGGACTTTAAAAGTCTTAGAACGGTTCGAAAACTCTTCAGACCAGAGTTTAACATTTACTTTACTGAGCTCTTACGGTACTCATATATTTTACAGACTAATCGTATATATATCGTATTCCAAACATTGAGAACCACTGCAGAAATTCAAACATCTCGTTATCACGAGAGAATTTATGCATCACTAGATAGCAGAGGAATGAGGTTCTATAGGTATCTTACAAGACCCAATTAACATTAACAAGATTGGGCCTCTGTCTAAACGACCACCGTCGGAATGGGAATAAAGATAAGAAAAATGTCTTTAAAATACCTTTCGCGAGATTCGTTACGTAGTTGTTACTAATTAAATATTTACTGTTTTTTATTTACCAATTTAAAGAAATCGTTAACTTGATATCATATTCTTAAAATATGTATCATTATGTTCTATTATATAAGTTAATTTTACATACTTACTCAAATTTCACCTTCATTGATATTTAACATAAAAAGAAAAAATATTAGCAAACTACATATTTCTGATTCCTGTGAAATAATGAGCAAAGGCAAGTTTTACTTTTGTATCCCCCTTCCAGACCTCTATTAATACTTACTTATCAACTCATTATATTTACTTGATCTTACTATTTTCATACAAAATTTATCCATACAATACCTCAAAATAAACCGTAAAAATTTCAAATGAAGCGAAAGGTTTGAATCTATTTGACATTCAAACCTAGATAAATGATGAAACCTTTATATTTTGACTCCACGCAATAATTCCCTGGCAGTGTAAACGTTACGATATTCATTCAAAACTACATTTCCAAATTACTATGTCAAATGGCATTAGCATGGTAACAACCATGGATTACAGTGTCACCCAATATGATTCATTTCTGAGTGTTTTGATATATGTTTAATCAATAACAGGTGTGTTTATTGAAATTTATTTCAACTGCAAATTAATTTAATCGAAAGTACCTATTACATCAACCTTATTATGTAAGTAGATATACCATTAACTCATAACTCTTTATACTGGATAACGCTATCAAAAAAATTTAAGATAAAAGAGTACAATCCAGCTTTTCATGCTATTTGTTGGTGGAAGAAAAAAATAAATCTTTCTTTACATAAGGGCTATATATACGAGTACTATATGAATCGGAACTGTCAAATTCAAATTCAAATTCAAAATTAGCTTTATTGTGTACCAAAATAATATAAACATACATAACAAAAGGACATAAACTATGGATATATACAAGTAGGTATCTCTTTGTCATTGTACAGTATTAATTTTATTTGTATATTATTTGTATATTATGTTTATTTGTAATAACTTAGCCTACTTAAGAAAACTATGCTTACCTAGGTATTATTACAGAAGTTCACATACAAAGTTAACCGCATTCACACAACTTTAAATGTTTGGTCACGATACATAGGTTTACGGTAGTAACATCGATTACAATTTTCTGTAATTTAATTTTAATCACGAAAACAAAAGTTTGTTTTAAGGTTAGTGAACATTGGCTATGCGTGTATGCAAAAAGTCATACCACCTTCCGAACTAATCCGAAGATTGTATCTCGGCCGACGGCGACCCTCTCGCACACACTCAGCGCGTTAAAAGATAGGACGACAAGGATAGTCAATTATGTTTCGTACGAAGTAAAAAGAATATGTAAAAATCGACGACAATATTTTTTGTTGACTGTTAGTTGACAAGACTTTGATACAATGTTAAATTTTAAAACAGTAGTAGGTTAGGTACTTAGTTACTTTCTATTTATATATATAATATATATATATGATGAACTGTTATCTAAAAAAGTTAGTGTAGGTATATGTAATTTTATTTGTGTAGTGTTTAGTACTTAATTTATTTATTGCGCAATGAATATTCGAATTTTTAATGATTTATATCTGCTTTATAGATTCTATTATGGATTCAATATCGTGATATGACCGAGTTTTGATACTTTTCTTTATAGTTTTTTTAAATTGGTATGCACTAAGTGGCTTTAAAGTAACTGTTTGACTTATTTCATTGTACATGAATGGGCCTAAGAAACTTGAGAAACGTTGAGCAAAAGCCGTCCTACATGAGGGGATAGCGTAGACTTTATCAGTTCTTCTCATATCTTCCTTTTGTTGGGAAGGGATGCAATGTTGATCTAGTAATATTTTGGTTAAGTAACTCTGTCTTACAGAAAGAATAGGAAGTTCTTGATATAGTTCATAAGTAGGGTAACGTCGTGGTTTAAATAGCATTACTTTCAAAATTGCTCTTTGGGCTCTTTCTGTTGAAATTAGTATTGTTTTGGCGCAACCTCCCCAAGATGAAATACAATATGTCAATATTGATTGACATAATGCATAGTAGACACTAATAATTTGATTGTTATCACATACATATCTAAGAGTTTTGAAAACAAATAGGAGTTTTCTGACACGACCCGTTAGTGTTTGTGTGTGTGCTTTCCAATTTAGTTTTTGATCTACAGTGACTCCTAAATATTTTATTTGATTCGTTGACGATAGATTGGGACATTTACAAATTTCATTGTCTTTGCAACAATGGGCTTTTAAAGTGATGTCTATTTCTGTAGGCTGACCAATTGATTTTATACTAAATGTAATATATTTAGTTTTTTGAACGTTCAATGTGAGTAAGTTAGTGTCCAGCCATTTGGATACTAATTTAAATCCTTCTTCTGCGGATTTATTTACATCTACCCACTTTTTTTCAGAAAAAATTAATACTGTGTCATCGGCAAATGAAATAACGCTGCCATTGGTCAGAACTGTACATGCGTATTGTAATCTCATTCAGCATCAAATAATGTTAAAAATAAATATTTAACGTAAATAAAACGGACGCGCTGAGTCAACATAAACATACGTGAAATTTAATAAAATACATTCAAATTTCACTTTATTTATTTATTCTCAAAATCTTATTTGACTTATTTTCCTCTCTTATATCAATTACAGTCCAACGTTATAATATTATCTGAATCAGATTTCGCATCACGCAATAAACCACCCGTGCTAACCCATCCCCAGGCCCTTACATAATTCGTCCCAAACACTTATCTGGAGGTCTCATGACTACGCACAATGGTACCGGTAGCTGTACAAATATGAATTGTACTGACCATAATGTACTCTGTATTATAAACACTCCGCTCAATGGAAATGGTATAACGGATTACAAAAGAAGGTCTGTTAATCTGTGTGTAAGTGAAAGTTACGGTCTAGGGTCAGATATATTGTGGATAGTGCGTGAATGTATACTGAAAAGAAGCCAAACAAAAAAGGTAAAATGTAGTATTACCTTGTTTTTTTATAAAATGTGTTTAATTTTTTGTCGATAATATTGGAATGATTGGCAGTTTACATTAAATTATGGGATTAAACTGTCTCGTAAACACTAATTTTGTTTCCCTAAATGGATCTTTTGAAAAAATGTTTGTGATAATTAAGGGTCCAAAAGTGATTAAAAGCGTTACAACAGAAAAAAAAATTATCTCGAGAGACGACTGCCAATACGTATTTTATCAAACTTTATATTGAAAGGAGTAAAATAGTTGTGTCTGTATTTTTTCTTCTCTGAGGACCTGACATGAGAACAATAAATCAATATTGGTGTACTTGTGTCCACTCTCGGAGTTTCTGTCGTTCTATTCTGAGAGCTATTTTTCTTTTATAGAGTGAGGAAAGTTGAGATAATAACTTATATAATACTTAGTAACATAACTAAGAAACATCTATTAATAATACTTTTGGAGGCTCTGGAGACATTAAATATAAACATTATTTTGTGGTGTGTGTGGCTATATAGACTTACTCAGTTATATTGTGAATTAATATTTGAATAAGAAAATAATTGGACACGCTTATGTATACTTTTGTGTTTTTTCACACATAGCTATGACTAAAATTTCAAAAAATAACGCCTATATCTCTGTCTCCCAAAAGCCAAAACAGAAATACAGCTCCACTTATAAACAAATTTCTGAACCGTTTCACCACACAGCCATAAAAACCTCATAACTTAACGAAACATCACCCGGAACATCATAATTCATAGCGCAGCAGATTCAAAAGGGAAAAGACAAGTATCTCCCTTTGCAACTATTTGCCTAACAGTGGGGCCTTACGAGAGTGGATTTTTTATGGTATTTGTCCACCGTAAATACACCACTGTGTTACTGCTCTTGAGTTTTAATTTTTTTTAGCTGTAGTTGTAGAATAATGTACTCCAAGCATCGCGATATTTCGATAAAATTTTGCGTGATTGGCTAGTAGATAAGTATAATTCATTATACTTATCTACTAGCCAACTTTGCAACCTAGATTACACAGTGAGCTTACATACATATAATATCATTGAGATTACATAAAAACTGAAGATTTGTGGAATAATACGGAAATTACCGGCTTTACCTTTAAGACTAGCCTACATGTTAATCCAGGGTTTAAACTATCATCATGCCAAATTTACATTAAAATCAGTTCAAACAATCAAGCATGAAAAAGAGGCGTGATTTTGGAAAAAGAAAGAAAGGAAGAAGAAATGGAATGAATGAATGTTTTCCCACCTTACATATTCATTCTAGTGGACGCCTTTACTCGAATTTTTTCGAGATATAAAGTATATATGACACTTCCGGGACCTCTAACTACGTACATACCAAAAATCATGAAGATCCGTTTAGCCGTTTTTGCGTGATAAGCGTTTAAATGAACAGACAAACAGAGACACAGATAAAAAGAAAAAAAACTATAAATTGTTGGAACATGTTCTGCTATCAATTCTAAGTATCGCCGAACATTTTTTTTAATGTCTTCAACTTTCGGGCTTTGTAAAGTCTGAACGTTGAAGACTTTATTAAATAGCTTTATTATAATGTGATATAAATAAATATTTTTATAGTTTTGGAAACGAGTAACAAATTACAATAAAAGTAAGAACCTTCTTCTTTCTTAGTAGTCGATTAAATACTTAAAGCTAAATATTATCGTTGATTTAAGTTTATAAGTAGGTCAGTAATTTTATTTTATATTTATATGTGTGTGACAATAAAGCATTATCTATCTATTTATCAGTAATATCTCCTACCAGCAGTGCAAGTGCGGAAGTTTTATCGTGTCGCTAAATTCGATAATACTCGATTTTGACGAATATTATCGACGCTGTCTTTTCTTATCTACACCTTGTCTATGGTTCGGTAACTATGATAAATTTACCGTCAAAGACCGAATGAAATCGATACACTGACATTTGAAGTTGTTTAAATCGGTTAATTTTATCAGGTTTCAAATTGACGACGATAGGCCTCGATAACTACAATGTTTGGTTTTCTTAGATAATAAATATTCTTGCTGTTTACTCATTTAATAAAAAATGGATTTTGTGATTGCGTTGGCGCTAAAGGAGGAAGAAGATAATAATAATAGTTTAGTTTTATTTTACTTACCTCGGAGGTTCCGTCTTTTTATACTAATAAACTCTGTCTAAAGATCGTGAAAGAATTATAAGAGAAGAATTTGAGCAAATTTGTTCAAATTCCAACAATCTAAATGGCTTCTGCGGTATTGCCGCAATTTTGCACGTGTAGTGGAAAAATATTTGACATTGATATAAGCAATTTCGTGTTTTTGACATTGACTTATTAAAATCATTTTGAAATATTAATTTACCAGAGTGAACGACTCCAATCTTTTTTTATTATCTGTACTAAAGCTTACCGAGGCTTATCGATCAATTTATCTACCTCTAAACATACTTCGGCACTTGCAAAATATAGATAAAGTCATCGAATTAAACTAATCGACGTCGATAGGATAAAACTTCCGCACTTGCACCGCAGTGCTTATACGCGACTTTTAGATCGCCCCGCTTCGTTTGTTCATCGAGGTTAACGTTTGTTAGTACTCGTATGTTATGATTAAACTTTTAACACCCCTCGTTTTGCGTCGGGTTAAGAGCTGCTCTAAAAAAGTTTTACCTGCATGATACGTTTAGATAGAATTCCTGGAAAAGGAAAATTAACGCATGAATAACTTTTGTTTTTGATATTTTGATATCACAAAAAAACTGCCTGTATTTTGTTAAGTGATGATGAACTTTTCTTATCAAATAGTTTTTACCAGGATTATGATGAGTTGGGGCTGATTTTTTGATGTCTGTGTAATTTTTACCGACTTCAAGAAAAGGAGGTTACCCATTCGTTTGAAAGTTTTTTATTAGGTTTGTTAAGCAATTACTCCACAGTTTAAAAACAAATTTTTATAATTATATTGTCAAGCGGTGGTGAACATTTTGTATGAAGCAGCTGTTATCAGCATTATGCTGAGTTGAGGCTGTTTTGTAGCAGATGTTTACATGTTTCTTTGAGTAGGTAGTTCTATTGTTGATGTTGATGTATTATCTGTAAAATAAAGTTAAATTCTATAGCATAACATGAACAATGTACATATTTAACAAATGCTCTGCCTTCTGCAGTAGATGATAAAAATGTAAATCTGTCAAAATAATTATGTATATGCATGTTCTTTCTTTCTTGTATTTTTAAAATAACCCTGTATACCATTGCAAGATTAATCTCAAGAGTTTTTCATCGCACGTTTGTGTGAATTCGCATCGTTAGACTAGCTCATATAAATGGGAATTTCACGCAATCAACCCTTTTATTGCTTTTATATAAGAAAAAGCCTTTCACTGCCGAGTCACAATATTGTTAAAAGGTTAATTATTGTTGGTATGTAGGTACCTAGGTAGATTACCTAGGTAATAAATGAACGGTTTAATTTATTTACTTACAAGACAATCTCTTATTCAAGACCACCCGCTAGACCTATCCATGGTGGCCAAAAAAACATAAGGGCGACATCTATGGCACTTGACAAGGAGAGGAGGCTTATATCCAGTAGTGGGTATAAGGCTCAAAATGATGATGATGAGCCAATCACATTCTTTTTTCTCTTACTTATATGTATCACATAACACATTACTTAAATTGTAAGTTCCTAATGTTTTTCATAGAATGGTTGATAAGATATTGTAAGGCCTTAAGGGTGGTCTAAAAACTCTCGTCACCAGCTATCAAAGAAAAAATAAAACACGAAACGTCCTCCAACCGAATATTTATATTATTAAAAACGAGAGAATGCATTTTTGAGTTCCATCAAAGTGAATCCTCAGTAAATAATTTTACATTAAAAATCGAGAGAAATCATTTGTGGCTTTCATTCAACTGACTCCAGAATTTATTTTTATCTTCTTCAATTATTGCCATCAAAACGTATTGGCGATCACGATTTTCTATAAATGAAAAGTCACTATAAAGTATTTTATTGCGATGAGGGCTCATAAAAATTGATTGCAGCGGTAGTCTGCAGTTCTGTTTGATTGTAGACTTCTTTGTCAATTTCTATTTGTATTTTATTGGTATGTATCGTAAAATTATGTTTTCCTCTCTGATAGATACAAAGACTAAATGTAGGTATATATTTATATTTGTTGTGTTCATCTCTGACGGTGTCCAAGTTAATTCAGGAATATTGAATAGTACTTGGCCACGAGTATTATATGTTCGGTGTTACAAGCTTTGTTATGTCTTGACATTTTATAATGATGTAGGTATGTGCTATATGTATTTATGTAGTACTATTACCTCTATAGAAAGAACTAGCTGTGCCAGCGACTTCGTCCGCGTGGAATAGTTATTATCATAAAAACGGTTCTAGTGAGTTAATCTTATAAGATAGACATATACTGTTGCGAACATTTTGTTAGATAATTTTAAGAGGAATAATTCATTCCTACATATTTTTTTGATATCTGTAACCGTTTTCGAAGCGCACGCAACGAAAGCTCTCAAAGATGAATAATTTTCCCCGTTTTTTCCACATTTTCCATTGTTTCTTCGCTCCTAGTAGTTGCAGCGTGATGTTATATAGCCTAAAGCCTTCCTCGATAAACGGTCTATTCAACACAAAAATATTTTTTTCAATTCGCACCAGTAGTTCCTGAGATTAGCGCGTTCAAACAAACAAACAAACAAACTCTTCAGCTTTATAATATTAGTATAGATGAATGATAGGTCTCTAGATGTTGGTGTTAGGAAAAAGTAACACTAGACAAAAAAAGCTGTATTCCAAATATATCAGTGTGACATACATATACATATACTTGTAAATAGGTGATATATATAGGTAGTAATCTCATAAACAATACCGGTATATTTTTCAGAAAAAAAATCAGGCAAGTTTGTTGGACGGCCATGACGGTTAAGTTACATAAAAGGCAACATAATATATGTATATATATAATTATGTTTATAACAAAACACCTTGAACTTCAAAATGTCTTTCAAAAGATTTTACGAGCGTTTCCGTACAATCGATCTCTAGCTTGGATTTACGTCGTTTTGATCCCTGCCCAAGTTTGATTACAATTAGAAACAGGCCCAGGGTAGCATTAAAAAACTTTAAACGGCTTTACAGTCATCAAAATGTCATTAGACACAGAATTACAACTACGAGAATTAAAATGTAGGCAGACCCTTGTCCGAGAGACACACGGTAAAGGAAAATGGCGGATTAATTAATTAATTTTAGCCTAACTGTATAACATCAAATCAAGCAGTCAAAAAGATACAGATGTATGTTTCAAAGTAGCCAAGTACCTAAATACAGATAAGTTATAAATGTTTTTAAATACCTTACAAAAAAGTACCATAAAAAAGTATGTGCACTAGGCTAGGAGTGCATGACGTCACCGCCAGTCGCAACAGAATATCAGCGCTGGTGGCCCTGTGTCGCCAGTACTCGCCAGCATTAGGCTGAGTTGCGGCTGTATTGGGACATCACAATCTTAACTTGTATTGTGTGCGTCTCAACAAATATATTTCTATTTATTATAAAAATAAAAGCTGCAAGATAATATATTCATTAATTTGGTACGAATTCAAAAATATCATTTAAAGTGTTTGAAATAGTAATACAACTACCATTCTGCAATTTATAAACAATAATGATACGTGACAATTTAAAAATATTTAAACGATAGAGTGTAGTACTTATAATAAACACTATAACACACACACTGTATCACAGTTATAAGCAGCTCACGGGGGTTACGACGATATATAATACCCATGTTAGTTCGTATGAGACTGGCAAACTTGATTGTCAAACGTTAGTTCTTGCTCGGGACGAACAAATGCAAGCGCTCTAGAGACCATGATTGATAGATAGATAGATAGATTGATACTTTATTTACTACTACTTACTACTTTACTTACTTACTTTACTTTTACTTTATTTATACTTTTATGATTGTCGAAATGAATGCCTCAATCTATCCATCTGATTGAAAATTATAGACTTACCTAATTTCTCTTAAGCCTTTACTCAAGTTTCAAGTATTGTACATAGTTTAATCATTGTTATTTGATAAAGATATTTTGAAATTGAAATTGACCTCAAGTATCAATCAAAGCTGTTTGATCTATTTATTGTGGCAAATAAATATTTTACGTTTTCTGTTATCACAATTGCAAATAGGTTACTAAAATAATACTTACTATTCACTATTTTATATTGTTGTAGCCTGTTTGTAGCTCACTAAACCTACCGTCTTCACTTTTGCCAATCGTTGCCGCCACAGGCTCTTATATCCGATCATTATCTACCATAAACCCGATACATCGTGTCGGTGCCAATTATAGCGTAATAAAAAGGTTATCAGATCGAGAGACGTAATTGATATGAATTGTGATTATTTTGATGAGCTCGTTGTTAGAGGCTTTTTGGGTGATGCTCTTGTCATGAGCACAGATGGGTAGCCAAAGGCAAAAGAGGTAAATGGAGCGTATCAATTTGACTTACCACAATTCTAGGTTTTCTGGGTTTTCTATAGAAATGTAAACTTACAGCAGACTAAACTGATAGTCTTGTATAAAAAAATCTGACTGTATGCTGTCAGTTAGGGGCGAGCGACATTTTGTGCATGTAAATATTTGCTTGTTCATCATATTTGCGTCTCATCTTTATAATAATCATTTCAGTGAGTATCTAACCACTGCTAAGTATAAGGAACGTCGTCTTCAGCATAATTCTACTTCTACATTGTTTTTTTTTCCCGTAGCATATAGATTTATAGCTCTTTGATACAAAATCAACGGCATCACAACCTTAGATGATATAGCCCTTGGTATAACGATTTTACCTGTCAATTTCACCATGTTGGTTAAATCGACAGACAAAATACTCTTAACGTTATTGGGAATCATTTACAAAGAAATAGCAACGTTAGATTAAGAGTGGTATTATACAAAACAAAACAAAAAAATAATTAGACTGCCGTTAGACTGTGTTGTTGACCGTTGTGACCGTTAGACGAAGCCAGAGTCATCTCCCAAAATAATACTAGGAACTTCGGTAAATTAAGTTATAGTTATTATAATTGAAGAGTGGTTACCACGCACGTCTTGTAGTCAGAATTAAGAAGCTGTTTACACGGGTTTTCTTTTTCAAAAATATCCTATTCCTGCAGAAGGTTCTACCATACTTTATTTATATGGTACCTAGAATGTTTTAGTGGCGAATGATCGAAATCTTCACTTACTTATTTATGGCTTTCTGGGAAACTGGCGAAACCGATTCCAATTTCGTAGTAAATAGTAGCACGTAGGATGTAAGCTAACTTGATATTAGATTTGGTTGAGAGGGTTCCGTCATTCGTAGTCTTTTGGTACACTGAAATTACCTTAAGGTTACTTGGTAAATTTTAGGTAACTAATACATTTTGGTAAAAAGAAGTCGGGTTACATAAATTATAGCTACGTTTAGTAAACGATCGTGTTTGAGAATGTTTTTTTTTAACTAAAACGGGTTTGCACTTTGCTATTAGTTTGCCTGATGGTAAGCAAAGGCTATGGCCTAGGATGGAGCGTACTTACCCGATAAGAACCGAATAATACTTTATATCTTTGATTTGGCAGAATTGTAAATTCACGTACATACATATTATGAGTTATTAAAGGTAGTTTCAATACAATTATTTAGGTTAACAATAATCTGAATACACATGTTTTCAAACAAAGGTTTTTATCCCCGTACAATATTACAATTCAGCTTACTAAATTTAAAATCCGTGTGTCACGTCGAATTACATACTCGAGGAACTAAATTAAGTAACAACTTAACAAAACTAAACTACTCTTGGATTTAAAGCTACCGTGACCACGTTATGGGAACTAGACTTAATAAGAAGGCAAACTTTTTGATGTTTCCGACATCATAGAGATTTTATAGTATTCCGCAATACGTGGATAAAATTATTACCTATTTTAAATCATATTTTTTCCAATAATTGCGTAAAACCATTTGACTGATTTTTACGAAGTTATACGGTTAGTTTGTTTAAAAAAAAAAACACACTAAGAACGGCTTCCATTTTTATACCCAATTTTATTAGAAAGACCACGGGTTATACCCATACAATTAAAAGAGGAAAAAATGGACTGAGAACCACCACCTGTTTTTTAAATGGTTAAAAAAGAACAGTTAAATGTGTCTTAGCATATCAGATGGGAGTGATAATATCCGAGTTCTAACAAATAAAGATACACTATCTGATTTGTAAGCGTGTTTAAATTAGTTTTATCAGCTGTTGAAGATAACGTTATAACCACTTTATTAAACACATTTACATCATGTGAGAGTATATGTATGTTATACTAGGTTACATGATTTATTTATGGGATGGTTAGTAAAGAAAATGTAGAACTTCTTATTCTTATCGAATGAGAGTGGCTAATTCTAGTGTCGAGAGTTTATTAAGCCGCCCTAAGGACCTCTGACATGGCATAACGACTGCCGTACTATGACAAACAGCCGGGACCTACAATTAAACGTATCATCCGACACACGGCAGAATATATAAATATAAATTTAGGACTTATTGAATTCGTAACAGTTATGAAAGAAATAAGCTTTTGCAGTTGCAGGAAATATGTAATGTTTTATGTTCTTTTTGTTTTGTTATTATATTGATTTATAAATGTATACAAAATACTGCGAAGTTATTTCATTAAATCATTTCTCCCTTATTTTTAGAAGTCAGTAAAGCCCCTTATATTAGAAAACGGACAAAAAATAGGAGCTTTTGTTGTCAAAAGAAAGGACACCAGCGGTAGCAAAACCTACCAAGAAAGTACCTACTATTGATAACCGTCATTTAGTTGTTATAAAAACACCTTGTATATGGCATACTATGATCGTACCATAATATCATTCCGATCAGTGGCCCTAAATGGGCTTCTATATCTTCTTTATTGCATTGTTATCAACAAGCGGAGATACATAATATTTACACCAAATTGTCGTGTTTAGAAAGTCGCCTTACACTGGTTTAGGGCTGTCGCTATGTGAAATAGAAAGAAATAAAAGCTTCAAAATTTGTGAAGTGCGCGTTTCAGCGGGTATTATTTTAATTTAATTTAAAATTTTTATGTTGAACTAGTTTTTAATTTTAATGTTGTGGCAACAATAGCAATAACGGCAACTTTATCTTTATAATTGTGAAGGCGTAGGTAATGTAACATATTTTTTTAAACATTTAAGTTTTTATATGTACCTAGTAAAAAACAACCAATAAGTGTAAGGTAGAAGATGTTAAAATTTATATAGATAGTTTTTTTTATTGTAACACACGAAACAAAATACAAAGAAAAAAATAAAATTAACTTATATAAAGCGATAAGACTATAGATGATAGATAAGGCCACCACTTGTGGCAATAGTCGCTAAAAGCGATTTCTTACAGGCAACCATTGGACGAAGAGAAATAAATACAAGATTATAACGGAGGACGTGGTTTCCAACAGATAGAAAATTATTACTAAATATTAAAAAATCAGTCCGTTACCAAATTAGTCAGTCCGTAGTTTAGCAACCCTAAACATCCGTCACCCGGGCAGTCCCAGATATCTCGGTATCGTAGTGGCCAGTGTTAAAGTTAATAGCAGTATTCAAACCTGATAGCTTTGGCCATTGGAACTATTATTATATACTAGTGGGTGACCGCAGCTTCGCTCGCATTAAGAAGTAAAACTTGCATCCCTTATTTCTGCCCTTTAAAAGTGGCATATCCAAAGATCCTTTCTCATTGGATGCTTACGTCATAACATGTAAGTACCTGCATGCCAAATTTCAGCCCGATCCGTCCAGTGGCTTGGGCTGTGCGTTGATGATCACTATGTCAGCTCTGAGTTTTATATATTTAGATTATGCACTCGATTTTGGTGCGGAAATTACAATACTTGACCAGGCGTGCTGAAGTGCAAGAGTTTGGAATTCATTATTTGGAGTGAGGTGGCTCCGTTGACAGACAAATTAAAAAGCGGGCAATATCATGGTAAGGGTAAGTTGTGCGTAGAGAAGAGAACTAGGATGTCACTTGAAAGAGTATGGGCCTGATGGTAAGTGGCTGTGTAGGAAGACATGGATGAATTGTGTGAATCAGGATATGTGTGCGAGAGGAGTGAATGCGGAGATGACGAGTGACAGAATGAAATGGAAGAGAGGGGCATGGTGTGCCAACCCTTCATAGTGGGTTAAGGTAAAAAGAAAGAAGAAGGAGTGTTATTCCTACCCTCTTTGAAACGAATCTTTTTCTTTGAATCTTAACGAGTAACCTAACTAACGAGTACTACTCTCATATTTATTTATTTCAATCAATCAATCAAATATACTTTATTGTACACCAAAAAAAAGAACATAATTAACATAAAGGTGGAAGGTAATCAGGGACATTGGGCGACCTTATCACTAAAGTGATCTCTTCCATTTATTTATTCTATTAAGGCACACAAAACAGAATATGTTCTTAAATTAACTGAGTATACATTTTATAATATATTAAACAAAGTTGCTTATTATCATCACTCATGCTTAACCTTGTTAGCAAAAATAGGATGATTATTAAATAAAGCTTATTATCAAAGTTGAGTCCGATCCGATTTAATACTAAATCTATGTTTCTACAACTTTTGATTCCTAGAAACCCTAACAATGAAAACAGCAAATTCGTGTTCATTTATCTACAAAAAAACATCAACCTAAATTTAATACCAAAAAAAAGTCTACGAACTCGCCAATTTTCTGACGAAAAAGTTTACATACATTTTAACATTTGGTTTTGGGACAACCTTAAATTTTTGGGTTTCGAACCATTTAACGGCAGATGATGTGTGAAGGAATAATACACCCTATATTTATTTCACTTTTATTTTTCGAAATCACTCTGACCCAATATATACACATATATACACTAATAAAACTAAATAAGAGTATGTACATTTAACCTAAATTTAAAACATCTACATGTGGTA
Source organism: Macaria liturata (assembly GCA_964023185.1). Taxonomy (NCBI): domain Eukaryota; kingdom Metazoa; phylum Arthropoda; class Insecta; order Lepidoptera; family Geometridae; genus Macaria; species Macaria liturata. Next base: position 3,666,611 of record OZ026809.1, read on the forward strand.
TGGAGCCAAGAACGCTGGCTGCATTCCCACGCTGGATTGCTATAGAAATCCTTTGCGCAAGGAACCAGCCAGCGTTCTTGTCTCTAGTGATGTCATTCAACCTTTTATTCAATTTTTTTTTAAAAGACTTCGTGCTTTTACCCCACGGACCAAAAGTTTCGAAGCCAAGCGGTACGAAAATATAATCAGTCGATAATGATGTATATTTTCACCGCTTGGCTTCTTCTGCTGCATCCGCCGCGGCTCCTGCCGCTTGTACTGTTCCACTGAGGCGAGAAGGAGCTAGTGTATCGACGCAAGTTGCGTCCCATACAAGAGCCCTTCCCCGCTCCCAGGGAAATAATAATAATAATAATAATAATACACCCTATTATATACATATATTATACAGCTACCCTTTTTTCTAAAGCTATGATAATAATAATAAAGAATCCTGCCGATGGCCCACTGTTGACCTTATTATGAAATTGTGGCTTCTGGATTTTATAATAAAGGAATTCTTGGGAAATATTCCTGGTTAAAAAAATATTGCTCGGGAAAATTAACGGACATAGACTTTTATATTTCGTAGAATTAGTAGTTACGGTTTCATTTCTGTGGAATTAGTAATTTTAATAAATAAAATCAAATCGATTATTAATATATTCAACAGAAAGAGCAAAATGGTAGCACATTTACATAATTTTAATCTATACTAATATTATAAAGCTGAAGAGTTTGTTTGTTTGTTTGAACGCGCTAATCTCAGGAACTACTGGTCCGAATTGAAAAATTCTTTTTGCGTTGAATAGACCATTTATCGAGGAAGGCTTTAGGCTATATAACATCACACAGCAACTAATAGGAGCGAAGAAACAATGGAAAATGTGTAAAAAACGGGGGAAATTATTCACCTTTGATGGTTTCCGTAGCGTGCGCTGCGAAAACGGTTAACAGCTATAATTTATAAAGCTGAAGAGGTTGTTTGCAAAAATAAATATGATGCCCAAAATAACTATTCCACGCGGACGAAGTCGCGAGCACAGCTAGTTTAATTATAAGTACCTACATTCTAAACGTGATTGATATTGCACTTCCGATGGACCCCGAACTACGCCAGGTTTGTATTTCGTATGTTTGTATAGAACTACGGCATGTATTATAAAATATTTTTTGTATTGCAAAAAACGTTATCGCTCATTAAAAAGTTATAAAATGATGACAGAATGGGTAATCTTTTGTCATTAATTTAGGTAGACTTCGCAAATTGTAATTTTTCAATTTTCCCTGTTGTCTTCTCAATAGTAAGTTACTATTTTCTACATGTGTATGGCTAGATTTATAAATAAAATGCCACTCCGCTCAGACGTTCTGCACACTAAGTAAATTTAGCTCATACAGGTAACGTTAACGGGAAGTATGTATGTACGTTTTCGTAACAAACATCCGTCGGCACATTGTATTTATAGAATTCTTCCTATTCTGAGTAAATTTACGTGTCTGTTTCGCAATGGCGCTAAACTTTGGGGATACAAATACCTTTATTTACTTTTGGTATCCTATAATGTATGACGTTGTCTGTCCATTAGAATCTCCATGATAAATTCATTCTGCGGGGATCGTGACCCTCAGTAATCAGGAATATGACTGAACTATAGAGGTTAGCAATCCTAACTTTAAAAACGACACTGCAGTCACGCATATCAAAAGCATTTCAACACATCCAATCAAACGAAATAAAAGAACCGGAACGAAAATTCAAATCGAAATCCAAAACTCAGCAAACTTCCAAAATCTGTTAAAAATGTCTTTCGAATTTAATTTGTCTGCCGAATATCAGTTTTCCGATGAACTTCCCTTCTTAGGAGTTCGGATTTATTCAACTTTGTCATCGATACCCGAAAAAGATTTAACTTTGGAAACCGCGATCCCTCTTAAGAAGTCTTTTTTGGACTTTAGATCAAAGGACTTTGCGGAACAAATACCTGGCGACCTTTGGACTTTGACGGTCAAGTCAAAGGCACTAACAATACAACTATACAGGGTCACTCGGAGAGGTTGCTAAGCCTATGGGAGTTTAATACTTACTTATAAGCTTGCTGTTACCATGGAGTTTAACAGGAAATTGATGGATCCCATTCAAAGTATATTTGGGATGCCCCGTAGTGTCGTAATTGGATCCCATTGACCAAACCCCGTGTACATGTATAGTACAGGATATTAGGCTTAATAATGAGAGTGTTATGAGGGACTTACTTGTATATCAGAGTGAGTCTAGCTAATATTTGAAAAGTAGGGGTTAATAATAGTATTCACATGTTTTTCTTTGTAGTTCTCGAGAGATAAGTTATCAATCGTTGGTTGCCGCCATAAACTTCTTTTTAATTTATTTCTGGCTGGACCTAGTTATCAAATTCAAGCATAAACCTGGTGTTCATATTGTTTTTCTGCCTATTACTAACGCTGTACACATCTACAACCTTAGAAATAAAAGCTAGGTTTACTAAGTCTAAACTATACGAAGGAGGCTATAAAAAGGTTTTGCGCGGTCTTTTGCTCCCGGTATTCCACGCCACAGCGATTACTAGAGTAGAAATTATGCAGAATAGGTAAACTGGCTTGTACACCGAGCGAGCGAAGTGAGTGAAGATGTTTTCTTCTTTTTCTGTATTGGCTGAGAATTTTCTTTTTGTGTGAAACTTTGTTAAAGTGAATAAAAAACTTCGTGTGAGTGTGTTTTATTTTTGTTTATGAGATAATTTTTACACATTTTCTACAATGAAAATGCTGAAGTAGTAATAATTTTAATCAAAGCACTATAAATATACAAAATCATAATAACTCAACATTTATTACTAACATAACAATATGGTGAAAACGGTACCTTTATGCAATACGAGACATTCAGTTACACACCGTTTTCACTTTAAAAAAAGTCCTTAATTCCTGTTGGAACAAGAATATGTGTTCGAGGTGTACTGGTCCCAGTACAGCTAGTTTTAGATTTGCAATGGATAAGGTTCGCCGGCGCCTGCCGGTCAGTCGCCGGTATTGCTTCAAACTATAATAAATAGCTTTTAAAAACGCACACATGGTAGCAAAAACGAAACTGTTTACTATGAATAATTTAACTTAACTCACACTTTTCATTGACAACGCGATTGATATTAAAGTTTGTTATCAAACACCAATTCTAATAAATTATTAACCGACTTCAAAAAAAGTAGGAGGTTCTCAATTTGACTGAATGTTTTCAATGAACCATTATTATGAGTTTATTTTATTACATGTAACAGTCACGTGCTTATAAAACGTAACAATTTTGATAGTGAGGTGGTTATAAAGAGATAGTTGAATAAATGTTATTACAATTACTTATTACGTGTAAATGATTTCTTCGCAACGGTAAGTAGGTACACGCGTACACGTGTTTTGATTGTCGTAGAACTTTTGTAACGTATTGTATATTTAATAGATAATGAAATTAGTACAATACAAAGTTATGGCCAAAAAAAAAAAAAATGAAATTAGTTTTTCATAACCAAAAATATTTCTATCAAAATTATCGTTTTTAAATATTAAAAACGTATTTAGGACTCCTTGACTAAATTATTTCTACCACGATTGAACATTTTTGATTTCATCAAGACTTCTTTATAAATTGCGAAACCCTTAACAATATCATAAACCTACAAGTCTATACCACATTAAAAATTTTTGAACATAATGTTTATTATTATATTATGTTCGGCGATAATAGATAAAGATAGAGATAACTTTATTTAGCAAAAATTTTAGGTACTTATACAACTTTGTTCCGTATACTCCACACTAGGATGTGATTTACCTGTGTTGTGGAGTGTAGGCTCTTCCTTAGGTTTAGACATACATTTTAATAGGCTGGTAGGTGCCAAGAAAGAGATGATGTCCTTGTGTTGCAAGGCAGAATAAGTAAAGTTATTGCTGTGTGTAGCGCAGGCATTCCGCGTCTTACACTAGGCTAAGCCTGTGTTGTAAGACTCGGTCAGTCTGAGCCACAGCTGTGCTATTAAAAGTCTGTGGGAACTCCTGTGTAGGTGCCAGTTATCTTAATTGCCATTTGGGCATTTACTTTGATTTATTGCAAAAGAAACTTCAAATAGACAGTATTATTTTTCATACATTATTCATTGAAACCTATCGAAGTTGCCTTTTAAGGGACTAGAACGATAAAGTTAATAAGTATGTGTGAAAAATGGAGTGATAACGTAAGAAAATATTTATTTATGAAGCTTGTGTTAGTGGTATTTATATTTTTTAAATACTAGCGTTTATATTATTATTCAGGTTTAATGAAATAGAGTATATTCTATTGATGAAGATTTTTACTAATCTGGTAGAATGCTATTTTCCGTACATGATTCAATTCTTTGAAACCATTTTATGGAAATAATTTTGTATCGGAACTTATAAATATGCTTCCAAATAAACTGTTTCGTTTATTTTGTTTCATGGCTCAATATTTAAAAAATCCCAAGTTTTAATCGTCTAATTACTAAAGAAAATTTTCCCGAGTATTGGTACTAAGTTCTTCAAAATCCGTTGTTCAGTAAATTATAAAGAAATCCCGGCCGTGTTTCGGATAATAATTTGGAAATAAACCCTCCAAACTCCAATCCTTTCGATCATGTTCCGATGGAAAAGAACCAATTTAGTCGAGGAGACAATTCTCAATTATATTACTGTAATAACAACTATGCTGAATCATATCATAACTCTAAGAAATGCGTTAATTTGATGAGTTCATATTATGTTTTTCTTTATTTTACTAAGATTAGTTTCAATGTACTTTATTTAAATTTCGAAACGTTTATTCATCTAAATTTGCAAAATTCAAACAGAAGTCTGAAATACTGTCAATTCACTTAATTATTTAAATAAATATTATTTATTTTCTAGTATTTTATAATTTAGTTTTGAGGTAATTTGGTAAGGATTTGTGGTAACCAGGAATTTTGAAAAAAATCACAAGTCCATGTACCTATATTCGGAAATATGACTATATTTGTACAATTTATATTTTTACTCCAGAAACACCCTGACTAAATTCTCCCAACCTAGCTATAGATTATTATAGATGATTTGGTATTTCAGCCCCTCCCTTTGGTTCATCGTAATTATTATGTTCCGAGTGGCCCTTTATAATTAAATGAGGAATAATCGACACTCGTCATCGCTTATTGTAATTAAAAAATAATCGAGGACCACTGGGAGTACGATAGTGATTAAATTGAAATAATCGGTGTGGCATAAGGATGAGAGCACACTATGACTTAACTTAACTACCCAAGTCTCGATAGAGCTGGTTGTTTATCTCTAAAAAGTAATGAAATCTAGACAAGGTCGTGCCAAGTCTAAGGTTCGATACTGCGATTTCTTTATTATTATAGTTAATGTTGTGTGACTTGGTCGTTGACTTGTACTCACTAACGTATAAAGAATATTCAACGGCCAGTCATAAAACATTAACTATAATAATAGAGAAATCGCAGAAGAGAACCTTAGACTTGGCACGACCTTGTCGAGATTTCATTACTTTTTAGAGATAAACAAGCAGCTCTATCGAGACTTGGCTAGTTTTTTACAGAATGTTTTTGGTGTTATTTTTAATTACTTAAATCATAAAACCTATGTCGTTCGAAACATAGCTCTCTTAGAGTAGTGACAAGAGAAATAATTAGTCTGGACAACTTTACTTTAAGGCAATCTTTTGTTTGTAGGCAGTCTTTTGTGTCATGGCGGAAGTTCCAAAGACTTGCACGAAGGGCTTTGCTTCCTTCATAGTAAGGACAGCGAGCTTATATACTCTTTACTTGATAATTACAACCCAGGGGTCTTCAAATCCAGAGTAAATAGGCTTCTTCTAGGCAAGCGTGCTACATCTTAGATTACAGCGGTGCTTAACATCAGGCGGGCTGTAGTCAAACGTAAGCCTATTCCGTGCAAAAGCTTTTGAGTGTTATTATATAGGTAACAGTTTGTTTTCACATATGGGACATTTCACGTTACCATTAGGTACTTCTTGAACTACAACTGGGCAAGAACAGCGCAAGACAGGGAGTATTGGCGTAAGAGGGAGGACTGTACCCTGCAGTGGGTCCCATTAGGCTGATGATGATGATGATGATTTCTTGAAATACGAGAAGAATCTTCCAATTTTCCATACCTTAGAAACATTATAGATCCATTTTCACTAAGGACATAGATCATAAAATTTTCGTGTCGGTGAATATTGACCTTCATAATTCCATCGAGGTAGGTATCTACCCTTTTTGTGAGGTTATCGAATATTTTCCCAAGATTGGATTACGCACATAAATCAGAAAGTTACCGCAGAACATCCTTTGGGTCTAAAACGAACACAATGCTAAATTAATAATTAGTTCTTATTATAAAATTATGTTATTTTCAATGATTATCAGATCAGCCTCTACCTATCCATTGCTGAGTATAGACCTCCTCTCCAACATGCCATACAGTAAGGTCACAAGCCTGTCCAATTATTTAATATTGCAATTAAAGCTCATTATATTTATATTGGCGATACAATAATATTCGTTTCGATAATTTTCAATTGAGAAATGATAATTTTATAAGGATTTGTTGTTGTCTTGTCAGCAGAAATAATGAAGTAATGTTATTAAACATTAATGATTTTCAATTCGTAGACAACTTTACTGTTTTTCAATTGGTGATTTATTTTATTGTCCATTCTATCAACATGTCGATATCTTCCGTCATCATCAAAATGTCGCTATAGATCATTATATAACATAAGTAAAAGCAATTTTGCTAAGTAACATTTTTTTAACTAAAACAGGTTTGCATCATAGCTTGCCTGATGGTAAGCAATAGCTATGGTCTAAGATGGATCGGGCTTACCAAATAAGAGCATTTGCAACGATGTCATAAGAAAGTGTCCATTATAGCCCTCCTAGTTTTATCCCTCAGCAAACAGTTGGGCGCACCTGGTGGGACTGAGAAATACAAAAACTTGGAGGAATATCACCGGAATTCCTTAAAAGCTCTTCTGTAAATAGTTCCAAGATTTTTTGGGAAATTGTCAACATTTTATTATTTTTCTGAAGAAATTCTTAAAATCCTGTTTAAACATGACTTTGGTTGTATGAGTAGCACATTTTTACACAATATTGCTTTAATATTTTATGTTACGTTACTACGTCATTATTTTATTTTGCGATCAACATGAAATATCTGCTCTTTTTCGCTTTTATATGTCAGTAGTAAAAAAATAAGATAACAACTGGCAACGGTGTAAAAAAATCGTCAAATTACGGTTAATATGTACATATATACCATACAGGTATATATATTTCATCATCATCATCTCATTAGGAAGCACCTGGATTCATTACCTGCGCAGATTGAATCCAGGCGCTCCCTGCGGTTATTCTAATGTCGTCCCACCGCATTGGTGGACAACCTCAATATAATATACTTACCATACAGCTATTATATACTTACCATGCATATCAATACATACCTACATTGATATATAGGTATGTAGCACAACCAAATATTTGCAACGTTGAAAAGTATATTTTATTTCCGGTCTGGGAGCTGGAAAAGTTTTAGTCTGGAACAAAATGGCTTCTTTATCTGTTATACTCGATGCTGTTTGTGACATACAAGCTACAAGCACAGCTTTAAGCTAGTCTCTATGCTGCACTAGATGCTACCGGCTTAATGTCATGTGGGATAACGGTTAGACGCGCATTTTGTATTCGTTTCGCTGAGAAAATATCATACTTAGGTAGTGTTTTATTCATCTTCCGTATTCTTCACGTATGGAATGAATCTTGGTAAATCGTGATCCAGACTTCCTCATCTTATTGCATGAGAGTGGCCAACTCTGGTGTCGTGAGTTTATCAAGCCGCCCTAAGGGCCTCAGACATGGCTTAACGACTGCCGTCCTAGACAAACGGCCGGGACCTACAATTTAACGTATCATCTAACCCACGGAAGCGCCGAAAATGGAATGCCACTTTTCGGTCACCCATCCAAGTACTGACCGCGTCGACCTTTGCTTAACATTGGTAATCACATGCGATTGCCTCCGCTAGCTAGCGCTAATACCACTGTGAGGTATAAAAAACTGTTTAACATGAAGGCCGCTAACCTTACAGTTAAACGACATTTAACCCCAATCCATAGACTTGAGTCTCGCGACAGACTAATGCGGAGCCACGAATGGCGCCGAACGCTCCCGACTTCAGCCGAGCGCATCGAGTTGGCTCCGCAATGGTTGATGCGAGCGATACGGCGCGCGGCGGAGCTGTCAAAATTGATTTTAATTGTTTAAAACAATGATTAAATGAATTGATTATAAATGTTAATAAAATAATAAATAACTCGTTAACAATTATTATTTGTTCTTGTGTAATATTTGCTGACAAATAGTTAATTTTTTTATTAAAACTAAAAACGACTTGGAATTTGATTTTATTGATTTTCGGACGCATGCAATTGTTCGTCTAGTTTGCCAAGCGTGTAAATAAGTTATATTAAATACCTACAAATCCAAGCTTACGCCAATAACGTCTGGCCTTTAAAAAGCTCAGCTATTCCGAATACATTTCAATTGTCATTCCGAGTCGTGATCGAGATTACGGACGATAATGACTAGCGGTACAACCCTAATCCCACTTAATATGTCATTCTGTTTGTTACAAACATAGATTTATCTTCCAACTAGCGGATGTCCGTGGCTTTCCCTGTGTAACCAACGACATTAATAGAACCTAGGGTTTTTGGGTTTTATTACTGTGGTTGGTTGTAATGGGATGTAAAGAAGCTAAGAACTCTTGCAAGACCCGCAAGTACTTCTATATTCAATATCACATAATCTATCGCTCCAATATAGTGAAGAAGAGAAAGCAACAAAACAATCAACAAATACAAATCATTTATGAATAACTCCATAGTTACAAGTAAATTTTATGTAAGTACATTTGTTGTTTACAATAGTAAACATAATTTAAAAAAATGTGGTATAAAAATGTTGGTTATATATAATAAGCGTTTAAGTATAAATAGGTAGTATACTCAAACTCATAGGTAAGTATGGAAGGAAATGAGGGGCATATTATATTATAAGGAAAGGTCATAGAAGATGGTGGTTACTAGTGTCACGACCCTCAGACATGAGGAATATACGCCGTGAGGAGGAGACACTGATATAGTATATGTATATTTTCTAGTAAACCCCTTCTAGAAGGTCTTCGAATCAATACTTATATTTTGATAATTACTTTACTTGAAGGCTATTATTTCTTGGCTCAGAATATGTTTTACGCACTAACACTTCTTCCAGTCTGTTCCAATCACAGATAGCTATGATTGAATGAGATAAGTGATAGAATACTGAGAACTAGTAGAAATAACCGTTACAATATATAATGTAGATTGTAGGTGTATATACTTCTAGGTGGTGCCAGGTTTTCCAATATCCTAGGTATAAGGAATGCACCTATACACATTTTGATGATTAAAATTTTGATAAGGTCAAGTTTTACTTTTAGAAGTAGTTAAGTTTTTATTTCATTGTTAGTATTTAATTTCTTATTTAAGTTTTTAACAAAATGTAAGCTTAATTTATAGATCTCCCTATGTTTTGACTGTTAATTTTGAATAATATTAAATACAGTAGGTACCTAGTTATATATAAAAAAAATGTGTTTATTTGAGTTTTACCCTGGTTTGCGTTTAACTGCTGTACAGTCCGCCTGATATTAAGGATTACTGTAGCCTTGGGCATAACAACACAAATCAATTTTTTTCTTACCCATCGCACGTCAAACGCCTGATTGGCCAGTCAAAAAGCCTCACGTTCTCAAAGTGGGCGAGTATTTGACTAAATTAAAAGACTTTTAAAGTGAAATATTCGAGTTCTGTCAACAAATTAGTGGGTGAACGCCATCGAGCGTCGCGACGACGTGAAATTAATTTTAATGATCGCCTCGAGTGGCTCGAGCACGTCGTTATTTTAAGTGAAAAATACCCTGTTCCAGCCTAAGATGACGGGCGCTTCCTGTTTGACCACCATCACATTAACAGACTTAAAAAAATAGGTAAATAGGTCATCTCCATAATAATTTTATGAAATACTATTTTTGTAATTGGTATATGTATATATGTACAATGGGAATTTGTAATGAAATTAGTGTCGTAGCAAGCCTGATTAGGTGCTACGAGCGAGCTACGAATGCTACGAGTTATCATAGCTACAGCGATCATAACATTAATTAATTAATTTGTAATTGGTATATGTATATCAATTGGTATTGGTATATACAATGGGACTGACATATAATTATAAAAGTCCCTAAAAAAGAGAATAAAAAAATAGGCGTTACAATTCGACTTCTTGATATTTTGCTCCTTGCTTGTTGTTGTCTGCTTATGAAGGTTAAGAAGAAGGAATAAGAATTAGCCCACAGTTTCTACTCGGGGTAAAAAGTTGTCTCTGTACTCCCAGAACATTATACTGAGCACCGGCTACATTTTATTCTAAAACTCGCGATGATCGGTCGCTTGCGGGCTAAAAGCCGAACAAACAGACCAATAAGCCAACAGATACACTTACTAACACTACTGTATGGCATGAATTTTTATTGAGGGTTTTGAAAAGTCATCTCTCCTTATCGTTACTGTCTTGTTGCTTACTTAACGAATGAACTACTTTTTGACAAGTTACAATGCTGTGCAGTGATCAAAGTACTATCTTTAAGCTTTTCTAAAGATTTTCTAAGTGCCCCTTTTTATGTTGTAGTTAGAAGTAATATTTTTAGTTTTTCTTCCCTTGTTTTTATGTTTTAATATCGCTTGTTATCAAATTTTCTAAATCCCTACACCAACTATCAGATTTAGATCGAAACTTTTTATACAGTTGAAACCTACAAGGTTACAATAGACATAAGGGCAAATAGAAGGTATAGTGTTGAGACGCTTCGTTGGATGCCGATGCTGGGTACTCGATAAAGAGTTTGTTGTAGAAAGATAAGTAACGGTGTTTTGCGGACAATTTTACACATTTTCTTAAGAAAATTTTAAAAATATTTTTAATTATTAAAAAATATTATTATATTTAGTCAGAGCTTCAATTAGACTCTATTATGGATGATATGAAAATTCGGCGTAATTTTTTAATACAGAATACCGGCACTCTTGGGAATTTCGGAATAATAAAATATTTTATCTTCTTTGTGAAAAGAGATAATGAATTGCTCATTGTATGGTTCATGAATCTAAGCTTAATTATAGATAGATAGACTCTTTATTTGTTGACACATATTAACAACGAACAGTACATTAAACAAATTATTATCTTAACTAGTTCCACAAGCGGCGGCCTTATCGCTGAAAGCGATCTCTTCCTGGCAACCTTTGGCTGGAGAGAAATAAGCATACAGGAAAAAGAAGAATGTGGTGTACAACAAAAAGGAAATAACAAACATTTCTTAAAACAAACATTTTTAATTATAAATACCTGCTAAAGTATTGTTTTGCATAATAATAGAAGGTAGTGATAATTATTTTATGGTACATACTACATACCAAGCTAAGGATAACGGCGTGATACAGTAGCCTCATTTGGAAGCCTGTTACATTTCAATACAAACATTCAAACTTTTATTGGAAAATGAGCGAATATTTTCGCTATCACGACTGGCAGGATTCGAACCTGCGCACTTGACAAAATAACTCATAATACAAACATTTCCATTGTCCACCTCAGAGTTACACGTGTAGCTTTTCAAAAGATCTAATCGCCAAATAATTGACTCACTTTGTTAATAAACTTCGTTCGTACCCAATTTATTAAAGTTATTCATAATATCTTTGATAGCCCATGATCGAACAAAGATTATGAACTCACAAATGTGTCATACAACAGAAGCCATGTTTACCTCATAATTTTCTGGTGTTCGTGGACACATAAATAATATAGTGGAAGCCACCTGTTTAATGGGCATTCCAGTATGCTTACAATCAATAAATGGCATGCGACATCTCCATAGGTCTTCGTGGAAATAATATTTATGATGGGCTTGTAAGTCTTGGATGAAGAAAATTTTAGACAGTGTTCACACGAAGAATTGAATGTTTAAAATATTTTTCAATTATGACGGTGACTACACGGGATAATAGAAATACTTCGTTTATACTTTGTAAGAAATATTTTATCGACGGTGTGTTGTGTGACGCTTGTTTATCCTTCTTTGTGACAGAATGTATTTTTTATTTGATGTAATAGCTTAGCTCGTTTTGTCCTGGAGTGCTATAACCATTTTAATCTGTGTTAACGTTTGGCCTGGTGAATAATCTCGATACTATATTTTACTATCTTCTACGAAACTGCTTAATGTTACAGCAACCAAAAATTATTGAGAGTGACAACAACAAAACAGAATCAAGCTAGCGAAACCAAAGCGAAAATCCAATTTGAAATGTAGTTTCTTTGCCATTAAAACTAACTTCATCGGTTCCCTTTGCTCGGTCTGCTCCCAACATCCTCCAGAAATAGTTGTGAGCAAAATGACTTTATTCCGTGTCGGTATGGTGTCGCGCGGTCTCGTGATTATCACCTCGATTGTACGCCCGTAATGTCTTTGTTGGGTGTTCAATGTTGAAGGTACTGTCGTGTACAAAAGCTCTTATAATAGTGAATTGTGGTATTCTTTCGTGATCATCAAAATTAAGCAACGACTGTCACGTTTAGTCTTTCGATAGACACCCGTGAAAATGATGAAGTAGCTTTTACTTTTGCTTTTGCTTTTTTTTCGAGTCGGAAGGTCCAAATACAGTAGGTAATCATAAAGTCAACAGCCCCTTAGGCAACTTAACAACTCTGACACTGGAGTTCGCCTCTCTCATATAAAGAATTTAAATCCAACTAAAGCAAAAAAGTAAAGTACATCCCAAAGAATACGCTTTTAGCCAATTCAATCAAGGCGTTGGACAATTAGTTTTTTTTTTAAGATTTATCTTCTTCTTTTCGTTACCTACACTATGTTATAGACATTCTAATCTCTTTTCTATCCAAAAGCCTGCGTAAACACAAAGAGAAACCACTATTGTAATAGCCAGTCCATGATGTATTGCAGGTCAGCTAGCCAGTATTGACCTATCAATTCTGGAGCCAGCAGATATCCGTTCGTAATTTATGCTCCTCATTATTCAGTTAGGCAGGTAAGCTAAGGTATTTGAAGGTTATTGACCCTTAATAGATAGAGAAAAAGAAAACATTTATTGTGACAAATGTATGTGTATGTAACGCATAAATGCATGTAATGTATGTGTATTTCTTGTTATTTTTGTTATAAATATGTTGTTTATATAATAAAACAACAAGATATACACATACAGAACAAAATAATAATAGATAGCATGGGTTGCCTAGAAGAGATTGTTTTATTAAGAATCAAACGAAAACTTACCTGTTTGATTCCAATTATGCGAGGGTCAACCGAAGACGATTATATTGATTACTAAGCAGCTGTCTGTGGAATTGTGCTGCCACTGTCACACATTTAGATAGTTAACTACTTTAAAAAAGCAAAATTCAACTTCGCTCGTTTCCGTATCCGCTCCACTCGGCTCACTACGTGGGAAGGCGCCTGCAACTCGCCATTACGTGATTTTGTGTCGCCGCTGTCGCACGCCTTAAACAATTTGTTTAAAAATCTATTTAATTTTAAATATTCTTTACGTGTTGTGTCCAGTGATTATTAAATAACATAGTGAACCGTTTCAAATACCTATAACGTTCAAATTTATAAATTCGAAATGTGTTAATAACAAAAAACTAAATTAAACAAAAATAACGGTTGTTTAACGTTGTTAAATCATTTAACCAAACATTACGACAAAACCAGTGAATATTAATTGCTATTGTGAGACCAGGTTACTGGAATTCTGTCTATGACGGAATTTAATGGATAAATTATCTTTGGTGAGTGACTTATTTTATTAACATACGATCTTATTTTTGAACTACCCTCGAATTTATGATAATGGTAGTTTATGTTTTTACTTGATTGTAATAACTACTCAAGTAGGTACCCACCTTTTGTACTTTTTTTAAAAAAATAGTCCTTCATAAGACTTTAATACTACATGTAACAAAATAATGTACAAATAGAGAATGGGCATGCAACATCGCGCCCTGGCGCAAATAAGATTTAATTGTTTTCTATCATTATTCACAACGATTCTCAATTTAACTGCTCAGATCAACCTAAACGGTTTATTATTCGATCGCAACTTTTTATATGATGATGTAACGTTAATCGTAGTAAATTAGTGAAAATCCATGTAATTCCTGTGGAGAATATTTATAATGCATCACGTATATCGTGTTAAGTAATTAATATGCATTAGTTTACAGCAAATCTCCATGTCAATCATGTTGAGAATATTTGAATGGTTTCACGTGTATCGTGTGTAGCAATGAATGTGGATTATTATCCACCAAAGTTTCATGTTTATCATGTTGTGTAGGTATATTTATGCTCCTTTACGTATATCCTGTTAAGTGATTAATGTGAGAGTTTACAGCAAATCTCCATGTAAATCATGTTGAGAATATTTATATAGCTTCACGTATATCGTGTAAAGCAATTAATGTGTATTAATTTCCACCATATCTCCATGTAAATCATGTTATCGTACGTGGAAAATATGTTTATGTTTATACGCCATATGAAACTCTCACTGGTAGTAAATATTCAAGATATGGTATGGGCTGTTGAAGTTCCAGGATGTAAGAGTTTTGCAAATTTTCGATTGGCGAATTCATAGTGAATTCTTATGTGATGCTATTTCAGTCGAAAATAGAAAAGATAGTTGTCACTTCTTTCATTTTTAGATGAGGTGAGTGAGGTTCTTAGTTTATTTATTTATTTATTTATAATGGTACACAAAACAGAATGTGTTCCCAAATAAGCTAAGTATACATTCAAAACTGGTTAAAACAAATTTTAGTTATTATTATATCTGCTTATCAAATTTCATCCAGATCTATTCAGCTGTTTGAGCATACCGAAATAATAAATATACAAACACACGCACTAGCACAAACTTTTAAAAATATTAACTAATCAAGACAGAGATGTTAGGTACTTACAAACAAAACATGGCTAATTCGTGAACAAATCGGCTTTTCATAAAGAAAACTATTAATCAAAGCACAGCCCACATGTTATCCGTAGAAATAAATTTTAGCAACTCTATAAAACATTATAAGAATGATTGTTATTCTGCCTCTATGTCAGAATCTTTCTATTCGTTTCTAATTTTGTATATATAACGGTTTTACTGCTAGTCCGTAGAATATATGCAAAGCTAGGATAAAAGTAGGCAGCTATGTGTTATTTGCAGTGCTTTCAACTTTAATAAGTGTATTTTATTGTGAATATAATTAGTGAACATCAAATGTAAGTACCTAAGTAAGAATTTATAAAATAAACCAAAATAAAATTTTTACTTTAAAAAATAAAAAATAAATTGTTACATATCCAACTATGTAACTGGTAATTCTGAAAGTACATATTATGTAGTATAATACGAACAATCAAGAAAATTAAAAAAAAAGCACCAGTACCATTTGTTTTACTAATTCCAAATTTGCTTGCCACATTCTATTATTGCTGCGTCGTTCTAAGCGCGTATGAAACCGCAGGATACTACTAGTATACGATGTTTAATTTCCTATTGTTTCCCCATAAGTAAAAGGAAACTAGAGTCACAAGGTCAGAGTTTTTATTATAGTACGACTAGCTGCACCCCGCTGCTTTTCTCTCTAACCATAAACAAACTAAAAGTAATTTATTGCTTGTTTTTTTATATAATATTTTTACAGCGCGTTTACTAACGGACGACTCGATTTTAAGGCCTATCTCACTCCTATACTATCACCGTATTAAAAATCACGATGATCTGTCGCTTCATTACATGTTAAGTATTTTTACAAGAGTAACTATGGAGGGAGCCCTTAGAGTTACGAGTAACAATATTTGCATGCATATATGCATTATCAGCGATGTCCCAAGATTAAAAAAACAGCCTTAAACGAAACCTATAGATTTACTATGATATATTCTCGGTATTCTCATCACACTTGCATAGGAGTAACAATGCCAATAGCAAAACTCTCAGTGTCTGCAATAAAAAGTTATTATTTTACTAAAACTACATAATTAAGAAAAAACTCCGGAAGCAAATATTACAAATACATCGTATGTATAATAGAATTTACTGCCTAATAACTTCATGTGTAGGTTTGAAGCTTCATATACGGCAAAAAATCATAAAAGTCATGTTTATGGGCGTAACAAAGTGTAACAAAGAAATAAAACGAAAACATATTTAACACTTCGCGAAAATAAGATTGTTGTAACAACAAAAATGGTGCAAAATAGGGAAAACTTGGGTGGGAAATGGCGCAGTTATAATTTTCCGAGAAAAATAGCTTTGCAAGTGTTTTATCAACACAGGACCTGGGACCAAAGACTATAAAAATAATATTCTTCATTTTATAGTTACGTACATGTTTTTTTATTATTATTTTACCTTTAAGTAGGCAATTGAGACTTCCCCAATTTTTTACCTAAGCAGTTTTTGTTTATTCGTATAAAAGATAGATAGATAGATAGATTAACTCTTTATTGTTGACACATATTAAAAAAACAGTACATAAAACAAATTGTATCTAAACTAGTGCCACAAGTGGCGGCCTTATCGCTAAAAGCGATCTCTTCCAGGCAACCTTCGGCTGGAGAGAAATAAGCAAAAAGAAAAAAAAAGAAGAATGTGGAATGTGTAAAAGCTTATTCATACGGTGGATTCACTCGCTTTGAAACAAATCTGACCTCATAACTTATATGAATATATTTCAATCATTTATTAAATACTGCATTATGGCTATTCTCATTCTCAAACCACCGTTATACAGCCCAGACCTAGTTCGGGGCTTACAAAAATGCACATTGATAAAGTATTACTAAGGAAATGTCATATTTCACTGAATTTAATTAACTAGCTGGCAATATTTTCTCTACGCTTAACTGTAACTTAAATAATTAGATTTAGTATCAAGTCACTTTTATTGTGCTATGCTTTGTTATGTACTAGTGTGTGTTTTTAAGGAAAAAAATTATCCTACCTAAAAAAACGTTACCTTTTCAAAGCGATTTCCAGAAGAAAAAGTAGTATAAGAGCCTCCTTGGTCCTCCATCTTCGGAATGTTTTTTTGTTATGGATTGCATTGCTTTTAAGGACCATGGTCATAGAAATAGCTATATTATTATTTTGGCCACCTATGTCATTGCTTCCAGAAACACAAAAGCAAACCTACATTCATTACTTTATAACGTGTTAATAGTTCTATCGTACATTGATATGTATGTGTTAATAATATGGATCCATTCGACGAACGTAACATCAGGTGGGTGGCGTTTGATTACTCTAAAATCGAATATTAGCACCATCTTGTGATCGATAATGTACTCGTAACGCATGGTTTGGATTGTAGTACTAGCTTTTCTTACACCAGGTGAAACTTAGGAGAAATACCTATGTATTGTTGTTTCGCTGCGACTGCTTCTCACCGGCTGCAAACAACAAACTTATTTGGTTTTAGGTATCTATGTTGTTTGCTCGAGTCTCTTACATACTTTTCGATACTTTTCTAGTGTAAAAGAAACCTTTATTTACAACAACAGTTAAACAAAAACGAGGAAAAATCTAAACCTACTACTTTAATTAAAAAAAACACATATAATTCCATTAAAAGCTTAAAGAAGGTCTAATGATCCAGCCCACTGTCAGAGTGCAGCGTGCTTAGCATACTGGCCGCATTACCACGCTGATTACTACTGTCGTACCATATCTATACATATAATCAAACTGAACTATATCAATTAGAATTTTAGCACAGACACGTTAAAATGGAGAAATAATATAAATTCTAATAAATCACATTTAATGAAAAATTTTGACGCTGTTATTTTTTCGCTAAATTCCAGACAAATGTCTGTAACATAGATGAACCCTTGAACATAAATCAAAAACACCGAAAAGTGTGTACTAACGGTCATTAACAGCGTTTAACATTGCCCGTTTCATTATGGATTCAGTTTCAGAACGGAGGTAGGTGATATTACGCAAGAACAAATGAAGCAAGAAATACGATAAACACCAAACAATGAACTTTAGCTTAACTTAAGTTCGGTATTTTGAAAGTCGGATACTTACTAAGTTTCACCCTTAAGCTTTGGAGTCTGGTCTGAGCTTTTTTGGAAGCTCTGCCGAGAGCGGATCAAAGCGGGTCTAAATAATTATATAAGTTTTGCTTTAATGTAGATAAGCCTGGAATTTCGGAGGCATCGTTTGGTCGGGTTTCCGTACCGGATATTATTTTGTAAACTTTAGGCAAACTAAATCAGTCTTTTTCATTGCTGAACCTAATAATACGTATCATCAATAAAGTTAATAATAAATCCGAGGCACTTATTCTAATATTCATCTACAACATACTCAGCTAGCACATTAGTTAATCTGACAAGGGCATTTTATAAAATCGTGATTTTCCAAAAGTAATAATTTTTATTAGTTTTACGTTTTAAGGGTTTTAAGGGTTGAAAGGGTTATGGGTATGGGCTACGCACCACTTACATTGTATATATTTTTTTTATCTGCTGATAATTTAATCAGGCCAGCCGTAATGACAACCCGAGATTTCAATTCCAAGCTCCAGGAAGACAATTACTGTGTTATCATCGCAAGATACGGGCGCTAGCCTGACGACAGTGATAACCAATGTTTCCCGGAAACTCTGCCTTCCCAACCGGAACGACAGTGCTTGCCCGGTATCGTTTGAAAACAGGATAACTGACCAATGAAACACATGTGTATTTTCCACAGGACAAGGATAAAGGATAAACATTTATAATATGACAGCTCCTATTAAAAAATGTTTATCAACAAAGCTGAAAGTAAAAAAATACAGAAAAATATCACCACCAAAATAAATATGTTATTTGATTAATAAACACATCGCAATCACAGCCTTAAATTTTATTCATTAATTAGTTTTTAACATGGAAGATGATCCTCAACTCAAAGCCTTCCTATTTTACATACACATATGTATGTGATTAAAATAAACTAAAATCCTAATTAAAACTAATCTATATTATCAACAAAACGACTTATTTTCTTTCATGTTAAGATTAATAAAATATGATTGACATCAAACTAGAAAATCAACTCGACAAAAACTATAGGTGATTGCTCAGGCACATCAAGGCTTTAGAGTGATAAAAAAAAATGTAAAACAGACGACAATTCGAATGAACCGTTATGTTAATTACAATCGATCATTACTTTTTTGTCACCACAAGAATTGTTGCGGTAAATCTACTTTCCAATTAGGTGACTCATTAAAAAAAACAAGGTGCTAACAATGTTAGTAGAATAATGTAGTAGTACAACATTACGTGTATAATATTGCTTTTGTATTGTATTTCGCTACGACAATCTTGCGGATTTGGCTACGGTTAATTTTAAATTATAAAATAAATAATAAATAAAAATAAATATTCCGGGACATTGCACACAGCGCCATCTAGCCCCACACTAAGCAAACGCTTGTGTCGTGGGTACTAGATAACGGATATAATACTTAATAGCTATACATTAGTTGTGTGAATTAATGTGATAGAAATAAAAGCTTTTTAATTTTATTTTATTTTATAATGTACTCGTAAGAAAAGCTACCGGAGATTTGTTGTGAAAAAATATTATATAGAAATTTACCGTCAAATATCTAAGAGTGCATTAATTACAAGAAACAATATCTATTCCATGATGTTTTACAACTCATCGTAGCACTTCAAAGCGTGTCTCAATGGATTTCCGCTCCCATATTAATTATGTAAAAAACAAAATAAAATAAAAACAACAGCTCGAATCTCGATAGGTGGTCATGGAAAAAAAGAAATGAAATGCTGCCTTTACCGTAGTCCGGGCTACTGAGCTTCTGTGGACTGGTTATAATGTAGAATGAAAGCGTAATGACCAATGACCATAGGCATCTTATTACATAACTAGTGGATGCTCGCGGCTTCGCTCGCATTAAGAAGTAAAACTTGCATCCCCTATTTCACCCCTTTAAAAGCGGCTTTTCCAAAAATCCTTTCTTAGCGGATGCCTACGTCATAACATCTACCTGCATGCCAAATTTCAGCCCGATCCGTCCAGTGGTTTGGGCTGTGCGTGGATAGATCACTAGCTAGCATATAGACCACTAGCAGTCAGCTCTGAGTTTTATATATTTAGATTATGCACTCGATTTTGGTGCGGAAATAACAATACTTGACCAGGCGTGCTGAAGTGCAAGAGTTTGGAATTCATTATTTGGAGTGAGGTGGCTCCGTTGCTCCGTTGCCGTGGCTCTATCAACGGATAGATCACTATATCAGCCAGTCAGTCAATCAGTCAGTCAGTCACCTTTGAGTTTTATATATATAGATAGATATCCTAAGGTTGTACATGAACTTGCTGTACTATTTAGAAGTACCTACGATTTTGAGTGTTTCTTCGAATCTATAAGTACTATAATTAAATTAAAACACAATGAGAAAAGTTTATATTATAGTAATCAGAATAGTTTTATTGTTTCAATAGCTTCTATAATTCATAAAATAAAATTGTGAATGAATTATTAAAATCACTCGACACCAAAGTTGGCCGTTCTCATTCAATCAGAAGAAGATAAAAAGACAAATCGTATCGTAAGCAAACTAGTAATATTTTAGTCGGCATTCGTTAAGCCATGTCAGAGGTCCTTACAGCGGTTTGAAAACTTTGACACTAGATTGGGTCATTCTCATACATAAACTTAGTAATATTTTTTTCCGATAAGTCTGCAATTCGTCTTTTTTCTCAGTAAATCGTTTAGTACTAACGAGCTTCCTTTAGCAAGCTTTTAATACCTACCTAGAAGCTGTTAATGCCCCATCGCTAACGAGAAAAAAAACTTCTAAATCTAATCTGCCTTCGTTTTAAATTTGGTTGGCAGTAGACTATTACCGATTGATAACGCATATATACTGCAGCTCCTCTCGAATTGGATTAAAATCTTACCTAAAAATATTGATAACCATACTTTTCCCAATTGTATATTTTTTAATTTAATTTTTAGCGTCGGTCATATGCTTATTAACAAATAAATTAAAAACGACTTTTCAACGCATAAGTTTTTTTATTTGCGTATGTCAACTCTTATAATAAAATGTTATAGGTATAGAAAGTACGAGTGCTATATAATATATGATGATGAAGCATGGATAGGATCGTAAGAAGTTTTGCCAACTGACCTCCGAACTTCGAAGATTGAGGACAACAATACCTTGGTATTCATCGTCCACACCAGCTCCAACAAGCACCACATCAAGGCTGCCGTCAAGGAACTTTACGACATCAACGTTGCTAAAGTTAACACCTTGAACAGGCCCGATGGCAAGAAGAAGGTGTACGTCAGACTAGCGAGAGATAACGACGCGTTAGACGTTGCCAACAAGATCGGCATCATATAAGCTATATGCTGTACTATATTTTATAAGAATAAAACATCAAAAAAACATAGATTAATACGAAGATGGCACCCGATGATGATGATATAATATAATATAATATTACATCTACACAAAGTTCAACATAATAATCGATTGTAAGCAACGCGATCATAAATACCTACGAGTCAAATAATTAATTAGTCTTCCAAAACAATCAATAGAAAAGCAAATGATGGTACATATTTCATGTTTCATTGCCCTCCTATTTCATAGTTCATTAACCCGGTATGTACCTAATGAAATTGATTAATAAGTGATATTAGATCTATAACAAACATGCGAGCATTTTTCATTATTGGAGAGGGTGCAGCTAAAATAATATTGGCTCATTAGTTGTTAGGCTTACTGGGAATTAAAGGTTATGTTTTTCAAGTTTAGTTCATTTTAGTTACAGAAACGTAGTAATGCTTTGATAATTTAAATAAATAAATATGCAACTTGTAGTTATATATGTAGTTTAAATAATTTCACAAGTATATAGAAAAAAGACTTAAACATACAGAAAAAGTAACATAAAACAAACAGATATTTACAAAAAATTCAGCACACCGTCCATGTTGTCGCTGTGCGGCAGGGATCCCAGGATGCTGGCAGTATTTCCTCTTTGAATAGAAAGACTCAATCGTTGAGAAAAATAGCTGCCAGCCCTGAGATCTCTTGTGGCAAGGACCAAACATTTGCTTATCTGTTTAAAACGTGTAGTTACTCTTTTTTTAAGTATTTATAACAGTCGCATCTAAAAATAAATTTCCAATGTGATCCAAATAAGGATCTCTCTTAAGTCGTAATTCCTCATGACTGAGGGTCGTGACTCCCCTCCGCTCGTAAGTTCTCTTGGGTAGATACATCTGGTGGGCGCCCAGTTCCTTCCACGGAAGACACATGTCCTCGGATATTGTGGTCCTCAAACATGTCATGTCTGTTTCCTCCGATATTTTCCTTCACCGTTAAGCACAAATAATACTATTACCTTGTAAAAAAGGGGTTAAGCAAGTGAAAATCCACACATAACTTCAAAATACATTCGTGTCGAGCCGGATTCGAACCAGGGTGCGTCTGGATGAAAACAGACCCTGGAACCGCTGACCAAACTCGCTTTTTTAAATAAGTTCTAAATAAGGATAGACAAACCTAAAAAGAAGGTATGATATAAGAAGAAAAAAAGGTAGCTACGAGTAAGTTCTTACTATTCTGAAGAGCCTGTATTCGAAGGTCTGAAGGAGGTACCTAAGTAATAAAACAGAAGTCAGTGATATAGAACCTTAATTTATTTTCATTTAAACATCGTGAATGTCGGCAGGCTTAGACCCTGCGCCAGTCTCACTGATTTATAACAGACTTCTTATTAAATAAGTGTTTATTCCTATGAACTTGAACATACTAGTGTTTTTTTGGACTTTGTAAAATATTTTCAGTGATTTCGATACATTAATACCAAAAACTTTAAACGACTTTTGAAATTTCATGAAATAGAAAGAGCAGTGTCGGACAAACCAAAAGTCTGATGCTGGCATATATACAATATAAATTTGAATGTTATAAAATCTGGATAAATTTCACTTGCACTCAATAAGTAGTTAGAAATATTAGATATATTATGTCTTTAAACATGTTCTTCATCATCATTTACAGCCTTACTTTTCCGATGCTTGGTTAAGACCCATCTCAGAAAGTTCACCTACAGGTATACCTACGGTACCTCTATTCTACAAGAAAATAGAGGTAAGTGTACCTACTGAATGGGCTAAAGTCACATATATTTATTACCCGTCCATCCAGTCACCAATCAAGCGGAACTAGGGTAGGGCTCTTGAAACCAATAGAACTGTGCAGGCTTGAAAAGATCAATTGAAAAATATATCCTTGACTTTCTTGATTTGCTTTGACGTCTTGATTTCTACTGAATTTTCAAGTCTCTGTCCATCAAGCGAGTGTAGCTATATGTATGCACCCTGGTTCGCATCCGGCCCTACAACAATAACTTGTATTTTCAAGTTATGTGGGGATTTGCACTCGCTTAGGGGTAAAAAAAAACACCATGAGGAAACCGACATGTTTGAGGACCACAATATCCGAGGACATGTGTCTTCCGCGGTAGGACCTGGGCACCCATCACAATGTATCTGCCCAAGAGAACTCTTCTAACGAATGTACTCTGCAGGGGAGTCACGAACCTCAGTCATGAGGAAAAACGACTCAAGAGAGTCTATCACACTAATATTATGCAATAAAAAGAAGTGTGTAAAATAGTTATGGACTTAGATAAGAGAGTATGGCTATAGATTTAGACATGATATTATTATATAAGTATCGCTTCTCATATTGTTATCCAATACCTTTTTACTTCTGTATTCTGTGCGACATACAATGTACGAATAAAAGTATGTATTAGATTATAAGTAGTATTAGAATTTTACAGAATTGTTTTTTTAGAAAACTTATTTTACACTGTCAAGTACATTTCGAGTCCAATTATGTCTTCTTGTTTCCACTAGACACCGCAACAAATATCTGAAAATTTAAAAATAAGACTTCAAAACAATTTAAATTACCCAAGAGTCTTGAAATCCATTCCTCTCTAAACCGACCTCCGACCTTCATTCAGTAAAATATGGCCACCTGTCTCCCAGGACCTATTTGAAGAGTTGCTGCGACACGATCCCTTTGTAGGCAGGAAAAACTAAGTTAAGCGATCCTTGATAAGGTTAGGGAGGAACAGTGATGCAGTCTAATTTGTCAAGGGCTCGAGATGGTTGGCGAATTTTTGAGAGAAATGGTGGATTAATAAATGTGATTTTGAGACAATGGTATAATAGACAATGGTACTCGTTTTTTTATAATAATTTGTCTAAATTTCACATTAAATTAGATATGCATTCAAATATAATGTACTTAGTTATTTATTGAGAAACATTATGGAAAAAAAATAAAAGCGGGTAATTTAGACAAAACTTTTAGCTTCTTACCGGTCAGTCATGAAAAATGGACTAACACTTTGACTTACTTGACTTATGTTCCTAGGTCCCCTGAGTGGGGCAGAGGGCGTCCACAGTGATTCTCCATCTCGTCCTGTCTTGGGCTTCATGCTTCACTTCTGGCCAGGTCTTGTGGATGTACTTAATTTCGTCCATGACGGAGCGACGCCAAGTTTGTTTCGGACGACCACGTTTCCTCTTGCCTTGCGGGTTCCAGTCCAAAGCCTGTTTAGAGATGTGGTCCGGAGCCCTCCGCAGTGTGTGGCCGATCCAGTTCCACTTGCGTCGCTTTATTTGCTGGTCTATGGGGCTTTCGTGACATCTACGCAATAGCTCCGCGTTGGATATCTTTTCAGGCCAGAAAATCCGCAGTATGTGCCTTAAGCAGCGATTGACGCAGACCTGAAGCTTGTACGTGAGGTTTTTCGTGACTTTCCAAGTCTCACATCCATATAGCAGCACAGTTTTCACGTTGGACCTGAAGATCTTCAGTTTGATCCACCTCGTTAGCTTCTGCGACTGCCACACTGGACGGAGTTGTGCGAAAGTGGCCCTCGCTTTGGCAATCCTTGAAGTGATGTCCTCTTCTGTCCCGCCAGTAACTGACACGACGCTCCCAAGATAAGTAAATCGGTGGACTCTCTCAACCTGCTCTTGGCCCACATGAAGCGGAGTTTCATTATTCACGCCAGATCGCATTTCTTTTGTCTTCCCTGTGTTGATTTTAAGTCCTGCTGCTGCTGCTTCTTGTTTAAGGTCATCGATTTTGGCTTGCATGTCGGCGCATCTGTGGCTTAGTAGACAGAGGTCATCGGCATAATCTAGATCGTCTAGTATTTCCGATAATCCCCACTCTATTCCGCGTCGTTTGTTCTTGTTGGCCCGAATCATGATACTATCGAGAACAATGAGAAACAGCAGAGGTGAGAGAAGACATCCTTGACGAACCCCAGCATGTACTTTGATGTCGTCGGAGATAAGTCCGTCGTGGCTGACTTGGCAGGTGTATTGGGCGTACATGGCCTTAATCAGGTTTGTTATCTTGCTCGGAACCCCTAGCTCGTTCAGTCGCGCCCATATGCTGCCCCATTGCACAAAATCAAATGCTTTTTCGAAATCTACAAAGGTCATGTACAATTCTCTTTGAAATTCTGATGCCTGTTCAACCTGGACTAACACTTTGAACAGATGAATACCGACATGATGATGATTGGAAATCTTTTACTTTAAAATCTTATACACATAAGATCTTCAAAGCGAGAGTGAATCGATTCTTACCGGGTAAGCACGCTCCATCCTAGACCGTAATGATTGCTTATCATTAGACGAATTACGGTCAAATAAAAACCCATTCATTGCTAAGAAAACCCAGTATTTTTCACGCTATTTTTGCATTTCTTGATGTCTCTTCCCATCTATCCAAACTCTATTTCTACGAATCCATCGAATTCATTGACACAGCAGTATTTGGAGTCCGATTGATGAATCTAATGCTCGCCTTCGTAGGTAGGTAAATAAATTAATCTTGGATAGAATGTACCGTATTTTTTATTTATTTTTTAAACTATATAGTCTCACGCTTGACTACAACTCGCCTGATGGTTATTATGGTTTTTGATTATATGATACTTATCTGTTTTGTCAGTCAATTTCAATATTTTTAACTAAGGAATCGACTGGCTTATTGCATCGTATCCATAACTTTAAGTTGGTGATAAGTACAATTAGAACTTAACTGTGGTAGGTACAATAAAACATTTCGTAACAAAAACAAACACGAAGCACCGGTAACTGTACTAAATAGAATAAAGATAAGTTAATTCGTTTTTTAGCCGTGAAAATTGAAGAAAGCGTGAAAAGTCACGTGGCCTTGTGACCTTACAACGTTTTTGTACTTTTCCACGAAGTTATAAAGGTACATTTACTCTGGTGTCTGGCCTGTCAAGTTTGTAATGAATGTAATACTGGTTTGTAAATGATTCCTCTTGAATTTTATTACAGAGATATATAGGTATACAAAAGCACTAGTACATCATATTCCCACTAATATTTTAAAGGCAAAAATTTGTGCTGTTTGAGTATGTACCGTAAAATGGGGTGAATAGGGACGATTCTGAACTTCACAAAGAAAATTAAGGTGTTTTTAGGAGGAAAATTAGCTGTATGACGATTGAATTATATGAGTCTTGATAGTATCTTTGAGAACCAATATAAAACTACGTGATTAGTATTGCCATTTAAATATAAACCGCAAAAATATAAGCAATCCCTATTTACCCTGAAAATGGGGTGAATAGAGACGAAAATAAGGTGAATGGGGAAATTTGCTAGGGCTGTCACTGTATTTATTTTGTTTTATTTAATTACCTATTATAATAAGATAAATCTAATTATTATACGTAGTAATTGTTTTAATTAATATGAAAACATAATAAAATAAATCTAATTATTATCTACAATAGGTACCGATTTATCTTAAAAAATGTTAAAAAAATGTTAACTGCATAGTGACAATCCTATAAAGTTGTCCCTATTCATACATAAGTGGTCCTTATCCATCTCATTCTTGTCTCTTTTCACCCCGCTTTCGTCCTTATTCATACCTGAGACGTCTTTATTCACCCCAAAAAACACAAATTTCTCATGGCATTCTAATTTATCAAGATAATACTAATATTAAGTGATAAATGAAACTTATAATACATGCATATGACGGCCAAAACACTAAATAACTAACGTTTTAAACAAACACTCTTATTATCATATTTCAAAATAAAGCCTACAGAGCGAAGTTAATATCACTGTTATAACCGGCGTCTTGTATAACCCATTTTCAAGCGTAATTTTTGACACTTTGCAGCTAATTTCACGCTTGTTCAATGTTGCCATAGAAAAGATTTAATACTCTATTACAAATCCTACTAAAATGGTAATAATTGTAATGATGTCGAAGAAAATCAAAACTGATTCCCAGTTTTGTCCCTATTCACCTCTGGATCCATTTTCACCCCATTTTATGGTATTTGTTACATCTTCGCTAAACCAATTTGGACATCATTTGGGAATTTAGCTACTTTTTATTCCGGAGTAGAGTGGGCGATTCCGCTGAGCGTTGCTAAAAGATGATAATTAAGATGAAATCCCTGCTTTTAATTCCAACGTTCTCAAATTTCATATAACAACACAAGAAATTTATCACAGAAAATTCAAAAAAATGTAGAAGGCATTATTTCTTACAAGTTAATTATTTATTACCGTATTCAAGAATTAGCGTAGATTATGAACATAAGATTATTTTGCTTTTCAACACGATGTCTAGCAACTTATTTTTATTCGCCGTAATCTAAATAAACATCGCTGTTATTTATGCCATTATTAAAATTTACTTCATTATAATATCACATATTTACAGGCAGGTGGAGCGTTCTTTTAAATGTTACGAGAAATACCACGGAACTCATTAAAAAGGAACCAATAATGAAAGTCAATTATGTAAAATAATGTACTTTTATCATAAAGTTAAAATAGTAACGTGAGTCTTCAAAGCGCGAGTGAATCGGTTCAATGTAACCGTTTTTTACTAAACCATAATGATTCTTTATGTATTTATTTTCTTTATTTATTAATTAAAACGGCAAGAAGCCAACTACATTATCAGGCAAATTACCGATACGATAAAAAAAGAAAAAGGGTAATAAAATTATAAAATTTTAATAGGACAAGAAAAATTCTGAGCAGAAATGGCTTATTATTCTATAGATACATATGTACATCTATAGATCTACAGATAGATTGTATAATCTTTTATCTACACTAATGTTGTAACATTCTACTTATGTTTCCAATACTTGACTTATAATTACTACTGTTATAGCGCAGACAACAAAACACTCAATTTAAGCAACTTCACATGATGGTATAATATCCACATCGATATCGTAATAGCTCATTATAACATCGATAAAACGCGACCAACCTGATTGCAGGGCTAATCAGGTTGGTCGCGTTTTATTGATGCGCGCGAGCTGCGCTTTCATTGGTTAGATTTTAATGGCGGCAAAATCACCGTGACAATACACGTACGATAAACTATTGTCAGCTTTTACTCTTGTTGTTTGAAATGACAGTTGCATAAACTACTAATATGCAAAGAAAATTATAAATCAACAGATTAATTATACCAAAACTGTCGTTGATTAGTCAAACAGTTCATTAGTATTTATTGTGTTTTTACTCGCCAGCAATTCCGACTAAATATAGCTTTTTACTTCCACCATTACTTAATATTTACAATTCATTAATTGCTCGCCCAAATCCATATTTCCGCCGCAAACAGTTGGAGGGCCGACGTTTATTTATTTTCTTAATTAGTATTTTAAATATGGATGCTTTTTTAATAGTTTTGTAAAGGTAATGGATTCGTTTTGATGAGTTTCCGAATTTATAAAGAGGGGTTTAACAGGAAGTCATTTAGGTATGCGTCGAAACAGAAACGCTTATTTGGGTAAGTAAGCGGAATAAAGAAGGACCAAGTTTGTTTTGTCAATCGTTTTCAATTGATGTTGTTTTATCTTTGGTCTTTGTCTTTTCGCCGGTTTGTGTACTAGAAATACTCAATTGGGTTAAACAATGTTTATTTTGCGTTTTCAAGAAGCCGTTTTACTTTTAAAATGGTTTAACGAGAGAATAGGTGATCAGCTATTCGGTTTTTCACTCGATTGTAAAACTGAGAATTTCAGGTAAAAAAATATAGAACTATACTCGTATTTTTCAAACGACAAAACGACTCATTAAAAAAGCGCTGAAAAAATATATATTGATTTGGTAGAAAACAAACATTTTAAAAACAAGTATTATACATAAGTGTATTGGGCTTGGAATTTTGACCTTGGACACTGAGTAAGTTATGTACAACAAAATAAACTGAACAAAGACATTTCAAGTTACATACTTGGCAACATAAGTGAAGTAATAATTGGAGTCGACTTACGAAACATATGTAATTTAGCTTCGGATTTGGAAATTCATTTTCGAACATAATATATTACTGAACTCAATCTTACACTGAATTTAAAATACTGAAATTCAATACGCGTCATAAAATGCAGGTTATTTTAAAATTCTTTATCTCAGACGGTGTCCAAGGCATTATAATCTTGACATACTTATTTTAAGCGACAATTATTTAACCCACAAGTCGCTATGGTGGTATATTTCACCATTGACTGCTCCGTTAGCTTAGTTGGTAGTGGCTCTGCCTTCTAATCTAGGGGTGCGGGTTCGATTCCCGCATAACACAAGTAATTGTGAATATTAACATGTGTAATTACTTGTGTTGAGTCTGGTCGTTTCTATGTATAATAAGTATGTATTTACAAAAAAAAAGTTTCTATGTATTATATCCGTTATCTAGTACCCATGATACAAGCGTAAGCTTAGTATGGGGCTAGATGGCGCTGTGTGATATGTCCTGAAATATTTATTTATTTTTATTTAGTGTTTACTTATTGTAATGTTATATCTATTTCGACTCTTTCTCTGTGATAGTTGATATAAATATGTATGTTATATGTTTAATTAACGTGACCTCATCTATCTCTTTATTTCGATTCATGACTTCTTTATTTATTCGTATATGTGTTTTGTTCTGTCTGTGTGAGAAATATGTGTATATATTATAATAGTAGTATATGGTTTGGAGTCCGTTTATCATTCCATTTGGGCACTTCTACTATAGTAAAATTATCGATTCCCGCTGTTTATTATATTTATATTGGTTTGAAACCCTCGTAATGAGAGTTGGCCACTTCCTTACTAACTTTAACTATAGTTATAGACTATAGACTGGCCTTTTAGCTTAGTTGGTAGTGGCTCTGCCTTCTAATCTAGGAGTTGCGGGTTCGATTCCCGCGTGACACAAGTATTTATGCATTTTAAAAATTTATAATTACTTGTGTTGAGTCTGGTCGTTTGTATAATAAGTAATGTATTTACAAAAAAAAGTATATAAGTATTATATCCGTTACCTAGTACCCACGACACAAGCGTTTGCTTAGTGTGGGGCTAGATGGCGCTGTGTGCAATGTCCCGGAATATTTATTTATGTATTTAGTTAATTTTGATTTGACGTGTAGATTGTAAATTGACTCCTAGAGGTTCTATTTTGGGCCAAGATAAGAGCTGACCCAAATTAAATGTAATCAATTAGGCAGGACCTACATAGTTAACTCGCCTCTAGTTTACAGCCAATTCCAGTTGATTTGGTTTGTATAAATCGACTTAGGGTATATTTTCAAGTATGGTTCATTTAGGTTTTAGACTGGAACAGGAAACCTACATGACATGATGATCATGGTGGTCAATTATTCACATTTACATCATACCTGAAGTTTACTGTTAGTAATTTAACCTTCTTGATATATATAATAATATGTCAATAATTTACAGTTATTTTTTTGATATGAAATAGGCTTAAATTTGACTACAGCCTGCTTGATGTTAAGCACCACTGCAGTCTTAGATAAAGCACTCTTGCCTAGAGGAAACCTTTTCTGGATTTCAAGACCCTTGGGTTATAATTAGATATAGTATAATGATAATACCTACTTACGCACTTACAAACTACCGCATTTACAAGTTTATTGGAGCGATACCTTAAATTGCCCCGAAGTTTCTGAGTACTCAAGTACATTAACAACAACCAGTAAATAACTTCTGATTAATCTATGACTGCGGCAAACTTAGCCTAGTGTATAGAATTATGTATGTATGTATATATATATATACAAAAGAAAAGTATATAAGTATTATATCCGTTGTCTAGTACCCACGACACAAGCGTTTGCTTAGTGTGGGGCTAGATGGCGCCGTGTGCAATGTCCCGGAATATTTATTTATTTTATTTATTTATGTATAGTTTAGGTACCTAACATGAATTCCTGCTTTTATTGCTTGTTAGTTATCGATTATGGGTTGAAAATGTAACTCGAAATTCTTCTGCTCTTCTCGATAAATTAAAGGAAAAATATGAAACTTTTCCTCGTCCTCTTCCGCGTGCCAATGGCTACCTGCGGCTTTGCTCGCGATTTTTTTTTCAGTTTATAAAGTAGCTTGTCACTTTTGCTATTTCCATCACCGTTTTTACAAAACATTATGATGATCCGTCACTATGTTTTTGTGGTAACGTAAAAGAGAAACCTCGTCAACACAAATATAAACTATCCCACAATCTCTCTTACAGTTTTATATAAAGGTAGATGAAAAAAACAACAAACAAATAAAATAAAAACACAAACCTACACCTACATTAATAAAATTGAGGGTCCTTATCACTGGTCCAGGATCCATTCAAACATTTTTACTTCCTCAGTGCCTCTCCACGGCGGGTTCGAGCTTCAAGAGGCAAAAGACACGAAGTTAAATAAATAACCTCTGTACATAATATTTTTTTCTCTTGGTATTATTTTTGTGCCTAAAGTTAAAATAAGAAAGAACGAAAGAAACATTTATTTTGACTGATTCTACAGGAAAAACACACGCCAACAACAACAATTGCACAAAGAAACACAAAATCTAAATAAACATTTTATAAATCCCATTATTAAACTTTCGTTGTTTTATCAACCTGCATAATACATACAGTAGTTAATTTACCCTAAATCAGAATACAGAGGTACAACCTAAAGCCCTAGTTGGTAGCGTAATTATCAATGTTGAATTATTTCTATACAACCGTATGAGAAATGAAAATATACTATTTTATTATTTATTTACATGAACCACATGTTATAGGCATATTTTGGAATTTGTTCTGGATCAAAACCTTTGCATGTATATTCAGTTCATTTAAGAACACATTCTGTTTTGTGTGCCATTATAAAACAAATAAATAAAGACAATGAACTAGTTTAAGTTAATGTTATCATGAATAAATGAATACTGAACACATCCCTGAGTAACAAGACAACATCTAAAGCTTAGTAATAAAAAAATTAAGATAGGTAGGTACTGACCTATTCTGTCACATTACAAGACAAATATTGACATCTCACCGGTACACGTGTCAATCTACCCTCATTTCGCCGATTCTTCGCGCGTCCTTTGGAAAAGTGGACATAAAACGCAAAATGATAACTGAATCATTTTTGCTTAGAAGAAAAGGTGACGTATTCGATCTGAAATAATTGGCCAAGTGGTTGTTCATGTGTAATAAAAACAAGGGTTAGGTACTAATTATTTACTTCTTACAAATCATATGTTTTTCTCTTATTATATCTCTGATATGGCTCGGTGGTGTCTGGCTTGTAGCCTGGCGTTTATTATTCGTTATCAGTCCTACAATAACATTTTTCCAAGAGCAGGATTTGAATATGAGCACGCACCACGATCTATCTGATAAAGAGATCTCCTCTAACTTATTAATTTTGACTATAGTGACTACTTCATCTAAGACTATAGCGGTGCTTAACATCAGGCAGATTGTAGTCAAACGTAAGCTCATTTTGTATTAAAAAAAACCTCTGCAATGAGGATTTTGAGAGAAAAAAAGGAAATTTTAGTGGTCAAATTGCCAGACTGTCCAATTGTCCAAAGTAAATTTACAAACAAACACTAACCAGTCCGACAAGATCAATAAATAGGGTTCCGCTGGTTCCCCTCGAAACCTTAGAAAGGTATTTATAACAATTCGACGCACGTCCGATCCACAAAAGGATAATATAAAACGTAATATTCTAGCGCCAGGTGAGTTCGGAGTATAATGTTATTTATTCTACGAATCTAATATAAGCTGTCGTGTGCAGAACGTTCTTCTATCTAGATTGTTGAAATAAGATCTAGAGTAATTTATAATAGTTTATGTACGTATTATAGTGTTATTTGTGTTTTAATTAAAACTGACAGCCTGACAAGATGAAAGATTAAACTTGTTGTTTGTGTGTGTGTGTTATAAATACATATACGAATTATATTCGTTATCTAGTACATATAATACAATACGTTTGCTTGGCATCAGGCTAATTGGCGCTGTATGAAATTACTTAGAATTTATTTTCAATGTTTTTTTTTTATTTATTTGTGACAGCTACGCTGAATTCATTGAATATACCTAAATAAAGCCGAAAATACTTTTTTTTAAACTTTTGTTTGCATGTAAAATATTTACGTATGCCATTTGAAATAACATTTTAAAATAATATGAACAGAATAAACTTAGATATAAATATTATGTTACTAAACAAAGTCAAATAGAAGTTTATGTAAATTTTTAAAAAGATTGCGATACTTGAGTTAAAATAAGTTAAATCGCTTTTAGTTCCATTGAATTGTATCTGCAGAATTACTTGATAAAAGATTTCGTTTCGTTTGTGTTTCTGATGCGATGTTTATTTAACTTAAATTGTATTTAAGCATTAAAGAATAAATATTACATCGCTAGTCATCGTCCTTTGAGATATTAATAATTTAAAACAGTGTTAACTTCTATAAACTATTTTAATTCAGATAAACATAATTACATCGCAAATTGTAGCAACTTTGAAATGATCAATTCATTTTAATAAACTCAAAACCATTTCAGTCATAATACGGAAACTTCGCATAATTTAATTCCGGAAAAGTTACACGTACAAAATTTCCAAGCGCAAATTGTATAAAAAGTCTTTACATGACGATTCTTATAACCATTAGGGCCCGTAGGTGCGCACTTATCTGAAAGAAACCGAGCCATTTGCAAGAACTTATCTGTGCTAACAAAAGAAAAATACAATTTTGGACAAATAAATGTACACATCTTAAAGAAAAGGTCACTGTACTAAAGTTCCCGTAAGACATGATTCAATATCATGATTGATTTTTCGACATCATTTTTAACGTAAGTGCTAACCAGTTGTAATTGTAATAGTTAAATTAAATAGCAAAGGTCTCCTAATCGAGAAGATAAAACAAGAGCCTGATGTAGTAAATTTGTTCAAAAATGGACCTGAGATTCGATTGCATCTTTGAAGCAAAAAACGCCAGATTTTAGATTTTATTATTGATTAACATAAAAAAGTCAGAATTTCAATTATTTGCAGCTGCTGCAGCAGTTGGCGGAAGAAAAAAAATTGAAAGGTTTCTGTGCGTATATAAATAAATAAGTTTCCCCAAGTGTCTAACTGTGATAAATAAATAAATCGGTAACTAAAGGTTACCGGTTGTTAGAAGAAAATGAAAGAATGTACTAAAATAAAAACAAAAAAATCTTTATAGAATGACACACATATATCCTTATTAAATTGTATTTAATATGAATTTATTAAGTACCAAAACTGTGAAGCCCCAATACAGCCGCAACTTAGCCTAACGCCTGGTCTTTTCGTTATTGTTTAGGCATTCTATGAGAATATGTAAAAGATTTATTTAAAATATTGTATGTACATAGCGACATTTACTAACATGCATACAGGTGACATGTGGACACAGAGATTCATTAAAATACTTGTTTGCTTGAAGTCTCTCGACATCTAGTCCCAAAGCAAGGGTACAATACGAGCAAAATTTAAATAATACCAATATTCAAAGAAACTTGGACTTTATTTCCAAACAATAAGGCATATAGTGATGTTTGCAGTTTGCTTGTAAACGCCGTGTCGTATATTGCGTGACTGCAGATTGATTGATGACTGGCTCGGATGTGTAAACATTTCGGCACGGCACTGCATCCACGTTAACAAAAGAAAAATACCCGAAAAGCTGTGGCGGTCCATTTCGTCACTTTATCTGTCCCAGTTGGGCCACATTCCCGATACGCTGGTATTCCCAAAACGGACATTTTGGCAGCAGTTCATTCATTAAGGAGTTCAACCACTCCCTCTTTGTCTTGGGCTTAAAAAGAAAGTACGGGATGGAAGAGACAGTGATTGGAAATTAAGATAGACTGAGATGGTTTTAGGCTGAAAACATTATTTTTGCATTTTATAGTTTTAGGCTCCACATCAGCTAAATAGAAGCAACAATAAAGTGGAAGATGAAAACACGTCTTTCCAGAAAAAAAACTTTTTCGTTAAAGTGGCCCTAATAATACAATATTAGTTTGGTCTTTTCTTTATACAAAGTTTTAGAACGTATCCTTTTTTTCTAGATATCTCGAATCTGAAATAGATCAAAGGCCTTAAAACTGTCTGGGGAGAAACACCAGTATTTATTTTGGTTTCTTAAAGGTTTTATTGTAATAATAGTATATCAACATTCAACAACTTACCTCTCATATCAAATTCATTTTTTTCCATGTGCCAGTTTGCCAGAAAAAAGTTCTTTATCTATACTTAATATTATAAAGCTGAAGAGTTTGTTTGTATGTTTGTTTGTTTGAACGCGCTAATCTCAGGAACTACTGGTCCGAATTGAAAAATTATTTTTGTGTTGAAGAGACCATTTATTGAGGAAGGCTTTTTTATATAACATCACACTGTAACTAATAGGAGCGA
Organism: Macaria liturata; assembly: GCA_964023185.1. NCBI lineage: Eukaryota > Metazoa > Arthropoda > Insecta > Lepidoptera > Geometridae > Macaria > Macaria liturata. The sequence continues at coordinate 3,702,729 of OZ026809.1, forward strand.
AGAAACAATGGAAAATGTGGAAAAAACGGGGAAAATTATTCATCTTTGAGGGTTACCGTTACGTGCGCTGTGAAAATGGTTCAGAAAGTCGTGGGTAACAGTTATAATTTATAAAGCTGAAGAGGTTGTATGTAAAAATAAATATGATACCCAAAATAACTACTCCACGCGGACGAAGTCGCGAGCACAGCTAGTTATAATATAATCTGGTCCCTTATGTGATGTAGATTTAGGTATTATTACTAAGCAACCAATAATAAATATATTGTAGAATAGAAAACGTTAAGCATATCACATCAATGACAAGAAGAAATAAGATAAGTATTTCTAGCAATCAAAGGGCAAAGATATCGAGTGGTACCTATTAGAAATGAGATATCGTTGTTTTCTTACCGTATCGATAACATAGTGGACGATAGAAACAGTAATGATACCACGCCTTAGTGTGGACATAAAGTAAGTGCGAAGTGGAGAAGGCATTTACACATGTTTCTATTATTGGATTATTTTATAGAAGTACCTTAATTTTAACATATGCTCACATAAGTATACAAACATACACGTTCACATATATTCATACCTAAAACTGAAACAATTACCTACAGAAATACACACATCTACCTATACATACACTCACATACTTACTAACACAAAACATACATACCTAATATTACATTCATACATAAACACAACAACAAACCACAAGTATTGAGATATTCATAACAAATACACTTACAGACTTGGTCTTGTTTTCACTTTAAAAATAAAATAAATATGATATTACATAATAAAGTAGAATATGAATTAAGTAGCATAGTTAGTAATAGCAACCTAAATAGAATCACAACCTAGGTAACTGTTGCTGTATCTATAATATAATTATTTTGTACACTACCATCTAGTTGTGTTCAATACCTGAGTTTTTTTTGTTTTATTTTATTTTTATTTTTTATTATTTTCGAGAGAATATATTTCTCTGTGTGTATTTTTATTTTCTCTCCTCTTTTGTTTCTTTTTAAAATGACTATACTGCTAATATACTAATTCATGTAAATAGCAGTCCGGTCGCTAAGCAACTACCCTCTGCGACACAGGTGCGCCTAGTGCAGAGGGCAGGGTTACAATTAAGTAAAAACACTGCATATGATGCAAAATAAAGATATGTTTATGTTTATGGTCATGACATGGTCTTGTATTATTTCGAGTTTAGAAGAGAAAGAGGTTACTAAGTAAATTATTGATAACTGTGCCTAAAATGCTAGATCCAAGTATATTGGCTCTGTTATTTGTTTTTTATTCATTCTGAAGGACCTTATTATCGTTTTCTAGTACCCACGACACAAGCGTTAGATTAGTGTGGGGCTAGATGGCGCTGTGTGCAATGTCCTAGAATATTTATTTTATTTATATTATTATGTATTAGTATTGTCATATTTTACATTATTTTTTTACATTAGATTATTAAGGCGTTTAATTGTCAGGTCACCGGAAGAGGCTGAAGAGCTACACCAGGTAACTAGATCAAACGGCTTTGACCAATGTAATTGAATGAGACAGGCTCTTGGAAATGGCTGCCGAAACATAATTGTAGGTATTTGGCGACAGGTTTACATTTAAATATACAATTACAAGTATCTACCGACGAGATATCTTATTCATTTCTCCTCTACCCATCTAAGCTTACACTGACAGCGGGATCCCAAAGATGTCGAGAATCTAATCAAATAAGGTCCAGCCAATTGTTTATTGAGATCTATCTCGATTCAATCAGCTAAATGGCGAATAGATGAGAGTAAACATCTTTTTTATTTATTGCCTGTTTTCACTAAGCCATATTGAGCGCAGCGGGGTTCATTCTCTCGTATATTGTTAGTAAATATTGAATAAAGCGTGTTTTCGTAGAAATGTTTTGGTGTAAAGGGAGGTTATTAACGTGAGAGCGGGGTTAATAAACAACTTACCGATATGAGATCTTTACTAGATGGACGATATTCATATTATTGAAAAAGTATTAAAGTGACATGACATATGTGACAGAGCGAGCTGCATATTTCATGTTCAGTATTAGGCTAGTAAATTAAACACTTATGATTATTTTGACTGCTCCGTTAGCTTAGTTGGTAGTGGCTCTGCCTTCTATCTAGGGGTGCGGGTTCGATTCCCGCATGACACAAGTAATTATGAATATTAAAATTTGTAATTATTTGTGTTAAGTCTGGTCGTTTCGTTTCAATGTATAATAAGTATGTATTTACAAAAGAAAAAGTATATATGTATTATATCCGTTATCTAGTACCCATGATACAAGCGTAAGCTTAGTATGGGGCTAGATGGCGCTGTGTGATATGTCCTGAAATATTTATTTATTTATTTATTATACATTAAATATTATTATTATTATTGAACATAGTACCTAGTAAATGAACTAGTGTTTGAAATCTGAACGACTGATAAAAATTCAATGCTTACTTTACATAAGTACCTATGTATTGTGCTTAAGAATACCACACCGACAACTTCTTTCAAAAGCTTTCTTCCTCCATAAGAAGCTTATAAAATTCGCTCCTTATTCATGACGTTAGCTAAAAATATTGCACGTCTGGCTGTCGCGATATATTTATTTTCAGCCAATTTTTATTCTGTAAATTGTAGGCCATAAAACGATAACGACTTTTGGACCCGTTTCCCGGAATGCCCATAATTTCCTGCAATTACTTGATACATAATTCGCGAACCAATCACTCGGGAGTTCGGAGCTCTCAATCTCTAGTTCACTAATCCAAACGACACTTTTAGAAATTTTAAATTGCAGATTTGGGAGTTTTATCTCAACTCGTTTTAGGCGGTTTGGCTGAATAAATTTGCATTTGGTTAATGTGATTGTACAAAATTATATTTTGTAACTGAGATATTGTATTATACTCGTGTATCAGTGAAATAAATTAGTTATTTGTCGCTTACTGTGTAGTTTGTGCATGTACGTACTTAAACAATACAGTTCTTTTTTTTATAAAATATACCAAAACTTACACTGTTAGTGTATGAGTAGCTTTTAAACCGCCCCTGTAGTCTGTAAAATTATTTAAAGACGGCAAAATAAAGTTTTTCAATGTAATTTTTTTTTAATATCCTTGATGGCGTTATGTGATAAGTCCTGAAATATTTACCTATATATTTACGTGTCATCTCATTACACATACTTACGAAAGCGTCCTGATTTAGCTAGCAAAATCACTGAATCGGCAACACAATTCATTGGTCTGATACTAGACGAAGCAGAGAAATAGTGAGTCTTTGTTGAACTGTTGCCAAAATACGCATACATATGTACCTATAATATATACGTGTGTACATACAGCTAGTGCATGTTGCAGTGAACTGATAGCTGACGTTATATTGATCAGTTGGCGGAGTGTATTCCGTGATTTTAGTAATTATGAATTGTATGTCTACTTAGTACGGCAGTCGGTAAACCATGTCAGAGGCCCTTAGGGCGGCTTGATAAACTCTCGACACCAGAGTTGGCTACTCTCATTCGATAAGAAGAAGTAGCTCAGCTAGCGGATGCAATCACATGCGATTACCAATGTTAAGCAAAGGTCGCCGCGGTCAGTCTTTGGATGGGTGACCGAAAAGTGGCATTCCATTTTGGGCGCTTCCGTGGATCGGATGACACGTTAAATTGTAGGTCCCGGCTGTTTGTCTGGTAAGGCATTCGGTAAACCATGTCAGAGGCCCTCGGGCGGCTTGTTAACTCTCGACACTAGAGTTGGCCACTCTCATTCGGTAATAAGAAGTAATGATAGACTTACCATAGGTAGCTTTATTATGTGATGCTGCTGTCTAAGATATAAATGTATGATGATGTTAGGCAATGTTGCTATTTACCCAAACTGTTTATAGAAGACAGTTTTGAGTTTTTTTTTTAAATAAGTAAATAAAAAATAAATAAATTTAAATTTAAATATTATGTAGCTGAATACTGGGGAGCTAAATAAAACCTTAGATAAGTTATTTATCAATACTTCACGCTTACAATAAATATAATTTCACTGCTTTCATATTTTAGTTTCTATTCAAAAAGGCATAATGGAAAATCAAACATTAAAATATGTAGTGTGGGGGTGTGTAACCTCCTTAAATTAACAATAACAAACCGCCGAATTAAGTAGTTATGATACAGATATCCTTACACATAACATTCTATTATGTATTTATTCAGTTTTATAATAAAATATGTTGTTTTACTCCGTAATCGGTGTTTCGATATCCTCTCCGTATAAAATCATCATTAGGCAAAGTAATGCAAATTATTCTGATACCCATACACCTAATGGTAAACTTTTAGGATCTTCCTAATTTTGAAACAATTTTTAACAAACAGAATGTTCCGCGCGATGTTGCCTTCAAAACCAAAACAAATAAAGCTTGACAAGTTAAAATTAATCTAGTAAGAAATTTGACGATAAACTTAGTTATAATATTTAGAACCAACCTTACTTATAATGTGAGAAACCTACTGAAATAGGTTTATTTATTTAATAGTACCTACCTACCTACCTCATCGGCCAAAGGATGTTTCTCAAACTTTTATTATTACAAAAAGTATACATTAAATAATAAATATAATAAATATTCCGGGACATTGCACACAGCGCCATCTAGCCCCACACTAAGCAAACGCTTGTGTCGTGGGTACTAGATAACGGATATAATACTTATATACATTATGTATGTATATGTATCTATTGATGACCGATAGGCTACGGGTTTGGGTCAATAAATTCATTAGATTACTGTGAAATCGATTTATTCATTTGTTTTTTAAGTTACAATTTTCATTAAAAAACAAAAATTTCCTTTACATACACAAATATTTTATAGTCTAATCATTTAACATCATTTTTCAAGAGCATTATATCGAACTCTTTCCTCAAGAGTGTCAAAACTAGATTTACATTTTGTGGTACATCAGTATCTTAGTACCCTACATCTAGAGCACTAACATTGTATCCTCAGCATTCCTCAAAAACCTTAGCTACAACCGGCTGCGAACGAAGCACCGACCATTCGGTACTTATAACTAAGTCCGCTAACAATTCAGTTTGGAAGCTCTCGCCAAAGCTATCGCACGTCTCTTGGCTCCGCGCTTTTACGTAAATCGAACACGAAAGCTCTTCACGTGTTATTTGTGATAGAACTGTATGTAAAACAATTGGTGTGTGAAAAGGATTTAATGATAATGACTCGGAAATTAATATAATTTGTTGGAAAGTGGTCCTTGGAAAAAGTTAGTGTTAAGTGGGACTTGGATTTTTTATGTGACGATTTTGTGGATTCTTGTTGGAACTCATAGGTAAGTTTTAGATGTTTAGTTTAAAACAAAAAAAAAATTTGTAGAAATTATAATATTTTATCATTTTTAAACGAAAATGCATCATACAGTGTAGTAGTAATAAATAATATAGTAGTGTTAAGCGTTTTGAATCAAAGACTAATTTAGATTTACTTATTTTTTACAAATTTATAGCCTTTTACAAGACTTGTCTTCAAACATGACATTTTATAGATATTTTTATTTTTTTAGAGAGAATCTGTTCTTACTGGGTAAGCATGCTCCATCCTAGACAGAAATGTTTGCTTACCATCAGGCGAATTACGGTCAAGTGCATTCATTGTTAAAAATAAAAAAAAACCTATCAATCAAGGCAATAAATGTATCTTCAGATACAACATCTAAGTTTCTATTACGACATGAATTGCTAGGTTCACTACAATGTCATTTAATCACAGTACCTACCTACATATATTGTAGACATTTAAAGAAACATATTAAGAACACAAAAACAAATAATTATTTCCACTTTTTGCTCAACCATTTGCGCGTCACGTCACTTTGCGTCACCAAATGCAAATTTAAGTGTTGTAAACCAGCCTTCCTTGGTACCTAGGTAGTAATTTAGCGCTCTCTAAACACCTATAATCTAGATTGTACATATAATCGACTTGGTCATGCATGAACGAACGCGTGAAAAAACGGTTGAAATAAAATAGCATTCTTTTATGTACATAAATACATACGTACGTGTTTATTAATTTTTCAATGTATTCCGGAGCTAAGAATAGTTAAAAGAGACCGTCAATCGATGAATGGAATTGAAGCTACGTTCAGAGAATACAAATACAACAATCTTTTAAAGTGAAACGGAATAATTATTTGACTGCTTGCATTTGTACTGGGCAAACTTGTTGCTTGTTTGACATACATAGGTCTACGCTTTTACTTCAATGTTTAAAATGCTCTATATTAAAAGCTTTTGGTTGATGCGTTAAATTTATTGACTTATCGTATGTTTGTTAATATAATTTGATTTAATGTAAATTTGAGAATTCCTCGAGTCAGTTACATTTGAAAATTGTTATTGTAAATGGAATGTTTAGGCTATTAGTATGATGATTGAAATTGATATACTCGTAATATACAATCACAATATACAAGGTTTCTACAATAAATAACATACAGGGATATTTAACTAAAATAATTTGGAATTCATTTACCAAACATACGTTTTGTATTTGATTAAAATATCATCCAAAATGATATATAAAAAATAACGCAACAAAAATGCATTTAACTTTTTTTTTTAACTTGTTTGTTTTAATGTATTTGCAAGTTCTGTTTCTTCATAATCTGAGGTCAACTTTTGCTTGTAGACTTTCGGTGCCCAAACCGCGTGGAATATTGAATTCAAAACAAAAAGGAAAATCAGTTTTCGCAGCTTTGTTTCTTCTTGTTGATTGCTTTAGGTTATTGAAATTAACTAAGGGTTTCTACAGAATGGGAATAAAAATAGGGTTGAGGTTTCTAAAAAACTTAGTTACAATCTCTCTGTTAGTCACTATAAAGTGAAATACAAGATTTGTAAATAACCTGAAACGCTTACAAAAAAAAAAGACTTACAAACTTAGGAAAGTTTTGTAACGTCAAAAGATTTTTAGTGTTTGTGATAATGAATATAATAAAGGTTTTATCTTTTTAGAGCACTAAATAACTTAATAAATAATGCAAGTACAAACGTAGCTCCTTCTAGTGATATATTTTCTACAACTTCAAGAAAAACAAAACGTAAGATATTCTGCTTTGGAACATGACTTGACCCTCGACCTAGTTATTCTTTAGTCTAGATTTTCCGCAACAAAATAAAGTCGGCTGTTGAATAAGTGTCTTAGTTTAAAATACATTTAAAACACTCGGTCCTTTTGTATTCTTATAGATATAACTAGTGGTCGCCCGCGGCTTCGCTCGAATTATTTTGAGATAAAAAGTATCCTATGACACTTCTAAGACCTCATACTACCTACATACCAAAAATCGTGATGATCCGTTCAGCCGTTTTGCGTTATGAGCGTTTAAATAAACAGACAAATGGATAAACAGATAAACAGACAAAATTTCTAGAAATTGTTGGAACGTACATATTATGCTAATAATTCCCAGTATCTTCAAACATTTTTTTTAAATCCTAAATTTTCAGACTCTCGATCCTTTTCAGCTTTATTATTATGTATAGATTCATAGTAATGATTCGTGTGATAATATTCGTTTGTAGGTTTCAAAACCATGTTATTATTTTTCATAAAAAATACGTCAACCCTACGTGCTTCATTATTTTTGGCTCAAATAAAATATAACGTAATCAAAACTTTTTGAGGTCTTAGTCGTAACGACTAACCAAATTGACTATACTTGGGGGTTACTGTGAGCATTCAAATTAGACTATCACGGTTATAATATTGTAAAAACTTAAGCGCACGTCGTGATCGAATTGAATAGTTTTTACTAATTAAACAATTGTAGTGCTTAAACTACGCACATAATATTTTTCCAAATTTATTATCTACAGTAAATTTTTGCAAAGCAACGCTTGATTTCTTATGTATGGTCTGTACTTGAAATCTGTGCAATGGGCAAATACGCGCTAATCGCACGCAGGGTTAATTGTATTTAACTAAATCGGGTTTGCACTTGACCATAGTTTGCCTGATGGGAAGAAATAGCTACGGCCTAAGATGGAGAGTATTATTTGGCTCAAACTTCCATATTGGACCAGCTAGGGTGTACCATAAATTACAAGAGCGTGACTTATGGTAGCCTTAAGGCTCCACAAGTCAATAGTGGAACAAACAGCGACGAGGGATGCATTACTAAACATCCCTGTCGGCACTCAATTTGATTATTGTTCTTGACATCGACAATTAAACCTAGAGACTCTTAACTAATGCCAGTTTCACAAAACATTTCCCTCAGTTGAGGCGCCATTACCACGTGATAACATCAATGATATGACATCTATCTAAAATCACAAATCCATCTATAGTATTAGCTGTAGGTAATTTGTTAGTTTTAAACATTTCTATGGGAATCATTTCCTGAAAAGGCCTTTATCCATTTTAAACAGGGTAACTTTATAACCGGTACCATTTTACTTACTGATAACATTTAAGGTGGCTTTTGAATGGATAGAGCCGCGATCACCCACTAGTTAGACATATGTCTTTCGAATTTCTAGCCATAATTAGGTGTTGTTAAGTGTGATGTCGACGATTCCCGCCGTAAATTATTCAGAGACCCCCAGGGCATATTAACTAATTAACTGGGACAAAGGCTTCGATACAACATCGCCTCAATTGTTTTCAAAGGACAAGTTAAACTATTTCAAGTAAAGTCTGTTTGTAGTGGTCGTCGGAGGCATTAAAGCTTCATAAGAAGGCTGTGTTATATTTTTGGGACGTTGAAAGTTTAATAGCATTGGGATTTCTTACGTCAAAGTCGAAGAAAGATTTTTAAACTAAAAATCCTTTAGTGTTTGCGTATAAAAATTGTAGCACATTACCATAAGGCTACTTGCTTAATATAAACTTCCTAACTTAAATATTTAGAGTAGTATGTTTTGTATCTAAAAAATATAAATGCTATATCACCTACATCAGGCAGGCTATAGTCAAGCGTAAGCTTATTTCGTGTTAAAAAAAACTGCTCAAAAAAGGCAAAAACAAAACTTAATCTGCAATCTAGTTTCAGTAGCCAGCCAGAGATACGTCCCACCATTTGAGATATCGCGTGCAAGATCGCATCAAAGTTAACGTTACTTGGCAAGGCTACTATGTCAACCTGCCTGCACCTCTGGCAAGGCTTCTATGTCAACCTGCAGTGAGCTTGCACCCCTGCACTTTATGTCACCCGACCTACAATCTCGGCCAAGTAGTTTCGTTGTAGGAAAGTCCAAGATTACATACAAAACACAGTCTAAGAAGTTTGTTGCCGAAAAGTTAGATAGTCCGTACAAAGCCACTATTGTTAACAATTTACGAAAGCGGCTGTGGATCAGTGAGATGATGATGATGAATATTTCCATCGTTTTTGGCTAGTATTTTCAACCAGCCCCAATGGAAGAGCAATGCTGATTGCTTTCAAGGATAAACCATTCTTATTTTTACAGATTTATTATTATAGTACGTATGTGTATGTATACAATGTCTATCCAAATGTAAATCTATCACAATAAATGATATTTGATTCTATTTTTCTGGTGGACCACGACCGAAGACTGGTACTGATGCGTATATGGCAGATGTATCCAATTTTTGACCCAAAAAAAACTGCGATGTTCGTATATTAACTACCGTTTCTTCTGAATATAATATGAACCCTATTCCATTATTTCATTTGGGCACTTTCGTGGATCGTATGATACGTTTTCATGTATATCCGGCTTATTTATCATAGTAAGCCATGCAGACGTTAAACCATGTCAGGGGCTTTTAAAAACTCACCGCCAGAGTTGGCCACTCCCATACAAATTTAATTTATTTAATTTTATTTAAGTACATAAATTTCAACAATGATAGACCAGAGACAACTATAAGTATGATAAACCGAGCAAGAGGTTCAGACCTTGGGAAATCGTTAAATGATTCCCTTTCGAATGTGATATAAGCACATTTCCACGAATTTTGGTATAATTCTCTAAAATGACAATTCACAAAATTATGTTCATATTTCGGTACGATTGTTTAACGAAGCGTTTCTGAAATTGGCAACGTAATTCATCGTTATATTTTGCCTTGCCTACTCACAGTTGTATTATGTATTCAGTGCTCACAGGAATATGTATATATGTACATATTTATTTTACGTTACGACAACATACGTAAAAGGCGACGAAATGCGTACAAGAGAGATCTGTGTTCAACAGTAAGCAATATAAGCTGAGAATGATGATAATGAGGATTAAAATTCGACTGAATGTTTCTTTTATCTAGTACATAATGTATGTTAGATGCATCCCGCGGTTTTACATGCTTCAATCCGGGATAAAAGTAACCTATGTGTTAATCCAGGCCTTATGTATCTCCATACTGAGATTTCATCCAAATCGATTTAACCATCTAAGCGTAAAGTAATAAACACACACACACACGCACAAACTTTCGCTTTTATTATATTTAATTATTGGAATGAGATGAGTTTTTGGTTATTCCTTTTAACTTATTCATTCAGCCTCTTCCCATAATCCATACCCCGCTGCCCGAGAGTGCGAGGATGACTAAATCTTACTACCACATAATTATATTTACCTATATTTCGCTAAATATCTCTGACTTTGACGTTGCATTTCCTCCACGAAAGAAAGTCTCTTCCCATAATATCTTCTACGCAAAAATTGTTTAGTTTGGTCTTCCTCCGTAATACCTTTCGTCACAATGGCGGCATCTCCCGCAGGTTCGGCTATTGAGCCGTAAAGCACTGATGTCCGAAGAGAATCCGGTTTGCCCCCTTTTACCTTGAGGACAATTATTATTAATTTTATTTGTTGAATTTAATTTTAATTTAGTCTAAAGGTTTTTAACAAAGTTATTGAGTATAAAAAATAACACATATAGGGTACGCACGCACGCATGTTTATTTTTTTAAATAATCTAATTATATTTTTTTCACGATCTAGAATAGTGACGAACAAATACTTAATTAATGCCCATTTCTCAAATACAATCAATAACAATTATTACCAATTTCTGAGTTTTTCACCTAATTTTATCCAATTGTTAAATACGAGTAAAATAATTAAATCAATAAATAAAGCCAGCACCACTTTTGGTCGTGATGTGGTCGCAATGTCGCTTGAAAGAGGTTCACTTCTTGCGAGGTGTTAGTCAAATAATTCGGGGCAATGCAAACGGGGCAAACAGGAACCTCCTCCATGTCCAGTCCAAGGCCAGTCTGCCAGAATCAATAAGAAATTCATTGGGACATTTGTCTTTATACGGCTGCCGTTTTTCTCAGCGTTTCGCGTCATATTGAGGGATTGGCCGCTTGAGTGGACGTTTGGGCAAGCTTTAGGATAATGGTTAGCTGAAGTAAGTGCTTCTGACTTTATTGTATGACTCCTGAAATGTATTAGTGTAAGTTAGAGAATGAGGTTGTTTTTTAGAGTTCACGGATGTTTAAAAATAATCAAATAAAGTTTGATCACGAAATAAAATGAAAAAGTCTTGATTTGTAGCATGTTGATGCCATACCCGAGGTTAACTTGCGTTGTGTAGTATAAAAAACAGGGCTATAGTCAATATAGGCAGCTATAATGGCTTATTAGTAAAAATCGGGAGTGAAAACAATATAAACCTCCGAACATTTTACGCTAACTAGTGATCAAAAATAAAAAAATAAAAAAAAAATGTTGTTTTGAATTAAAGGTAAAAAAATATTGCATTATGAATAATGAAATCCAACACGAATAACCTATATACTCTATATTATCGTGAAACTCTACACCTACGCCAAACATACCCCTTACATTTCAGTGCTTCACACGTACATATAAGCAACACCCACACCATATAATAGTAGGTACTTAACCATTCATCTCATCGTGAAATCTCATTACTATACTGTAATACGTCGGTTAGCTTACAAATTATTCAACACAAACATTCAAGACCTACATTACGGAACCGCAGATTGAAGCCTTCATCATGAGGTTTATCTTTAAAATGAAATTCAGCCAGATATCAGGATATTCAGGGGATTATTACCTCATCTCGCGGGACCCTAATTAAGAACAGACAAAGGAGAGGTGGAGCTTTATACCTAGTCGAGTCTCGCCAAGAATTAGGTTAGCTACTCCAGAACAGAGTTACACAGAGCTCACACAAATTGCCAACGAGAAGTTGGCTTGAGATAATACTGCACTTCTTGTTCTTTGGCTTTGATTGCTGCGGTGGAGTTTGGTTTTGTAACAATTTAACATTGAAAGCAATAGTTTGTTTGAAGTACATTTTGTCTGATATATTCATTTCACAATAGGTCACAATAGGTGGCATTCTATTTTGGGTGCTTCCGTAGATCAGGATGACACGTTAAATTGTAGGTCCCGGCTGTTTGTAAAGTACGGCAGTCGTTAAACCATGCCAGAGGCTCTTAGGGCGGCTTGATAAACTCTCGACATCAGAGTTGGCCACTCACATTCGATAAAAAGAATCATGTAAGTATCTATTTGTTTATTTTTATCGCTATTAGCGATAAGGCCGCCAGTTGTGGCACTATTTTTTAAGTCGTTTGTGTTTTTGTTTGTCTTTATTTTATTTTCAATGTGTGTTACAATAAAGAGTTTTATCTATCTATCTATCTATCTATCTATTTGACGTGTAAGTGAAAGTGATGGGTACGAAAATATAAGTACTGTACTTATACTTTCGTTTAAGCTGAATCTATACGAAAATTATAAAGCTGAAAAGAGTTTGTTTGTTTGTTTGAACGCGCTAACTACTGGAACTACTCGTGCGAATTGAAAAAATCTTTTTGTGTTGAATAGATCATTTATCGAGGAAGGCTTTAGGCTATTATAACATCATGCTGCAACTAATAGGAGCGAAGAAATAATGGAAAACGGGGAAAATTATTCATATTTGAGAGCTTCCGTTACGTGTGCTGCGAAAACGGCTTAAGATATCAAAAAAAAATATGAAAAATTTTATCCCCAAAATATATAACTATTCCACGCGGACGAAGTCGCGGACACAGCTAGTAAATAATATGACGCTAAGCTTCAACATGAAATAAGCTTACATCTAAATGTTTTAAAATTACGTCTATATAAGTGATCAGTTAATGACGTCAAGACCGTTAACAAACAGAATCTTCTATAAAAACTGTCATAATATAATATATGGTATATATGGTATTGAAATGCTTATCTTGCCCACCCATCCATTCTTTGTTATATTATTTATAGCAACAATCATAGTCCATTACATAATGAAGCTATCAGAATATTATATGATACCGTTTATACTATGCTCAATAATAATTTGGTCTGAGTTTTTTCTACTCTTTAGATAGTTTTAGCTCAAAAGCTAAGGTGAGGAAATTGTAATATCACCGGAATCTCAAAACTGGCACAAGAGACTTTGTAGTTTGGTAGATAAGATAAAAACGCATCATACTGGTTATTTTTTGAGACGCTGTTTTTATAGTGCTTAAGATTAAATTAAGTTTTTGATGACATTGTTACAACCTAGAAATATTTCCTTTTATGTAAATTAATTTTAAGTCGAGATTTGAAAGAGGTATCATAATATTAGATAAATTTTATATCGTTATAAGATTTTATAGGTAAACAATTAAGTGTTCCATTGTTTTATCGCTGCACGTACATTCGGAAAAAATACTTAAAACAAACTTAGAAGTAACACGTAGCGTTTACTTCGGTTAGGTTTATTTTAATACATACCTACTAACGCTCATCGCTCATGGCCAACACAAAAGGCGAAAGACTTTACCCCTGAGCATTGGCTATAAAGAAAATAGAGAGGCGTTATTCTCACGCTGATCTGAATAGGTATTATAAAAAGTATGAAAAAGTACCCACAAAACGAAACTATCCGAAAAGATGGTGACAATATCTTGGAATGGGCAAATTTATTGATTTCGCCATTATATCAGCCGATCGTAAAGCTTTTCAGATATTCCAGATGTCCTATAAATTATGGACATTTTCTCTTTATAGGCACCATAAAAGAAGGATTACAGGCGACTATGTTCGCGAGATGAAAAGTGCTTGTTGTGTTATGAAAAGCTCAGTTTATAATAATAATAAAGTTTAAGTTTTACTTATTTTTAAATATTATATTGTAAAAGGCCTCTCAGTGTTGGCTACGGCTCCACTGATGCTTCAAATACGGGGCGTAAGGCCCCAGAATCTGTATAGAAATAAAAACATACAAAATTTATTTATTCAAGTAATAATATTATGTTAGGCTAAAAGGTTTTAATTGATCTAGGTATCCTAGCTATTAATTGTTCAGTGTTTTTGTAGGTTTATGAGGTTTATTAATCATCAGGTTTAACGGTGGCCGTATAATTTAATATGTCATCCGATCAATTATTGTGTTGCCACTTTCTGGTCACCAATCCAAGGACGGTTGTTTCACTGAAACCGCTTGTAACTAAATCTGAATACTGCTGACTTCTGCTTAAGCGAGTGTGGCTCAGCGGTTCCAGTGTCTGCTTTTCATCCAGACGCACCGGGTTCGAATCCATTAAAAAATGTTTTTTATAAAATTTATGTGGGAGCAACCCTGAACTATGACATACTAGTACTTAACAAAAAAACGAATAGGTACTGAATTTAAATCGCTTCATACGTGCTTAAATAATAGCTTAATCGCTTCAAACTCAATAAAATAAAATAAAATAAAATTTGAGTCTAAACCACAATCTCCTTTTTTGCAGTCAAATATCAAATTAAACTCAAATATCATTTTGCATATTCATCTGATACTTTTAAAATCCCACTAATGTACCAAACAATATCCACAAAATACTCGAAAAAGCGTTCCGTCCAGAATACGCAATGTAATTTCTTGAAACAACTTTAATTGCTTTGTGTCATTAGCTCCTTTTGTATCGACTTAACAAGGTGTAAGTTATTCTGTACTTACTGCGAGGGGTTACTACTGTTAAGCTATGATCAATGACAATCATAGTATAATGATAGGTATAACTTTTTTCTCTTAACAGGTATATGTAGGTATGGGATGTCAAACTAACTGTAGGATTTGAATTATTAACGACTATATTATATGTATAATAAATATGGAGGGAGTTAGGGGAGACCTTTGCCTAAGAGCCCTACAGTATATGTAAGTAAAAAAATAGATATTCTGATCAAATATAATAAATCGACCAAAAATCTCGAAAGTACAAAATAGTACAGTAAAATAACATGAATATTCAAATGAATTTACAACTATTTAGACTTTGATTTTCTTTTTTTTTTTAAGACGTTTTTTTATAGATACGCAAATAAGTCTCAAATAAAGATGCGCTACTAAAAATATTCTAGTAAGCCCCGCAATCCTTCCCTTTTAAGTAATTAGATGAGAAAAGAAAAGGGTTCGTTACAATCAGTACTAAAGTTAGAGCTCTCTCGTAAAAACTCCAATTCGGGGGAAAAACTCGTAACCAAGGCAAGGGCGAAACTTTGATAAGCATCTAAATATGTATACGTGTATAAAAGTACGAAAGAGTTCGTCATAATTAACCAACAGGCTGGGAAAGTTTTAGACATGGGCTATTTTTGTCGTCTGTCTTATTATTTTGTGTCACCAAGTGTGTAGGTACGGTTTTGAAATATAAATATTTTGTAAATAACTGTTACCTCCCTCTTGAGTCGTATTTTCTCATGACTGAGGGTCGTGACTCCCCTGCAGTATTAATTTGTTAGGGGAGTTTTCTTCTGTGTGTGTGTGTGGTCCTTCCACGGTCTTTCAACTGTCAACGGTTTTACCGCTTAGTTTAAAAAAAATCTGTTATCTGCTAAGTCGGTTTACTGACGATAGTTGAACGTGACAACGTCATAAGAAAGCACGAATATTCGACAATATATCACTGAACATATATTTAATATCTAACTTGATATTTCAATTAAAATTTCTCAGTTTGATGGCCTATCTTCCCACTTGACATTGGCAGAATTGCGAAGTTATATCTACGCAAAAGCCATATAAAAAAAAAAATCTAACTTTTTATTTAGTTGTTTAAATATGGTAAACAACATTTAATTAGAAATTACCTACTTGAAAGGACTAGGCATTTTTGGTCTTAGGTTGTGATTAGTTATTATTATTGTTATTGGCGATAAATTTTAGAAAATGTATTCCGATGTAAAAATATACAAAATTTACTTTATTTACAATAATAAAATATAAAAACAAGGGAAGAAAAACTAAACATACTACTTCTAACTACTACAAAAAGGGGCACTTAGAAAATCTTTAGAAAAGCCTAAAGATAAACTAAGTGAAAAAAAAAAAAATATTAATTTAGCTTCCTCATCACAAAAGGACGTAATTCTAACATCCAAAAGGTCGTAACTGACAAGGCCAATAAGTCTGATTCCGGAATCGATACGAAATTCATTAAGTCCTTCTTCTTGTCGGCATTTCTTTATTATGAAGGTAAGGGGAGAGAGAGGCCAGTGAAGAACAATGAGACTTATTGTAGCACAAATTGGTACAGAAGAAGTATCTGGAAAAGAAACGGAAGCCAGATTAGACATGGAAAAAAATTGTAACGATTTCTTTTACAAAGGGTAAGGTTTTCCTAAATGAAATATCGGTTTTGCTAAAAAAATCATAGTGTCACTGTACATGGCCAGCGTGTTGCTTTCACATAGTTTTTTACTAGTGTGAAAGTATTATATTGTTTGGTTAACTAATGTTTAGTTGAATTAAGCTTTCATTTGCGCTCTTGAGCATAAATGGGTTTCCACAGTTTGTCTTAGTAAGAACACAGTCAAAAGAGAGGTTTAATAAACTCTCGAAACCAAAGTTTTCCACTTTCATACCAATTTATTTACTTATTTATACATCTTTCTGATTGTATACTACGTCATAAAATAATTTTATTAAGTTTACATTTTATTTATTTGCTACATATGTACCTAATTTTCATACATTGCCAGGTACCTATATTACCATAATAGGCGTTATAACTCCTCCGCATTGCATCTAAAACGGAAATGCATGAATACATTTCCCAAAACATATTCGCAAGGAAATGTTTTCTAATGCAAACATTTAAATCGAGTATTTATTTTAACGTCCGCACGTTTTCAAGAATGCAAAGCTAAGAGCTCGAATATATGTACGTTTCTAGGATAAAATATGCTGAACGCATCAAACGCTGAATGTAGATGCAGTGGCTCACGAATAACAAAAGTTTCTGACCAAAGAAATCAGATTGAACATCTTTGCGAAACATTTTGCGTGGTTAGTTTTAACACATTGTTAGATTTATGCAACTGAGTCTGCACCAAACAGGCAAATCAACAATTTCATGATTGAAAGACAAGGAATATTCAACATAGATTTTTTTTTCTTTAGATAATTAAATATTTTTAAGAGGGCCTAACGTTTAAAATAGAACCCATCAATAAAAAAGCCAAAACTGCAATCATGTATCCAAATGTTTTATCTTTGTACATTATAGGCTTTCTTGATTGGTAGATCCATTCGACCAATACACTCTCACCAGCAACAAAGAGTACTGAATCGGATTTTGACAAATCTAAAGCATTTATTATAATAGCAATCATTAAGTCTTCCTTGTCCTTTTTGAGTCGCATGTACTGAGGGTTGAAACTCTCAAAGAGCTTTCCTGTAAGCCCTATTCAAGGCATAATTTTCTTATCCTTAATTTAGATCCGTCTCCGTCTCCATTCCACCGTCGAACAAGCAGGAAGTCCGCGGGACGTCACCGGTTTATGGTGGAAGTTCCAAAGACTCGCACGAAGCGCTTTGCTTCTAGTAGTAATACCTTCATAGTAAGGACAGCGAGACTATGGAACTCTCTACCTGGAGCCCTGTTCCCAGAAAATTATAACCCAGGGGTCTTCAAATCTAGAGTAAATAGGTTTCTTCTAGGCAAGCGTGCTACATCTTAGACTATAGTGGTGCTTAACATCAGGCAGGCTATAGTCAAACGTAAGCAAGCCTATTTAGTGTAAAATAAAAATATTTCTGAAACCGTGTCTCGTTTATTAATTTAATCGACTCTACAGCGTCAGATAAGAATGAAAAAGAATCCAATAGCACCCAGTGCAGACTATAACTTTGGAATAATTAAACCATTTACCGGATAGTTTAGTTTTAGAGTTTAGTTCTTCGTTACAAGGGTCATTTCCCTCCACCGTTGAATAGATGAAATTCCATATTCCGGGGAGACTGCGATGCGAGTTTCCGAAACTTATTGAATATTAAAATACCTCCAGCAATGCATGAGATTGGTGTTGCTGTGGAATGCTGGCAGTTTATATGGTTTCTGATTCAGATTCAGAACTATGCATTTTTATTTTAGTTTTATTCAATAAGTATAATTTGTTTACCTAAGATGAGATGTTAAATAAAAGGAGTGGCTATGAGTAAAATGGGTTTTTTTCTACCAAGGAATGGGTTTGCACTTGACCGTCATTTGCCTGATGGTAAGCAATCATTACGCTCTAGGATGGAGTGTGCTTACCCACTAAAAACCGATACCGGTTTCTCTTTAGAAGGTATATAAGAATACATTAATTTTGATAGATAGATAGATAGATAGATTAACTCTTTATTGTTGACACATATTAAAAAACAGTACATAAAACAAATTGCATCTTAACTAGTGCTACAAGCGGCGGCCTTATCGCTGAAAGCGATCTCTTCCAGGCAACCTTAGGCTGGAGAGAAATAAGCAAAAAGAAAAAATACCTTATATACCTTTGCATTATACTATGTACAGCATAGTATGTGGTTCGCGAGATTACGAAACTAAAATAAATGTCAGTAAACTACAGACAGATTAGAGTTTCTCTATCATGACTAAACCTTTTTCTGGTAAGCACTCGAATATACATAAATGAGGATTTTTAACTTTTCATTATATTATTATTGTTATTTTCATTAGCTGTTAATTTAGGTTAAACTGTTTAGACCAGCTCATCCTATAAAAACGTATACGAACAGTCGGTACAAAAACAAATGAATCACAAATGATCAATTCGGTGACATCTCATTAATTAAAAATGATAAATATATACAATTAATCATTTTGAATTGTTCGTAAATTAAATCGTGTTATAAATTATACCGCTGTCCAAACATACAAGTGCTCCAATTTAAATCTTGTCAAAATAATAACATTTGGCTCATGTGCACATACTGTGGGAATATGATAGACAAATTTAATACTATGAGTTCTGCGTATAGTAGACCCCGTGAGTGACAACATAATCGATTTAAAAAAAAGAGGAAGGTGTCGATTCTGCCGTAAACGTCTATTAAAAATAAAAAGCATTTAGTTATTCGCATGCGATTACCAATGTTAAGCAAAGGTCGACTCGGTCAGTCCTTGGATGGGTGACCGAAAAGTGGTATTTCATTTTGGGCGCTTCCGTGGATCGGATGACACGTTAAATTGTAGGTCCCGTCTGTTTGTCATTTGTAGGCAGTCGTTAAGCCATGTCAGAGGCCCTTAGGGCGGCTTGATAAACTCACGAAACCAGAGTTGGCCACTCTCATTCGATAAAGAAAGAAAACTTGTTCAATGTCTGAAATTTAATTTAATTCTATATGGAGCAAAAAATGCCACTATTAAAGTTTGTAAATTGAGATTTATTATCCTTTCTGTCGGCGAGGCTTTAACAGCTGTTTCTATAAATCAAGATTATCTAGTTCTGTTTTTTTGCATCTTAATTACAAGTTACATTAATATAATAGGTACGATAAAGTTTAATCATTTTGTTCACGCGACTAATTGTTGTTTAAATTAGGTATTTATGTCAAATCTATACTAATATTATAAAGCTGAAGAGTTTAATTTGTTTGTTGGTTTGAACGCGCTAATCTCAGGAACTACTGGTCCGAACTGATAAATTCTTTTTGTGTTGAATAGACCATTTACCGAGGAAGGCTTTAGGCTATATAACATCACACTGCAACAAATAGGACTGAAGAAACAATGGAAAATGTGGAAAAAACGGGGAAAATTAGTCATCTTTGAGGGCTTCCGTTGCGTGGGCTGCGAAAACGGTTCAAGTCGTGGGTAACAGCTATAATTTATAAAGCTGAAGAGGTAGTTTGCAAAAATTAATATGATGCCCAAAATAACTATTCCACGCGGACGAAGTCGCGAGCACAGCTAGTTCATTATATATTTTAAGTTGATTATCGATTGATACTCAAATCAATATGAATACCTAAACTTGGGTAAACATAAATCGATTTTTGCTTTGTAAGAAAATATGACAGCTAGGTATAGCTATCTCTTTTTTTCCCATGTATAATTTTTTTACACTATTTCAGCTAAGTTTTTGACAAAATAGGATATTGGAAAAATAATATTTAACTTCTCGAGAGTTTATTAGTGCACCCTAAGGGCTTCTGACATGGCTTAATATCTTACAACTAAATATGAATTTATATATACTTAACTATATAGGTATACTTAAACAAGCGCACCAACAATTTAGTGAAACAAGGGCTCTTAATTATAACTTAACAAACCAATTTAGAATAACTTTGAAAATTTACTAATAAACTTATTCAGAACTATCCCACCCAATATAAATAAGTAAATCAATCCATTGAACAAGATACTACGCGTCCAACGAATAAATTTCGCTTTAAAATTCAATTTAGAGCTCGCAAGGTCTTTACATTTCTAATATCTCTACGAATAATTGGTAATGTAGAATTGTAACTTCTTATAAATTTCGCTTCGAAAATTTTATCTCCACATTTTATCTCTCTCCCTTATACCGCTTGCAAACAAAGCTTGCACGTGATTGGTTATATATCGGAAATAGCCGAATGTTCCTTGGAGGCAGTTGTTGGAAAAACGATTAGACCTCGCCCTCCAACTCAACCGCGGCGACCTTTAATGATTTTTTTTGTGTCAGTTACTGTTCTATGCAAAATTATTCGTAGATCTACTATGTTTAAGCTCTCATTATTTACAGACATCCAACGTTTTACCGAGAAACAACTCAGTTAGGTATTATTTGTTAAATTCTTAAGCCCTGACAGTTTTATTAGCTCTTGACGGCGCCTGAATGCCGACTGAATTTTGTACAGGGTCGGTTCCGAGGGGTGGTATGTTGGTATTTTTAAAAATAGGAATAGGATCTAGCATATACGTACTTACATAGAAAACTACTTCATCATCATCATCATTATCATCAGCCCGTTATCGATTATATGCTGGATTAATTTGCAAAGGTGCGGTACTTTTCCGAGCGGCGATCGCAAAACAACGTATAATTTTACATAATCAAAATACATAAAACTCAAAGGACTGACTGATTGACTGACTGACTGATATAGTGATCTATCAACGCACAGCCCAAACCACTTGACGGATCAGGCTGAAATTTGGCATGTAGGTAGATGTAATGACGTAGGCATCCGCTAAGAAAGGATTTTTGGAAAAGCCTTTTTAAAGGGGTGAAATAGGGGATGCAAGTTTTACTTCTTAATGCGAGCGAAGCCGCGAGCACCCACTAGTAATAGTATATGGTATTTTATGGGACGTATGTAAAGATTAATCATGACTAATTCATTCTTTGTACGAAGTATATATCAAATATAAGTATAGTACGTGTATTGTATATAAATATCAAATATTTGTTACCAGGGCAAAATATCACTAAATCCAGGGCTGAATTTTTCGCCCACCCAAGAAAAACCCCGCTCGCCCACAATCGAGTTATGAGTTTCAATAGATTTAACTTATGTGGCTGTAGATATGATATAAAACGAATAAAGTTTCTACATAGTAACTTTGTTTCTAGGATAGGTTCTAAAGGGATTTCGATAAAAAATATTTTTTTGCTGCTGCTATACTGCTTCAATAATCATATTGATTCCTATGTTTTTACTTGCTTTGGTACAAAAGTCTCCAAATTTATTTATTATGTATTTCTAATATCAATTTTATTTGGCATTCTTGGCAGTTACCCCCCGTTTTTGAAATATAATTTTTACTTAAAGAAAACTTTGTTCTTTTTTTACGTGGAATAGGTTTACGTTTGACTACAGCCTGCCTGATGTTAAGCATTGCTGCAGCCTAGGGTGTAACACGTTTACCTAGAAGATACCTATTAACTCTAGATTTGAAAACCCCTGGATAAGAAGAAAACGCGCGCGCGCGGCGCGCAGTCTGCGTGCTGCCGCGGTCCCAGAACATACGTTCTGAAGATGGATGTCATAACATCCGAAACGCGTAAACAACATACGCGAATTACACGTGAGTGATAACCGTTTTAGTTAACATATTTATAAGAAACCAATTAAAATACTTATACTAGCTTCCTACATGCTGATACAAAATATACCTATTACATTTTCTTGGCACTGTATTTTCAATAGAAACCATAGCATTATGTACACATATGATACAATATTTTGAGCTCAGGGCTTCGGAAAAACAACTTCTATATTTTCTGTGTTATGAAACTCATTAAGTCAATAATACTTCAAGATGTGGGTAGATATAAATGCAAGAAAAATAAAAAGTAACTGGCTCCTCCCTTAGTTTTAAAATAGCATTCTTTCACCTGCTCCGTCCAGAACTATTTTCATTAAATTGTTATCTTACAGCTTATATAGTGCAGCTTTTAGCTGAGTATTTTACAAAACTTTGCACAACTTCTTCGATAGGGCATAGTTTTCTTACTGTGAGAAAAGATAAAGAAAGTTCTATGTTATTGTTTTCTTTTATAGTTGGATGTGGAAATCTGCGTTGCTTCGGAATTTGCTAATTCCTACACTTTGACTGAACAGGTTACCATTTCAATTTAAAATATAGATTGATTTGAATACAAGTTTGCGATATGTTGTATAAATCGGGCAGAGATAATGTTTTTTTGTTTGTTTTTTTTAACTTTAACGGGTTTGCACTTGACCATAGTTTACCTGATAGCAAGCAAAGGCTATGGTCTAAGATGGAGCGTGCTTACCCGATAAGAACCGATTCACTCTCGCTTTGAAACCGTGATCCTCATGATTATTTTGCTTGAACTGAATATAAATTCACTTTCTATTTATTAATGTAAAGTGGGTTTGGATTAAAGAGTCAAAACTTTTATTGCTTAGGAGAATGTTAAAAAGCTTTTGGTAATATTAAAATAGCTAAAATAAGTTGACAGTCTTTCTGAACTTCAAGAATTCGATTCAAGTCGCATCAAAAAGTAATCAATCCTTTACACAAAACAAATGAATGATAAAATGGCGCTGTGTGAAATGACCCGAAATATTAAGTTATATTATTTACTTAAAAGTAAAGAAACAGACTAAGATCTAAAATATCTGGTTCATTCACAACACACAAACAGATGTCCCAAAACAGACAATAGTTGACAATGAAACATACATATATTAATGAGAATTACTGAGCTCAATCAATTCAAAGAGAAAAAGGGCGTATTCGTTAACATTAAACAAAGTTGTTCGTTGTTTCAACCTAGATCTTGCCCCGCTTGCATAGCGATTCTTAAGCAATTTTAGCCATTTTTTAAACTTAATTTTGTCACTAAATCTATTTACAACTCGTGCCTTGTACTTAGTTTGTATCGCAGCGCCATAGAAGTCATCAAGTTGTAAATTAACAACTAACATTTAGCAATTAGTACTAAACACCACTTTACGACACTAACATTCCAATAGATTTGTTTACGACACTCAAGGTAAGACACGAAACTTGGATCTCAATTATGAATAACATCTTTATTAGGATGTTACTTTTAGAACCTCTACGCTTTTTTATTGGTTTATTAATTAGGACAAATTTTAAATTTTTCTTTTTAATAACAAATATGCGAACAATATAAACAGAACTACAGATAAAAAACCGTCTGGTTTATAAAAAGCTTTTATAAATTTACCTGTCACCCAGATACTCTTGGGAATATCCCGAAAACACTACGATGCTATTTTTATCATAATAACAGAAGAAAACTACATTCAGGAGCAATAAAGTCGTTGACCAATTCCGCGAATTTCTGGAGAAATTGTCCTTATTGAGTTTTTTATAGCTAAAAATACTCGAGAGTTTTACTACTGTTTTGAGAAAAGAAGCTCGACTAACGCTAAAATACATACATCTTATTGTTGCAAGAAATAAATTTATCGTGACTATTTTAATTTAGCGTTTTTGAGATGCCCGTGCTTTGCTTGTGTTTTTTTAAGATGAAAAATATCTTTCTTATATCACTCTCGTGATCTTATACTATCAATTAATTAATCAATTAGTATTGATAGTATAGAAACCATAGAAAAATTACAATAATCCGTCGCGCCGTTGCAACGTGACAGGAAATTGAACAGACAGAACAAAAAAACGCTTTTTTATAAGTACATTGTATTTTTTTACTACGCACGATGTGAAGATGAGCAAAAGTCCGAACCATGGTAAATATTAGAACTAAAAGTTTATGTACTCGTGAATCGATTTTTATATCGCTAGTTTCGTTTTATAAATAGGCACTGAAATTAAATTTCCTCTCGACGTACAAATTAATCGAAGTGGATTGAGGTAGAACGTCTAGGTAATGATAAAGGCTTATTTCATCAAGCACAATCAGCCTTCGCGTCTAAGCTTGAGTACAGATTAGTAAGCAGATTTACAGGGTTAGAGATGATTCATGCATTTTGATAGTACCTATATATTTAAAATTTATATTTTTTTAATGGTATATTTAAAATAAACTCAATAAAGTATGATGTATTTGGAGCCACCACAATGTTTTTGCCCATGAGAACTTACCCTATGAATTAGTTTGCTGGAGGAGATGGAGAGGTTTACAGTTAAGACACAAATTAACAAAAAAATCTTTAAGAAACTGTTTATAAAATTAAAATACACAACACTTTCTAAAAAACTAAACACGGCGGCGTTCATACTTACAAGAGCATTCCTTTTTTGAATACATTATTATTAAGAAAACTTCCAGTTTCCGATATAACAAAGCAGTATTTTCTTCACCTTTGCATCAGCAGTTTATTCTGTAAATATGAAGCTAATCTGAGTAACAAAAAAAAATTAAGTGGGATTTAAAAATAATTCGATTTCAATAATGAAAAGCGCAAGTTTGTGCGAATGTGTGTATGTGTTTGTATGTGCATTATGCTTGTGTGTTATTTCTTCGAACTAAAACGGCTGAACTGACCTCAATGAAAAAGCAATGCCAATAATACCACGAAGCGGTGCTAGTAAAGAAAGTTAAAGTCTATAAATCTAGATATATAGATAGATAATGTTTTAGTGTCACACACATACATATAAAATAAAATTAAACACTACATATAAAACATTACATTCATAAACTACTCTAGCACCACAAGTGGCGGCCTTATTGCTAAAAGCAATCTCTTCCAGGCAACCATTCGGTGGAGACGAATAAATAAAGCCTAGTAGCCTTGTATGACACTACCTAGACACTGCTAAGTCTTGATTGCCTCTACGTAGGACAAATCACTAAATTGTAATTTAGATCTATAAGATAATCGGGTAAGTTCCGACGTCACACGAGGATTAATCACCTAAGAGTTTTAGGATCGTAATTTAGATTTAGTAAGTAGGTAAATTGGTAAGTGAGGAAAGTGACGAACTCTAGTGTCGAAAGATTTTAAACCAACTTTAACTTTGATTATTAAGGCATTTTTTTTTAGTCTTGACTCCATAATTTACCATATTCTATGAACTTACACACTTTTATTATTATGTATGCTAGTGGGTGCTCGCGGCTTCGCTTTAAGAAGTAAAACTTACATCCCCTATTTCAACTATTTAAAAGTGGCACTTCCAATAATCCTTTCTTAGCGGATGCCTACGTCATAACATCTACCTGCATGCCACATTTCAGCCCGATCACTATGTCAGTCACCTCAAAGTTTTATATATTCAGATTCAGATTATTTATTAATGTTCAACATGAGAAATTAATGCTGAGAGCTATTTCACATACACTCTACTCTCTCTCTCTCTACTTTGTTAAAAATAATCGTATTATCATTACATAAGGTTTCAGTAAATATTATCATTTGTAAAAAAAATGTTTTTTTTTGTAACGGTAGGTTGTATCAAAACAGTACCTATATATAACAAAACGGAATATAACCTTGCGATCTTCAGAGCGAGAGTGAATCGGTTCTTACTGGGTAAGCACGTTCCATCCTAGACCGTAATGATTGCTTACCATCAGGCGAATTACGGTCAATTGCAAACCCATTCCTTATAAAAAAAGGATCTATAAAAACCCTTGATTTGCTTTGGTTAATTAAACAATAACTTTTTATATATCTTTTTACACAATTTGTCGACCCGCAAGGCCAATCTGAATGGCTTAGGGATCCATAAGACATAACTCAAATCCTATTATAAAACGCGTCAAATTTCAAATATTTTAGAAGATATTTCGTTCACAAAAGTAACTGTCGTTTAAGATTTTTATTTTATTATAGAGAGTATTTTTTATTTAGAATGAAGAAGAAGAGAAAGTTAAGTTTTTAGAACTAATAACTTCTTTTTTGGGAAACGAAATGAAAAATCTGTGATTTTCTATAATCACAAGTTAATTACGAAATATTTCATCCTTATCACTAAAAAAACATGAAATGACATTGTTGGTTTTTTATCTGTCTTAATAGTTATTTAACATCACTCTCTCTTAAGTCGTATTCCTCATGACTGAGGGTCGTGACTCCCCCGCAGAATTAATCCGCTAGGGGAGTTTTCTTGGGCAGATACATCGTGGTGGGCGCCCAGGTCCTTCCACGGAAGGCACATGTCCTCGGATATTGTGGTCCTCAAACATGTCGGTTTCCTCACGATGTTTCCTTCACCGTTAAGCGAGTGCAAATCCACACATAACTTGAAAATACAAGTCATTGGTGTAGGGCCGGATTCGAACCCGGGTGCGTCTGAATGAAAAGCACACACTGGAACCGCTACGCGACACTCGCTTATATATTATCTTAGCTTATATTTAACATCACATACTAGTCTATTACACGCTTCATTACAAGCCAAATAAATTACATTAAGTATACAAAAAAACACATGACTTAGGTATACAGAACTCTTGCCATTCAATGTGGTTTTTGTATTTTTTTTTCGTGGATTTAAATTAGAATTCAGTCCGAGAGGTCAAGCATCTCTATCGAGGCAAAAAAAAACATGGTTTCGTAAACTAATAGACGCAACAAACTGACTCAACCTCCAAACTTGTTTAATTTTTATGTATCTACGTAATAAAATAGCGAATTCCTTTCCAAATTATGTAAAAACCATTTTTTGTTGTATACACGTGCTGCATAGCTAGCTAGATAAAGTTTTCATAATCTATACTAATATTATAAAGCTGAAGAGTTTGTTTGTTTGTTTGTTTGAACGCGCTAATCTCAGGAACTACTGGTGCGAATTGAAAAATTCTTTTTGTGTTGAATAGACCATTTATCGAGGAAGGCTTTAGGCTATATAACATTACGCTGCAACTAATAGGAGCGAAGAAACAATGGAAAATGTGGAAAAAACAGGGAAAATTATTCATCTTTGAAGGCTTCTGTTGCGTGCGCTGCGAAAACGGTTCAAGATATCAAAAAAATATGTATGTATGAAAGAATTAATGCCCAAAATGACTATTCCACGCGGACGAAGTCGCAGGCACAGCTAGTAAAACTATAAAAGCACTCAACAAAAAAAAGGTTTAATTACATCTTATGTCCAAAACCGGTTTAATTTTTGATAGATTTTATTATTTCAATTCGGTAATTTGGGGGTAGATGTGTTTGCAATTTCTTTTATACAAATACTTGGAATTCTAAAAAAAACAAAAATTATCGAAATTAATTAATAAATATTCCGGGACATTTCACATACAGTAATTACAGCGCCATCTAGCCACAATAAACTCTATCTACCTACATGTCCAACGAGTCTAAATAAACTTTCAAGATTCAAATAGTGAACTGGTTCAAAATAATATACAGCATGCTTGAATATATGAAGCTAGAGGGAGCAGTGTGCAATGTTCAGAAATATTTATTTATTTCATTATATGTTACTGGGAATTCCGCGGCTGATAATAATCTTCTAAATGCTTGTAAGTATAGAGAAACTAAATTGACCTAATACAATACAATACAATACAATATATCTTTATTGCACACCAAAATAAATGAATTACAATAAAAGGACTTAAACTAAAAATAATGTACAAGTGGGCGGCCTTATCACCTTGAGTGATCTCTTCCAGGGATTCTTTCTAATCAGTAACCATAACCATTGTAGAAGTAAAAATGTCATTTTAAACATTTTGTTACATAAAAGAAACATTTTATATTATGAAACTGTGCCAAAAATCCAATTGATTGAGTTATCGATTCCGCAAACGGCTCAACATTCAATCACACACAAACAATATTACTTAAATGGATTCATTGTATTCATGTACCTATGTAATATAAATACAATTGGCAATAATAAAGTTAAGAGATAGCGTTAATATTAATAATACCAATAAAGCGTAAATGATTAACGCTATGTTTTAACATGCAGACATTAGATGTCAAAGTTAATTTTAATTCTTTCTTTTCCATTAGGCAAAAATGGCGTAGTGTCATTTTTTAAAAAATATCCCATCCCAGCCCAATTCTCAGTAATATAATATGCGCCACTAGTAATTATATAATTTTGTTTTATTTGTTTCTAAAATCCACTCTGTACACAATAGAATACGAGTGGAAGTTACCTACGTGTGGCTTGAGTTTGAAATCCTCTGTCAAAACGTTAGTACAGTTCCTATGCAAAGAAAAAGCACATCATGAAAATACATTGACATTTCGGTCATGATCCGTAATCTTAAACCATTCAAAAAGATTCTTCTTATTTAGCATAGATATTATTAGGGTTTTTTTCTTATCAAAAACTATGAACAAATGCATTAATTAAAACATCAGTTAAATAACAGATTGAATGACTTAGTTTTAAACTGGAAACTTTAAAAATTTCATCATCATCATCAGTGGCCTAATGACACCTACCGCAGGGTATTAGGCCTCTTCCTTTCAAAATTTTGCTTGACCAAATTGGTCGAGTTATCTCTGGTCGAGTTTACATTAAGCCCTATATTCTGTTCAAAGTACTTCCCAATCCCTTTAGGATTCCCAAAGGGCCTGCACGTGTTCTGCCATACAAACAAACTGGCAAATTAAAGTGTCATAATTAATTATACTAACAAATTGCCTGGTAAATTGGAGTCACGCTGGGTGAGATAGATCACAAACATGTCGCATGTGTGTGAATATATACAGGGTTATTGGTGACTAATGCAAGGTTTTAGTACAAAGGCTTCAGTATGCAACAGGCATTGAGCTAGAATTATACATAGACACAATCTCAAACTAAAAAGCGCAGGAAAGTGTCCGAATGGTAACATCAGCGAGCGCAAACAAAAGACTGCTTGACTCTTTCCTCTTACATATTATACACATTTAAGAACGTGCAAAAGAGATAGGTAATCCAAAAGTCGGCTCAACGAGTAGCGTGGGCAGAGTTTTGGCTCGGACATTTTTTTAGAGCTTTGTGACTCTGTATAATCCTAGCTCAATAGCTAAAAGCAAGTAACAACTTATGTTCTACAACTTTTGGCGATTTGCCAAAATTAGCCTATTTGACCTAAAATTTACAATTCAATCTTATAGAACTAATGCATTGTATTGAATTTAAGAACCCAGTGTAACAGTTTTTAAAAAACTTGATTGGAGTAAGGACTAAAATGTGTTTTTGAATAATTGTACGTATTTAAATTAACTTAAAAAAACGTTTGAAATCAAAACACACACTTGTTTGCACAATTTTTAAGTACCAGTGTAATAAAAAAAAATAAAAAATTGTCTTGAAAGTCTATAATATTTTTGACGTATTGTCTTACACAGGACCACAAATCACTTATTGACTCCATAAAAAAATAATAGCTGATTTGAAACCACCGGCTGTCTGATGTTTTTAACTGTCATAAGGTACTGAATCCTCCTGAAGTTATTTTTTTTAATAAATCTCTTATTATTCTCTATACCCCTGTATTGCGTGTCACCTGCGGTCAAGGCTGCCGTGGAGGCCTAGTGAGAAGATAAATAGGGGCTACCATACAAAGGCTCTTTATAAACTCGTTGCGTAACATCAACAACGGCTGGAGAAATATCAATACTTGAGGTTACCATGAGCTTTCAAGCACACAATTTTAAAGTAAAGTAAAGTATTAATTTATTTCATCATAAGAAATGCTTATTAAGACCTACAAAAAAAATATATTTAAACATTACGTTTCAAATATTAGTTGCGTTACCAATTACTGATTTCTTCATCTGTATAGATTTGTGCTTATTTCTAAGTATTTGTTTGGATATTGGTAATAAATAAAGAAGCTTTATATTTGATTAAAGTATACTTGCTATTTACAATATGTATTAGGTATGCAATCACGTTTCCAAGAAGAAATTCGTATTATGTAGTACTTAATCAGACAACCACTCATAGCACTAATTTATGAGTTACGAAATGACTATTTTAAATAACATTATGTGCATTAAACATTCCTCATGACAAATACAGACCACAACTTAACAAGGAACACACAGATAAAACTACATACGTGTGTGTGTGTGTGTTTATAATTGTGTTGTCAAACATACTTATTTATCAATGTAATGACCAGTGGGTGCCAGTTTCTATTTACGCATGACCAAAATGCTGGCCTTTTTCTGGCTCAACGTATCAGTATTGCCATCCAACGTGGTAATGCGGCCAGTATGCTGGGCACGCTGCCCTCTGGTAGTGGGCTGGAGCACTTAGATTATCTTTAGGCTTTTCTAAAGATTTTCTAAGTGCCCCTTTTTGTAGTAGTTAGAAGTAGTATGTTTAGTTTTTCTTTCCTTGTTTTTATATTTTATTATTGTAAATAAAGATATATATACAGGCACCCCAAAATCAACAAATAAGACATGCCTTGAAGTCTGTTAGAACTTACACTGTCAAACTCAAGTAAGTGAGATCTATTCTAGAACTCCTAGCTCCGACAGAACTTACTTGATTGAGACAAATCTACATTTAGTCGGCGACCAGTCCGAATCTATGTTAGCGAGAGAGAATTTCGCATTCAAAATTGAGATGATTTATTTATTTTTTTTATTTACTAGTAGACGCCCGCGGCTTCGCTCGCATTATTTTAGGATAAATAGTTGCATATGACACTCCTAAGACCTCATACTAACCTACATACCAAAATCGTGATGATTCTTTCAGCCGTTTTTGCGTGATGAGCGTTTAAATAAATAGACAAACAGAGACACAGATAAACAGACAAAATATCTAGAATTTGTTGGAACGTGTTCTGCTATCAATTCGAAATATCTCCAAACATATTTTTTAATATCTTCAATGACTGCTCTGTTAGCTTAGTTGGTAGTGGCTCTGCCTTCTAATCTATGGGGTGCGGATTCGATTCCCGCATAACACAAGTACAATATGCATGTATAATAAAAAATAAATATACAATTATGCATATTAAAAATTTGTAATTACTTGTGTTGAGTCTGGTCGTTGGTATGTATAATAAGTATGTATATACAAAAGAAAAGTAAATATGTATTATATCCGTTATTTAGTACCCATGAAGCGTAAGCTTAGTATGGGGCTAGATGGCGCTGTGTGATATGTCCTGAAATATTTATTTTTATTTTGTGTTCAGACTTTCGACCCTCTTCAGTTTTATTGATATGTATACACAATACTTGTAGGTACAATACAAATCTTTCAATCCTTTTGTAGCATTTACGAATGTAAACATCTTGTTTCAGTATTCACTCTAAACCAGTAAGCTCACTGCTCTAAACTGAAAATCTCAGTTGTTTGTGTTAAACGTACTGTGAAAAGCCAAAGAACTGGCAAAGGCTCACAAAGAATAAAAGATATACTATTAAATCTATGGAAATCAGCATTAGATTAAACTGTTTGCTTTTTCTCAATGATGTTGTGACATCATAAAATACGACCTACTAAAACGCATCATCATCATCATCCACAGCCTTCTCTATCCCACTGCTGGGCATAGGCCTCTCTTTGAATGTGCCAGCTGCGCCGATCTTGTGCAGACCTCATCCATAAAGAACCCGCGACTCGTACAATTCTCATACTAGCACGCATCTTACTTCTAAAAATATCCTTCAGACAAGTTACACTAAACAGACATTAACGTCGTACCCATACATCTATTTCCAAACTCATTTTAAAGTTGTTGCTGATGACAATAGTCTTTAACCAAACCACACACCGTTCAAATCGGTTCAGCCAATTCCATCACGAAGAAAAAAACATACACTCCAAAACTCATTTCTTTAAAATATTAATTAGTGTGACAGTCAAGACAAGTAATATCAACTCACTGGACAGACTGTGGTACAGGCTATTAAGATGCAAAGCCGAATTCAATGTCCACACAATATCGCAACACCCATACATTACAATAATGTTTATTTGATTCTAGCACCTCGATGAATTAATTAGAAACTTGTCAGATTGCTCGTCATAAAAAGGGCTTTTATTTAGCCCTTTTGGCCTTCCTTTTGATGTTGCCGGCGCCGACTTGAATAGTAAGATTAATGATTTCAACCGTTGTAAATCTCTTAACACATTTTTAACTCAAATAAACGCCTGGGAATACAACGACATCGTAATCTATAGACGCCTCATTGTAACAGAATGTCTGACACATATAACGTTGAATTGATAGGGTCGACAGCATAAAGTTGTTATAATTATATTAAGTTAGCGCAGTTACCATAACCATTACTATCATATACATTATCATCAATGACATTTTAATTTTCTAGGGATGACTTGTACTCTGTACTCTGTGGTATGACTTAGTTATTTTACTCTGTACAGTACAGCAAGCCTTCGTTACCTGTCGTGTCTATGATAATTATTGTTTGACCACCAGGCACTGGGTTACCTTTTTTTTTTTTTTTTTTTCGACGAGGAAATGCGTTTACGCATCCCCGCACTCTCCCCGGGGGGGGGCAGCGGGGTATGTCGGGCTCGGAGCTAATGGGACTCCACTACCGACTAAAACCTACCACGATGTCCCTTCACCTCGGCAAGGACGGGTTTCGCGGGCAAGCGAGCAATACTCCTCCGCAATTCACGTCCCAACCGCAGTCCACTGTCCAGGTGGACCCGCCTCAGGAGGACACCCTCCCTCTTGCTGCGCGAGTGATGCCCAGGGACATCCGGGCATCAACTCCTCGGGCAGTCAGCTCCAGGATAGAGCATGCTTGTACTGGAATGCCTGGGCAGTTTTGTATAAGCGATTATACAATACCAAATTAATTTTAGTAACTAATGTTGCTAAGAGATGGCGCCACCCAAGCACGCCGTATTGTTCCCACTTTGGCCGCCACTTGAGAATAATTGGTTTATGGTACATAACAATATGGTTCATACAAATTTAAGCTAGGGACACATAGAGTGGTTTTTTGAACTACTTTTTTTAAATTGGATATCTGAAAATCGCTCATTGTTTATTATTACCAGCCTCTAAGTTACAATGTCCATGAAGAAGCAATAAACGGGTTGTAGGTTGTATTGTGGAGGCTCTATAGACGGTGAAAGAGATGTTTAGAAATGAGCAGTCATCGTTTTGAGACGATGATCGCTGTATATCTATGTACAGCTTTGTAATCTCTACACGGGTTTTAATTAGCTGGGAACTGTCGATTGCTTAAGATTTTGAACTACCGTCTGAGGTTGTATAAGAGAGATTTTGTTTCTTATTCTTTGGTTTGGACCTTTATACAGAAAGAAGGCTCATATTTAACTGTTGTAAGATTAACTATATTTTGGTCATTGTAGCTGTAGTATTAAAAAGTGTAATATTTCAAACAATTTACTACAATAAATTTCCTTGAATATGTGCGTGTGAAACCTGTTACAGTTATCTTATATATTATATAATTCGTACTTATTTGTTTTACGAAGCTATTCGGTAATGTCATGCAAAGCCAAAATGGGTACGTTTATCATTGAAACCATAATATATCATACTAGAGGAAGCATGAGCATGCAAAATGTGAATCAGCTACATATCATGCAATTTCCCTGTTCCTGTGAAATATCTATACAGAAGTTGCTTTAACTTAACCTTTTCAAGGTGCTTAATGTTCTTCAATGTGCAGAAAAATCTATACAACGGTATACCTTTTGAAAGCGCGAAAATCTGCAACGACACCACATAAAGTCAAGGTCCTATATGAAGCGGTTTTCTAAGAATTCCCCACACAATCAAGTCTTGGATATGACACGGGGTTCACAATGTCGGTATAAGTAATGATGTGACGTTCTTAACCCTTCCGTCGCACTCCGTCCCTTCTTTTCAAGCCAAAATAACGTTATTCAAAGGGAAATAATATTACAAAGCGGCTCAAGTTCCTATAATTCTATAGCACACGTTTTCTTCCGACGTATAGAATTGACGTCATTAGGAAGAATATGAGATGGAGTTGTGTAATCACAGTGATTCGTGGGACATGGAAATCACAGGCTGGCGGAGCGAAGCGATGTTATAACGCTGGGTTTGTAAAATAGGTGGTGTAGTTGATCAATGTTCAAACAGCTGCTTAGTTTAAATAGTTTTGTCGTTTTTTCCTCGTTGGCGAAACTAGCAAAAAGAGTTACGTTGGATAAAAATAAACACTTAATAAATAGAGAAAAGGCAATGTATTAAAATACATACAAACTTAGGTATAGAACACAACTAGAAATTAGTGTTTTTTTTTTAATCATTTAAGCAGCTTATTTAGTCATTTATTTAGTAATTTAGTCTGAGACTTTATGATGAGGCCCTAGAATTACCGACACACAAAAAAAGGAAGTTGTCATCTCGCACAAATCAAATATGATCTTTTAACCTATTCATTTTCCAATTCATAGCATCATTGTTTAAATCAATAGATTAACTAAACGGTTTTCACTCACGTGAAAATCGTGTAAGTTGTTTACGCGTTTCGGATGTTATGACATCCATCTTCAGAACGTATGTTCTGGGATCGCGGCAGCACGCAGACTGCGCGCCGCCGCGCGAACGGCCCGCCGGGACACGGGCGCGGGGGCCTGGGACCTGGAGCGACCCGAGAAAGAAGTGGTCGGGAGCAGTAACATCGCCTCGCCTCCACCCCCACCACCCCAGGCCCCCGCGCGCGTGTCCCGGCGGGCCGCTCGCGCGGCGGCGCGCAGTCTGCGTGCTGCCGCGATCCCATAACATACGTTCTGAAGATGGATGTCATAACATCCGAAACGCGTAAACAACTTACACGATTTTCACGTGAGTGAAAACCGTTTAGTTAATCTATTGATTTAAACAATGATGCTATGAATTGGAAAATGAATAGGTTAAAAGATCATATTTGATTTGTGCGAGATGACAACTTCCTTTTTTTGTGTGTCGGTTAAAAAGTGCGACGAAATATTTACCCAACAAAATCATGTTTGATAAGTAATAACAGCCTAAAGTTCCGCTTCTATTTTCATTAAATTTTCTTCCGTTCCTTCCTTTCCCTTCTTTGTTGGGAGGCGAAACAGAGTTTTTTGTGCTTTGCCAAGTTTTCCTTTTCCTTCATACATTATTTAAGGCTTGCTGATGATGTATGAATTTTATAACCCTTTATGATACCTTAAAGACCTACATATGTATGAATATATTTCAATCCATTGGAAATATATAAGACTTTTAAATAATACAGTGTTTTTAAGCGATATCTGAATCTATTGTGCTATTTTTTAAATAATGTGCTATTTTTTTTAAATCGGTTTTGGAAAATACTATGTTTATTAGAACAAGCTATCTGCTATGTCATCTACTAGGTATATTACTGCCATCTTTTTTTTTCGAAATCAGTATATATATATATATAATTATTCTTTTTTTTATATATTTATAAATAAATAAATATACCGGGACATTGCACACAGCGCCATCTAGCCCCACTCTAAGCAAACGCTTGTGTCGTGGGTACTAGATAACTGATATAATACTTATATACTTTTCTTTTGTAAATACATACTTATTATACATACAAACGACCAGACTCAACGCGGGAATCGAACCCGCAACCCCTAGATTAGAAGGCAGAGCCACTATCAACTAAGCTAACAGGCTATTAATAGTAAAAATTAATATACCTACATTATTTTTTATATTGGATACATTTTTACTTCTGAACCCTCGTATTTGCAATAATTCCTGTGTTTTATTTTTATTAAAATGATTATAATCTGAAGGTCAGTCCTAATCACCGTTTGAGGTTGATGTGGGCCTGCGTGCTTGCGTCTGACAGGGCTACAAATGTACCCAACTTGGGAGGATTTCATTCCATTTTATGGTGAGCCAGTAGCTAGTATATTAAAGCGACAAGATATATCAGCATATTAGGTGATTTTAGTGAAGTTGGATGGTTGGTAAACAATCAAACTTGTCTTTTACCCATTTTTTAATTCAAACTAAGTAGTTAAATTTTTATCAATTTTTTTATTAATTTAGCAAGTGTTTTGTTACAGGCTGGTTTAATGTAATGTGTATGAAGTTTGTTTTTTACCTTTTATTAATCATCTTTATCTGATCTCCTAGGCTGATCATTTGCTTCATAAAGGCTTCATGGTATCAGAATA
Organism: Macaria liturata; assembly: GCA_964023185.1. NCBI lineage: Eukaryota > Metazoa > Arthropoda > Insecta > Lepidoptera > Geometridae > Macaria > Macaria liturata. Next base: position 3,739,543 of record OZ026809.1, read on the forward strand.
CAAATTTAATTACAATAATATGAATACAAAAAAAATTTTTTGCCTGTAAAGTCGGTATACGGGCGAAAGTTTTACGTGACAACGACTTTGAGTGGTAAAATAATTTTAATGTGAATATTCATTCGTATAGTAGGAAGAAGGATGAAATAATAGTAACAATTTAAAACATTTATTTATACAAAGAATTATATTTAAAACATTAATTTATACAAAGAATCTCGCACTGAATTTCATATTATATTTATTATTCTGTCTCTCTCGCTCTTAGGCGGGCTAACTGTGCTCGAGTGGAAGGGACGCGTGCCTTTCACTTTTTATGTCTGTCTCTCTCGCTCTTAGGCGGGCTAACCATGCCCGAGTGGAAGGGACGCGTGCCTCTCACTCGCTCTCATTGTGAGCGCATAACGTGAGCGGAGCGTAACGCAGTTTCTTGAAGTGTCACCCGGCAAACCAATTTATAAGACGTTGTCACGTCAAAAACTACAATAACCATTTTTATTGGTCAATGTTCATACTTTCTACAGAAGTTTATAATACTACTGTTATATTGGTGCAATTTGGCGTAGAGATAAAATTAGTCCTTGCTTTAGTACATAAGTTATTATACAGATACATATATGTCCAAAATTATTCAGACAGAGCTCCGCAAGTATAAGACTAACACCACAGAATAAATATTCCAGTAGATATCCTCCATATCCGAGTATTTCAGCACCTCTCCGAGGACTGAGAAAATACCTGGCGAATTCAACCAACAAATTATAACTGGACGAGCTTAATTTATTTAGGTTTAGCTTGAATTATGGCTCCACCCATTCACAAGTTAACTTAAAGACACCTACGTTTTTTTTTCTTTACGGTACGCTTCTACCTTTATTGTTCGTACCGCAAAGTTGCGGAACTCTCTGTCTGACTCCCTGTTCCCCACGCACTATAATACAGCGATCTTCAAAGCGAGAGTTAATCAGTTCTTATCGGGTAAGCACGCTCCATCATAACCTTTGCTTACCATCAGGCAAACTATGGCCAAGTGCAAACCCGTTCTAGTTAAAGAAAAAACCGTTCCGTTAAGCATGTCCTGGCCGGGTCATTCAGTTTTTATTAAAAGGATTGCACTTGAGCATCGTCCGCCTGATGGTAAGCAATCATTACGGTCTAGGATGGAGCGTACTTATCCAGTAAGAACCGATTCACTCTTGCTTTGAAGATAGCAAGTTATGTTCTGCAAGGGAACTGGGAGGGAGTTCCACAATTTAGCAGTTTTCGATATAAAAGTGGAAGCAAAACTTAATGCGGGTCTTGACATACATTTTAATCTGTATAATTTTCATACCAAAATGTGTGTGAGATTATTTTACAACAATGATTCGTCTATTACAAATAATGTCGATGGTTCCAAGTTATGTTGGCGTATTATGTTCTAGCTTTAGGTATAATTTAGTTGTTTCTCCCACTAATGGTCTGTTTCATTATTTTCATTCAAAGTTTTAGCGTTATTTCTAGTAATGCTAGACGGATATTAATGAGATTCTTTGTAAAATATGGCTGCAAATAAGGTTTTCCTTTAAGGATATAGGATATAGGATAATACAAATAGATTGTCTAATGTCTATACTGTGTTTAAAAAGAAGAGTGAATAAGCAAGCTATTTATATAAAGTTTTGCCTTGGGCTTTTAGAAAAATCTAATAATTAAAAAAAAAAAATTTGGCATGTAAAAACATATTTTTTGATAAAATTTCTAAACCTATCCCTTTTGTTTTCTAGAGGCGAGACTTTTGTTAAGATTTTAACAATTTGAGATATAAACCACTATTCTATAATAATAATAATAAATTTCGTTTATTGCTCCAAAAACATAGTAAAACTATACATAAATTCACTATAAACACAGCACTAGGCGAACCTGTGTCGCGGTCTAATCTATCTTTCTTGGTTTTTGAGTCTTACTATACAACAGTTTGTATGGAAGTTACGCCCGGGCGACTGCACCTTAACGATATTTTTTACCACAAAGCTGCCTATTACGTATTCTCCCAGTAAATTGCAGCAGCGTTCTTTTACAATGCAGCCTTGTAATGTATGTAAATGAAAACACACTTGTTATTATCGCTGGTGCTTTAAAGGGACAATTTTAACTCCATTATGTCTTACACTCAACTACGTACTGATTGTTGAGACAATTTTCTGGTTGCATGCTGCTGATTAATGTTTCTCACAATGTTGTTATGTATGTACCTACGTATATGTATACAGGTAGTTTTTGTCAGGTTAAAAGTGGGACACATTTCTTTTTTACAATGAAATTCTATAGTTTGTTGGAAGTAAGTAAGGAATCTCTAATGAATTGGAGTTGGGTGGGACATTTGGTTAGGAAAACTGATAACAGATGGAGTAAAGCATTGCTATCATAGTAATCGTTACTCAAAAGCGACACTTTAGAACCTATTGTATCATAGATGTCACTATCATCTCGGGTTGTGATCTTCACATTACTGAGGTAGTAACTCTCCAGCAGAAATATCACACCCTCAGTCTTTGGATCATAAGATAAGATAAGATATGTCTTTAATGCACACCAAAGAAATTACATAATAAAAAGAAATTTAAAAACTAATTTAATGCACATTGGGCGGCCTTATCGCCTTAGGCGATTTCTTCCAGGCAACCTTTGATCATGTCGGGTTTTCTCACGATGTTTTCCTCCAAGGCTAAGCGAGTGTAAATCAAGATCAACTAAAAACATGTCATTAGTATAAATAATCCACCTAGCCGTTTTCGGCTACGGCGAACGTTTTTTGCGCATTTAACACGAGAACGTGTGATGAAAGATCAGTTTGCCCTGTTTCTGTTTAATATAGGACCAAGACGAAATCAAAAGCGCGTACGCTTAGTCACCAAACTTCCACAAACCAAACATTCCTTTATTACAATAAGGACCTTAGACATTACAATAATTGAAATAAAATATTCTTCCCATTTTCAAAAGGTTTAAGCTTATGTCCGCCTGCCCGCACTGAACGCATGGCGTGCATTGCGTCATACCACGCAGTCCGTATTGGACATTTTTTGATGCAAACGAGCGAAGTACGCTTTTCTAGAAATTTGGCAATGGGTCAGATGGTTGAATGCGGGCTTGTACTATGTTACTTACGTGGGTAAATCATACATGCGTGTGAATGTATATTACTTTTTCCATCTCAAACGGCTAAATATTTTAATGAAATTTCACACGGAGGTAGTTTAACAAACCTTTTATCCCAGATTAACACGGGTACCACCGTAAGGCGCTTTATTGCCGCACACCTTTGGCAGTAATTAAAAATAAACTGTTTTTGGGTTTTAATGATAATTTTAAAACTGCGCTATGAAGCAAACAGTAGGTACATGTTGATCTTTTTTATTATGAAACTAGTATGTTGCTGTCTGCTTTGCTTTCTTTGCATGACAATATAAGTTCATGTTATTTTCGAGAACCTAAACTACAATCACACCAAAAATCACTATAATTTCACCACTCCATTGAATTGTGAAAGAGGAACTAACAGATTAACAAACACTTTCCCTTTTAATGATACCATTTGGACTCTGACCTAAGTTCAAAACTACCATTCATTCAACATTGTGACAATATTTTACAAACTACCGTAATCTGTGGTATTAGTAATTCCGTGTTGTAGGGTGTACCGCGGTGATTTACTTTATTGCCGTGAATATGACCTTGGTGAGTAAGGTTACTAAATTACTGAGTGCCATAAGAAATACCTAACTTTATAAAATTATAGCTTGGCCCAAAACAAATATTATTCGGAGCCGTGTAATTTTGTAAGTGATATTGTTTTTTATTCATATTTATGAGGAGTTGTTTGGACTTGGTTTCATTTTAACTCATGGTAAAGAATGAACAAATGATAATTCGAGTTATGATTTTGTAACGCTGACATAACATTTTTCGCTGTTGTAAGAATGCAATTTACATTTTAATAACATACTCGTACCTATATCTCGGTTTACGTACAAAACTTAACTAGAAAGCTTAGACTTATAGCTATAGATGGCAAAATTTTCATACTTTTCAAGGGGAAAGAACTTGTCCAGAACTTGAAAAACACCCTCGTCACTTCGACAATTAAGTAAGTAGGTCAGATCAGCATATCCAGCATTAACAAAATATATACCACAACACAGCGTGCATTTTGGCGATGTCAGTATGCAACTACAAACGGAGTTTCAGCAGTAGTAGGTGTTACAAATAACTTTGAGATAGCCCGAGATTCTTGATAGTACAGGATTAGCATGTTACATTATAGTGATATATAACAAGGTGTTCTGCCAAAGCTGAGATATATTAGAAACAAAGCCATGTGAAACAATAAGGTAGATATACAAGTCCTAATCTTTTACTTTCAATTTCAGTAACTAAATTAAGATGTAGAGTTTTTTTTTACCAAGGTATAAAGGGATTCCCCTGACGGGGTCAGGGTTATTATGTATTAAAATGTTCTTTGCTACTTTTGTTTTGTAGTATAAATTTTATGCATCGTGGTCCGAATATATAACTTATCTAAAACATAGATGTAGTGCTTGGCTAAATCTATTGCAATAACAAATTGAAACTGGCAATTAAACCGTTAAATATCGTGTCATACAGATGATACACGTAAGGCCTTGTCTGATATTATTGTGTATAACCAATGTAAATGACTCAGAAATATTGGTTCACTATAAACAGATACAGATATATATTCATAACAAACAACAGCTACATGTCGATACAAATAAGTCAATAAATTATCACTAGTCATTAGTCATAAAACAGTTAATGAATCACCAAATGTCTTATAAAAACCATGCTAACATCATTAATTTACAGGTTACGGTAATCGTAGTAACAAGTAAAGTATTCCAAGCCCGCCCAACGAATATCGCTTGCCCGCCCGCCCTAGCTGGCAGTAATTCTGCCCTAGCATAGATAGTAATTCCGTTCCCGATTCACGTATGAATTTCGCGTTAATTACTCGCGTCCATTCGCCATTCCTATTTATTGATGTCTCTATGGAGAATACAGTATCATTTACAACCGAAGTGTAATCAAAGGCTGATTACTGCTGATGAGGCTGTTTAGTCTCTAAATTAGGTATCGTCCAATGTTTTACCAAATAATTTAACATTAGACGTTCATTTTTTAGTTCGATATTTTACCGACTTTGACATGGTTTTTATTTACCAAAATCATAGGTACATAAGACATAATTATGTAATGAAAAACTTACTTAGGACATCTACATTATATTAATTCGTTTTATGCCATCCAAGTGCAATTAGTAAAGCGTTAGATACTCTTCATAATCACTTTGTGTCCGGAATTCTCATTTAAAATAAATGATTTCTAATCCGAAAATTTAAAAGTTAGCTTGTAGACTTTCTAATACAGCATTGTTATTTGGCCTATCTCTTACTTACATACTATTTTATGACCATTATGTATGTAAGTATGTACATATGTATGATATAAAATGTCTGTTATCCGTTTTGCCTAGACCATATAATTTTTTCTGAAAGGATAGTTTTGTTCATTATTTGAACAGTTCATTTTAAATAGCAAGTACTGCTATTTCAATAATGATTAAAAATGTAATGAACCTATTTGTGGAAACATACGAGTAAGTCTTAAATCCGTTTTAACTTTGTGAGTAAGCTAAGATTAATTTAAACACACAAAATTGATATATGGCTTATACATTTGATTTTGTATTTTAATGTTTTTGCCAGGCAATTTTGTCTTGTTTCGATAAATCTTAGCTAACACTCGCGTCGCTCGACGAGATCTGTCGCTCCCCCAGTTTCAATGATTGATGACGGTTGTCAATAGAGATATGGAAGCAATTCTAACTTGGAAAAATTATTACTGCCTACCAACTTATCTGTGCGGTTAAGTGAGGGAGCCACCATAGCTTTTTCCCAAACAATTTTACCACAATATCAATGAAACAATTTTGTTTCTCGTTTTACCAAATTGTAGAGTTAAACTGGTGTTCTCATTAAGATTGAAAGCAGATTGATGACTAAAAGGTGAAGTTGGTAAGCGATGATGAATAATTAGATAACTTTAATAGCTTTTACCACTTCCTGGTTAGAATAAGTATTGGTTATTGGAATGTTAATGAGACAAGAAAAAGGAATTATACCAGTAGTTTGAGTAAAAAGAAACGAATAGGAATTAATTAAAGGAAGGAGTGAAAGATTCTAAAAAAACGTGCAATGAACGTAAGCCTATTTTAGTGATATTTTTACAATCAACAAATATTTTTTTAAGAGAATACAAAACCACGATCTTAATGTGGTATACATGTCAGGCGATGTAGGTATAATTATAAGATATTTTGACAATGAACGTAACAATAGTAAGCGTTTTAAATTTGGGTGTGGTAAATTACTGCACAAAAGCTGCTCCAAAACTTTTATAAATCAAAATAGTAAACAAATCTCAAGCTTGGCGACGCATTTATCCCCACAAAGTAAACAAAGCTTGCTAAAATCCAGATATTATTTCAAATAACAGAGCTTGTTATTTGAAATATTAATTAATTTAAAAAAATACACTGACTCTTCACAAAAATCACAGAGTTTCTCTGACATTGTTAATTAGTTGTTTAAGTTAGGTAATTAGCTTTCTAACTACTTTGTGTTTGTTACAGGTGCTCCCGGGGCCCAGACTGAGTCAATTACAAGATAAATAAACTGAAGGTTGGTGCTTTGGTTTAATTTATTAGCTTAAATAAAGAAAATTTACAGACAGTTTTTTTTCTCATTAAGTAACTTAACTACTTAGAAATGGGAGGGGTGGATGCTGCATGCACATGGCATAAGTACCATTAATTGATAAGTAGGCTTTTATAAAAAATCTTATAAATATTTAGCCAATTTTATGCTAGTTGGTTTTGTCACTACATGCATATGGAAATTGTTGTTTAAGCCGGCCTACAAATATTTTTTTCTTGTGTGAAACAAACTCTTCAAAGATTTTTTATGTGTTCACATTTCTGGTGATACAGTCAATAAAGTCTAATCAACAACATTGAACAAAGGCATTTTTGGGATAACTTAAAAAAACTGACCACATCAAATGACATTGTCATTTTATCACCAAAAGGTTTAGTTCAGTATTTTTTAACTGTTTCTATTTTTTATGAAAACTGTTAATAATTATATTATAAACAATTCAAAAACTATAAAAGTACCCAGAAGTCTAGACACAAATCAACAAAGCAATTTCATAAACTAACAAAACAAACATAAATGCCGGAGATAGCCCTAACATTCCCTGAAATTTGAGGGTTGATAACAAAACTATGATATTATGTACCATAGATATACAAACAACAGGAATTGCCACACTGGTTAACTATCGGTTGTTAAATCCAAACCCTTTAGATGCCCAGAAAAATAAGATGTTAATTAATTGTACACCCAATCAAAGTTTTAGCAGTAAACTGAATTACAAGATCAAAGTCATCTCCCAGTTATAAAATTATTCTATTCCAGTTAAACCATAAATTGGTAAAAATAATAGGGGCGCCACAGAGGTTTTGGATGCCAACCATTCAGAAAGAAAAAAAAAGAAAGAAAACATTTGTTGTGACAAATTTTTAGAACCCACACTAACAACAACAACAATTACAATGAAACACAAAATCTGCCAAAACACAGCCCCAACTCAGCATAATGCTGGTTGTGTGGAAGCAACCAGCGCTGGTCTTCCGTTGCGGCTGGCTGTGACGTCACGCACATTTAAGGTAACAAAAATAATTTGGATACTTTTCTAAATAGTTTAATAAATTCTAAATAATTCAGAACATATCACAAAGCGCCGTCTAGCCCCATACTAAGCTTAAGTTTGTATCATGGGTACTAGATAACGGATATAATGCATAATATACTTTTCTTTTGTAAATACATACTTATTATACATAGGAACGACCAGACTCCTTACTTGTGTTATGCGGGAATCGAACCCTCACCCCTAGATTAGAAGGCAGAGCCACTACCAAGCTAACAGTGCAGTCATTCTGTTTCTTTATTTTTTTATACGTCTAAAATATGGCCATTCTAATTCTCGAAGCAACAAGTTCCCATATCTACGAAATTCAACCCATAATAGTTAGAGTTAGGGTTAGGGACTAGAACAACAAACTTATGTTAATTCGGGGCGTATTAATTAGAAGTAACATAACATGATGTTTGTTATCTTGCATAATGATGATATTATGGCATACGCCTAGTACCTACCTTAGTAGGAGATACGTTTAATTAGGTATGCATGATAATATAATCATGAATTAGCCGTGTGATTGTTGGTAAAGATAAAATAGTAATTTAGGAATCAATTAAATCGTTAAGCCATATCAGAAAGTCAAATAAATCAACTTCTTCTTCTTTTTGTTCTTATCGAATGAGAGTGGCCAACTCTAAATAAATTAACTAAAACGTTTACTTTTCTATTCAGAGGAAAAGAAAACAAATATATTATTTATTAAAACCATATTTAATAATAATGTTATACTTTATTATAACATGGCACATATTATTATAACTACATTATGCACGTATAATATGCAATGCAATATACCTAGTTGCTCATTTTAAACCACACAATAAGCTAGTTATATAGAAATTCATGATAGTCCATAGAACGCAGCGTTTTGGCTGTAGTATCAAATATGGGTACTGAATACACCACAAACATGAAATATGCACATTCACCTCCTAGCGTTGCCAAATAGGAGCAAATATTAGAGCATTATTCCCAGTAACTTGGATCGTACCTCAGCTAGTGCAAAAAAAAGGTGGGTATGCGATTACCAATGGCCGATGCGAACAGTCCTTGGATAGTTGACCGATAAATAGCACTGAAAAATAGCACACAAGTTTATAAGGTGTTCATTTCAAAATAGAAATCAATGTTCAAAAGTGTAACTTTCATGCTTTTATATAAACACGAAATAGGCTTGCGTTTTACTACAGCCTGCTTGATGTTAAGCACCACTATATTTCGTATGGGCAAGAGAAGCGCAAAATAAGTAGTATAGAAGCTTATACCATTCAGCAGGCTGTACAAGCTAGTGATGATGATGATTACTTATAAAAATATGGTCAAAATGCTTTAACCTAAACAATAGCTAAATAAATCCAAAATAAAAAGCTAAAAGATTGTAAATGTAAATCCTGATACATATATTTGAGTTCCGTGCTGTGTTTTGTACGGTAGAGTAATTTCATATACGTGACTGGGCGTTCGCAAGTAGAATGTGATAGAAAACCGGATGCATTGAAAATAACTTGAAAAATGGATAAAGGAAGAAACTATGTTAAAACCATGCATTCATGATATGTTTTGGGAATGAAAAACTTAATTGCTTATAATAATAATAACGTTTAATTGGCCTTTTAACAAAGATGCAGGTATAGTAATTGTGAGCATTTGAAATTGTACTATGAATTAGAGTTTAGGACTACACAATACTAGGTGAGCCCTGGACATCAAACTAGGTCAGCACCTGTGTGATGAAGATGGGTTAACAACAGAAACATGAGGAACACTATTTGTATTGTATAACCTACCTTACCTTATTACCTACATAGTTACGTATATTAAACAACATATATTTTAGTGTTTTCAATATTCAGAAATTTTTCGTTTTCGTTTCTGTACGTCGAAAGTATGATTTAGTTTATGCAAATTTTACCGTAAACATTGTCCTGTAAACCAGAAGACATTAGTACTTTCACAGTACTGCTTGACGACAGAATAACTAGAAAATTTCTATGGCCCAGCACAATAAAAAAATCCTGAAGATTTCTTAAAAAGACAACAGACAATCGAGGCAATACAGCCAATAAGAATTGTGATTTTTCTTCAACAACAAATAAATGTTTGTTAACAATAATTTATTGTGCTTTGCCTTGATAAAAACCATTGGAATACTTTTCCTAAAACGTAATTCTTTCTATGTAGATACGCAAATAGACGATGCAGCTGAAACCAAGACGGCTACTATAATCTGCTTACTATCATAGCATTAATATTATTTCAATCGGTATTCAGATGTAAATTTGTGATAAAATTGTTTTACATAGCTTTGATCATCATTATTTCCACATTGCTACATGAAAGCAGAGATTACAGCGATGCTTGTTAACTACACTACAAATATTTGACAAGACAAGATCGCCGGCTAGTTCCTTGCGCAAAGGATTTCAATAGCAATCCAGCGTGGGAATGCAGCCAGCATTCTTGGCTCCATACCACATATTAGATGTTTTAAATTTATGTTAAATGTACATACTCTTATTTAGATTACTGTATGTATATTGTTTATTATTAAATATTTATTTTACTGTATATTTCTTGTATAAATTGTATGTGAATATATAAATAAAGTTGGGTTTAAGTTACTTTATTATGCACTGTATTTTGTGAATTATATTCATGTTTTCACAGCGTGAATTGAATTAAAATGTTTTGTTCGTAGTAACCACCAGGATTTGTAATGTAACGCAGAGGCACCTTATTTTGCTCAACAAAATATGTTTTGAGGTAGAAAATATATATTTTCGTACATGGCAGCCAGTGGGGCGAATTTAAATATACTAAATTGGGTTGTGGCAGATAGATAGTAAGAGATTTTGTTATAATATTGTTTTACGAGTATGTAAACTAGATGTTTATGTAGTTTGAAATATGTATAAATTACAGGCTATGTATTTTTACAAGGTTACTGCTAAAAATAGTTTTGTTTAATACTAGTGGGTGCTCGCGGCCTCGTTCGCATTAAGAAGTGAAACTATTTCAATTTAACAAAATTGTAACAAAAAAAAAACAAAAAAAAAAGTTTTTCATTCCCCTTTAAAAGTGGCATTTTCAAAAATCTTTTCTTGGCGGTTGCCTATTTCATAACATCTGCATACCAAATTTCAGGCTATGCATTGATAAATCACTATGTCAGTCACCTTTGAATTTTATATATGTAGATTTTGTAAATCGCAGGCTTTTAAAGAATGCCGTTTTTTTGTTTACTTATCCATCTAAAAGCCCAAATCTGGAAATTATTGGATACCACTACTTGGACGGAACACAATTAAATATTTCATATCTTTGTCAAAGGATTATAATATTAAGAGGCTTATACGGCCAGACGACTAACTCCTAATATAAATTGTATAACAGAGTAACAAAACATTAATTCAATATCTCGACACGTATGAACAAAGTTAGCCTTACTTATCAGCTCGACGTAACTTTGTCGACACTTCCGTAACGTTATAACATTTATAACATTTTTCACTCGACTGGGAAGATTAGTCGCGGAGAAAACTTTGCCAATACATATTTGGTAAAACACGTATACTTTTCATGTTACTTTTTTATTTATATCATATATTATTTAATAAGAAATTTGTGTGTATCAATAAAGATTTTTCTTTTTCATAAACAGTTGGGTAGTCAATATGGGGGAAAAAACGTGACGTTATTATATTTAATTCCATCTTAAGAAAAATATAGTAAATAAGCGGTTATGAGTAGCAAACTCTGTTTTGAGACTATTGAGACACAAACGGACGGGAACTACAATTAAGCGTGTTGGATAACACGAAATGAATCATCTATCTCGAGTCGTATTTCCTCATGACTGAGGGTCGTGACTGTCCCGCAGAATTGATTCGTTAGGGGAGTTCTCTTGGGCACATACATCGTGGTGGGAGCCCAGGTCCTTCCACGGAAGACACATGTCCTCGGATTTTATGGTCTCACGATGTTTTCCTTCACCGCTAAGCGACTGCAAATAAACAATAATAAATAAATAAGTGTAATAGTGCGTCTGGATGAAAAGCAGACACTGGAACCGCTGAACCACACTAGCTATAATTATAAGGCAGACGATTTTCAACCAAGCCACAACTCCCTCACATTAACCTATGCCGAAATCTAGCAACAGCACCGCGAATACCAATTAACTGTCTACCGTCATTTAATATCTAGCCATCCGTCTGCAGGCATTGTCCTTGATCCCTTGAGTGCCTAAATTAGTACACGTCAGTACTCAGGCATGCCCTAGTTCACAGGTCGTCGACCCCAGGTCGGCTCCACAGGGAACTGAGTAATTACATTTATATCAGATACAACACCCCTGTACCCCGTGAGACTTGCATGTTAGGTTATTTATGAACGTTGTTTTAATTTTTTTTTCGGTAGTTTCCTGAAAAGGGTGAGCCCGTGTGAAAGTGGCGAAAGTATGAAAGTTGAAAAAATCTTGAAAGTTGACGTTGCTCAGCTCAACGGTAATCTATTTTTAAATATATATTTGTTTTCAAAAAGCAAATAAAAAATCAGGACATATCACACAGTGCCTTCTAGCCTCATAGCTAAGCAAACATTGGTATCATAGATAATTTTTTTTATAAAACACACAAAATGAAGTCATAATCAAATCAAACAAGTAAATATCCAATTTATAAATTTTCCACTCATCGTTTCGAATTGATAACCTCCTCTTTTAAAGTCTGTTAAAAATGCTTACCGGTAAATATTTTATAGGCACAGGCAGTGCAAGTGCGGAAGTTTTATCGTGTCGCTAAATTCGATAATACTCGATTTTGTCGAATATTATCGACGCTGTCTTTTCTTATCTACACCTTGTCTATGGTTCGGTAACTATGATAAATTTACCGACAAAGACCGAATGAAATCGATACACTGACATTTGAAGTTGTTTAAATCGGTTAATTTTTTCAGGTTTCAAATTGACGACGATACGCCTCGTTAACTACAATGTTTGGTTTTCTTAGATAATAAACATTCTTGCTGTTTACTCATTTTATAAATAATGGATTTTGTGATGCGTTGGCGCTAAAGGAGGAAGAAGATAATAATAATAGTTTAGTTTTATTTTACTTACCTCGGAGGTTCCGTCTTTTTATACTGATAAACTCTGTCTAAAGATCGTGATAGAATTACTATAAGAGAAGAATTTGAGTAATTTTGTTCAAATTCCAACTATCTAAATGGCTTCTGAGGTATTGCCGCAATTTTGCCAGTGTAGTGGAAAAATATTTCACATTGATATAAGCAATTTCGTGTTTTTGACATTGACTTATCAAATCATTTTGAAATATTAGTTTACCAGAGTGAACGACTCCAATCTTTTTTTATTATCTGTACTAAAGCTTACCGAGGCTTATCGATCAATTTATCTACTTCGGCACTTGCAAAATATAGATAAAGTCATCGAATTAAACTAATCGACGTCGAGAGGATAAAACTTCCGCACTTGCACCGAGTGCTTATACGCGACTTTTAGATCGCCGCTTCGTTTGTTCATCGAGGTTAACGTTTGTGAGTAGGTACTCGTATGTTATGATTAAACTTTTAACACCCCTCGTTTTGCTTCGGGTTAAGAGCTGCTCTAAAAAAGTTTTACCTGCATGATACGTTTAGATAGACTTCCTGGAAAAAAAATAACGCATGAATAACTTTTGTTTATGATATTTTGTTATTCACAAATAAACTGCCTCTATTTTGTTAAGTGGTGATGAACTTTTCTTATCAAATAGTTTTTTGATCTTGGTGTAATTTTTACCGATTAACTGTCTACTGCTAAGTATGTAAGTACAACTAGGTTACTTTGAATTAAAGCACTGCCTTGTCTTGCCAAATTTGTGACATTCAAATCTTTGTATGAGGCTGCATTTTGAACGGAAATGTATTATACAAGTGCCAAAATCTTGGCCATGTTGAAAGAGAATCATAAAACCAATACAACTCCATATTGTATGGAAAAGATATCAACATGTTTATCAGCATATTTTTTATGTTTATTATCTCTCGATTTCCATTAATTACCCAAAAAACAATAAATTTCCACTAAAACAATTTAGGTATTTATTCACTAGCCTGAGTGGTTATACAATAACATTATTAACTACTGCTTTACGTATAAATTAACCCTAATTGGCCTCGAGAACCAAACTTGTATCAAAAGGTCAAGAACTCTGTTCATAGCAAAGAAACGCGATATGCTAATTTACCATCTACGTATAAACGTTTACTATTATAAAAGCTGCTGCAGTCATGCGGACAGTATTTAATATCAGGTATCTATTTACATAGGTAGTGAGTGTTGGCTTCGGTCACAAAATATATAAGGGCAGAAGGCTAACTTACAATAAGGTGTATCTAATCCTAAAACGATCGGCCAGGGTTTTTTTCCTACGGATTGCAAACCTGACTTGGTCACGATACAGTTTGAGTTTATTTTTGTTAAGCGTGCTACAAATTCGACAACATTTTTAGCATCAGGCTCAGTCAAACATAATGTCCATTTTATGTGTAAAAAATAGACCGCTTTTATACGTGAAAGTTTTATGTATCGATAGTTCTACTTGAATTTTGCACTGAATTGTATTAGTACTTAACTTGCTATAAAGTAAATGGCGCCTCGTGGTGTCTTCCCATGCTTGATATCCGTGTTAAGTTGATAGATTTACTCATAAATCTGCATACAAATTTTAGCGAAATCTTTTCAGCCTGTGCTTGAAGTGCTTTCAAACAACACACGACAATTTAATAATTTTCCGATAAACATACATTTAACTTTACACACCGGAGTTTACCCTCTGTTTCTATCTATTCTGTGTCAGATCATGAATCGCGTCTGCAAATTCCTCAGCAGTAATCGGATAAGGGTCGTAGAGCTTAAGTTCTTAGGGTCAGTGTGTATTACTGGCATTACTTATTCTTCTTCTTATTGGTATTTCTTCTTATTGCTTTCTGTTAATGGGTAGACAAGTAACTGGGTGTGGAAATGTAACTTGCATTTATATCTAATGCTTATCTAGTATTAACAGTACAATGTTTTCAAAATATATTTAAATTAATGGTAATGTATATCAATTTTACTTACCAAAAATATTTTAATATCTTAATAAAGAAATGTTCTACAATAAATAAATTACATAGTCAACGCCAACATCTATTCAATCAGTAAACAATGGATTCATTAGATTTATCTGGTTCTGTCGCAAACACCGCTGTACATAATTCACTTAAAACAACAACGAAACAAAATAAACTGGAACAGACATATTGTCTAATTGGTTAATTATTTCGCATTTTCAGTACTGAATAAGGCTTGTCTAGTTTAATAATTCTTTGTCGAGCAGAATTAGATTTAAGAAACTTTTGGAGCCTTATAAATCTTTGAAGACAGTAACATGGCAAAGTTACGCCACTGTAACTACAGAAGAACAACTTGACAAAGATAAACTGAACCAGTTTTATCAAGTAAAATAAATATAGAAATAGATAGGAATATTACTTATTTATTGAAAGAGACAAAAGAAAAAGAAAGCGGTGGCCTATAAATATACAGCGTACTTACTTATTGTAAATTATTAATTTGACATAAATTTAATTAATGTTTATCTACACTAATGTTGTAACATTCTACTTATGTTTCCAATACTTGACTTATAATTACTACTGTTATAGCGCAGACAACAAAACACTCAATTTAAGCAATTTCACATGATGGCTTAATATCCACATCGATATTGTAATATCTCATTATAACATCAATAATACGCGACCAACCTGATTGCAGGGCCAATCAGGTTGGTCGCGTTTTATTGATGCGCGCAGCTGCGCTCTCATTGGTTAGATTTTAATGGCGGTTTAACACTCGTTACTATTATGAAACTCGCTGCGCTCGTTTCATAAACTCACACTCGTGTTTTAATACCCTTCATTATATGACAGTTGCATAAACTACTATTAACATGTTGGCATTGTGGGACCATTTTTTTATTGTTTGTTGGTGTTTTAATAACTATTATGAATACTTATTGTTAAAATTACATAACAGTCAAATGTCTTAATTGGACTTAATTAATATTGACTAACAAAAGCAGTCAATATTATTTTAATCTGGAGACTTGGTAAATTATCTATTTTCACTTTTGATTGCTTAATATTAATACAAAATTAGTAATACATAGTAGTAGTAATTTTAATGGAAGTTCAGATAAAAACCGTGCTGTCATTTCAGCGCCATTTCTTAGTGCAAAACCCACCAAATTAAAAAGCTCAACTAAATAGCCACAAAACCGTAGCAAATGATGTGTTTCTTTGTTAACGTTAAACAAACCGTAGAAGTTAATGATATTGACACTGAGTCGGCTCATTGCCTCCGACATTGTAGTGATGAAAGATGAGAAGGGTTCTTTCTTTAAGGAAGTCTAAGAAAAAATATTTTTGGATTAGGTAGTCAATAGTCTTGCTGACCGTCGTCAATATCGTGATGACAGTTCATAATGTATGGAAATCTACGAATGGCTGATTGATTCCTGAATTCTATAATTTTATGCTCTGAACTCGACGCATCGCAATGATTTAAGTTTTTTTTTAAATCACTGTTGATTAATTACTTCTTACAACTGAGACGGGGCTTAAAATTTCTAAATTAAAGTTTGTAATATGCTTTTTCGTCCCTAATTCAGGTAAAATCGCTGTTACCGTTTCAGTAAAACCTCTAGTATCAATGAAATGAAATGAAAATTATTTATTTTGCGACAAGAAACTAAGTTCGTAGTTAATTTCTGTACACAGAATTTCTTACACAGTTATACCTATAAGGAAAGTAATCAGACAAACACATTTTGCACATACACATTGTCTTGTCACAAGCCGGCCTCAATTCAGCAAGCCAACTGACTGCGAACAGTCAGCGCTTGTCTTCCGTTGAGAACGACGGACGATGACGGGAACTCATAATCATAATCTCTTTCAAATAGCTTCCTTCTGATTATTTCTATTAAATTTGTGTTAAATCTATTCGGTCGAGTTGAGATTCTGTATTACCACAGTATTTGCTAATGTGTAGCGCAGTGAAAAGCGAGGGAGTGATTTATTATGAAATTTAAATAAGTGCTTTACATTCTACATAATATGTAACGTAGTTGTAGTAGTAAAACCTTTTTTCCTGACTACTTAACTGTATAGGTACAGACTATTGCACCCTTCGTGTTGTCGCCAAACAGTCATATACATGTATGTATGTACGTACTGTTTGTTCATTTTATACCTACTGTCATATTTGTATACTGTTCTACTTATTTTCTTATACACCGTGAAGCAAAAGCCTAAATTATGCAAACGATCGAAAGAAAAGCCCAGATTTGAGGAATTGACAGAAGCTGATTTGTCCCTTTTTCTTCAATAATGCAGGATCAGGGTATACCTAAAACAGAGAAATTGTTTGTGGTTGGCTGGCTTTACAGCGATATTAAACTGGGTCGATTCTAAACGGATTTCATTGTGTGTCCGTAAATTAAAAACTATAAATGAAAAAAAAAAACAATTTCAATTTCAATCCTGCGCTTTTTCTCGAATGAGAGTAGCCAACTCTGATGTCGAGAGTTTATTTAGCCGCCCTATGGGCCTCTGACATGGCTTAACGACTGCCGTACTAGACAAACAGCGGGGACCTACAATTTAACGTGTCATCCGACTCACGGAAGCGCCCAAAATGGAATGTCACTTTTTGGTCACCCATCCAAGGACTGAGTAAAATATGAAATTTAAAAAAATGTACCATCAAACCACTTTTGGTTACCTCTGTTCAATAAAAGCTACAAAACGTCGAAATTGTTGACAACGCCTGCCTTCACTTTATATAGTTTGACTCGTATTTACGATTATAAATGCAACACACCCTACATATAAATCGCTTTATATGAAACTCGTTCACGTATCAAGACCGGTGTGGAGTCAATAGAAAATTCTCTTTTATAAAAATGTCTTGAACAATACGCTGTGACAGGAATATGTATGAAATTGAATACCGTTTCAGGTGAAAACGAGACGTGTAGGTAGAATAGTGTAGGTGTTCGAGATATGTCAAGAATAGAATACTGTATAAGTACGTCTTATTACAAAACGCGGTTTAAATAATAGTCCAGGACTTTGAAGATAAAAAGTCGGTTCTTGTTGTTCAAATTTCACATATTATGTACAAACCATCAAATGTCAACTTTTAATGTTGACGTTGATTTATCATTGGTACAAACAAATTTCGAACAACAAAAACAGACTGCATGTATTAAAAGTTCTAGACTAATAGTTAAACCACGTTTTGTAATAAGACCCAAGTTTAGTTGATATCTTTAAGAGATATATATTTTTATCTCTATCTATAGACATACATACAATGTTGTGCAAATTATTATTGCCATCCAACGTTCAGAGTTCTAGGAACCTTTCCTTCTCCCAGCATTTTTTAGATTAGAAAGTTGTACAATGTTATTCAATTAACTATGGCAGTGGGCTTTTCACTAAACTGGATATTTTAAAGTTATTAAAATACGACCTAAATTGAAAGTTTAGTTTATTCTAGGAATTGAAATTCATCGCCAGAAATATTTGTTGGATAGTCCTCTATTAATTCCAAACTCGTTTTAACAAAGGATTTTAACGTCAACTAATGATACATAGCTCTACGTTCTATTTGAATTCGTGGAAAATATTGACGACGAAAATAAACTCAATTATGTTACTTATTGGAATTTTGACAAGTGAGAACAAAACGACCAGTCATTTAAGCCCTTGATATCTTATTTTTGGTAGGTATCACAGACGTTTATCAAAATTTCACTAAAAATATATTTATGTCATAGATTGCCAATTCGATTTCGAATGTTAGCTTAGTTGGTAGTGGCTCTGCCTTCTAATCCAGGGCTGCGGGTTCGATTCCCGCATAACACAAGTAATTATGAATATTTCAATTTGTAATTATTTGTGTTGAGTCTGGTCGTTTGTATGTATAATAAGTATGTATTTACAAAAGAAAAGTATATGTATTATATCCGTTATCTAGTACCCATGATACAAGCGTAAGCTTAGTATAAGGCTAGATGGCGCTGTGTGATATGTCATAAAATATTTATTTATTTATTTATAGCTTCAGGTTGTCAAAATAGCCCTGTCTGATAATGCATTCTGAGAATGCTACTTTATTCCATTAAAATATTTTGCAAACTTTACTCTATGCTTTAGATCTACTAGTATCTAATGAACACCCTTCACTTGAATTTTTTTTCAAGTTCTAAAGCCCTTCTTCTTCTTATCGAATGAGGTGGCCAACTCTGGTGTCGAGAGTTTATCTAACCGCCCTAAGGGCCTCTGGCATGGCTTTACGACTGCCGTACTAGACAAACAGCCCTGGAAAGGTTATGCGCTAATTACCAGTACACCAGCAACGAATGGAGTAGTTTCAGTGAATTTCTGATACAACTCAGAGGTCCTGTTTAATTATTTAGACCAGTTTAATGTTGTCGGGTAATCAGAATGAGTTACTTTGTTAGCTAGTTTAAAACTAAACAACGAGTCCTGAATAACTTAGTTGTGTCACTCTCGCTGTTTATGGGTTATATATTATTACCAACTATGATATTTGGTTGTTTTTATGTAACAAAATGTACCTACATATGTATTTATAAAAGAAAAGTCTGTGTTCAATTCCTGGAATAGTTATTTATTTATTCAACTCCAACAAAATAATAATAAATTAAAGCAAAAAGTTACTCATTTATAATTTTGAAGGTACTATTGTTGTTTACTCTGCCAAAGTTCTGGTCCAATAAAAGGGGAATAAACAAAGTGATCGGAAAACAGGCCCAATACCAATAAGCGAAGGAAATTTGTTTCTTTTTGTTTCAGTCACGTTCAGCGGCTGAAAGGATTTGCTGAAAGCAACATATTTTAGCCCTCTGTTAGAATCAATCACTTATACAGTGTGGATTTACAGAGAGCTTTAACTTAATCAGGCAAGATTTAATCAAACATAGTACATAAGTAGTTATTTTTTTATAATTTAATTTTGTAATTTTCCTTTCCTTTGTTTTCTTCAGTATTTCCTAATCAGCTATTAAAAGGTAAAACTCAAAATACGTTACAAATGTTTTTGACTATAGCGAGACACAATAACAAAAAATCTTAGAGAAAGACTGTATAGCTGTGCGGATGGCATTTTAGGTTACAATGTGTTATCATCGTCGTCATTATCCACAGCTTTTAGGATTCCACTGCTGGGCTTCTGTTGTATTATGCATGGAATACATAATACAACAGAAACCTATCTCCATGTTTCGAACACGCAGCGAGCGGAGGGTACAGCACCTAAAGTACGCTCGACAGCCGTGTGTTAAACGGCACATCACTCGCTCGCTGACCGCGTCACCTAAGTATAAATAAAAAAACCGCCCAAGTGCGAGTCAGACTCGCGCATAAAGTGTTTCCGTACTATCATCTATAAAAGAAAATCACGTTTCTAGATACTACAAAGTTTAGTTCTGTTTATAAAATAACGAGAAATCAACGAGCAACCGCCTCGCGCTCGCGCCACCACCACACCACGGCGCGGCGCTCGCACCGCGTTTAGATGCACGGATTATTTAAAAAAATTCACCTTTGATTAAGTATAACACTAAAATAATACAATTTTATTGTTGTACTAAATCTACATTCACAATGGCAACCATGATAGCTTTGAGAGAATCGAACTGTTTGCAGTGAAATATGAACTGTAAGTCGAAATATTAGGTATCAATTTGACTTGCGCTTGGTTTACGAACGTACGCTGCGAACTTATTTTGATAGCGTGGCGCGTTTTCGTTTGAAGATAGAGTCCCCGGCATAAGCCAAGAGCTATAATTTAATTAAGTTTGTAGTAAATACGAATAATATCCGAGGACATGTGTTTTCCGTGGAAGGACCTGGGGCGCCCACCACGATGGATCTGCCCAAGAAAACTCCCCTAACGAATTAATTCTGCGGGAGTCACGACCCTCAGTCATGAGGAAATACGACTCACAGAGAGAGAGAGAGAGATAGAGAGAAATACGAACATTAAGGCTATAGTTTTTTAATTTTTGAGTTAGAGTTTTTGGTACGATAAAGAAGGTATTATTTGTTTGTTTTGTTGATCGAATGACTGTCACTGTAATAATAGTCCAGTCAATAAAGCCCAAAACCCCCAACAAATTAGTTACTCGGCCAAACTTTGTGAATTTGTTCAGAAGGGTAAAATAAGTGACCGTGTGAGTTTGCACCCTTGTAGGGTGTACGGAAAGGGTTGAAAAGGGGTGAAAAGTGTTTTTTATCAATAACATTGCCAAAAAATTAGTTACTTTGTGCAAATTTGGAATTAAGTTTTTGTTACCGTTTTCTAACATGTATCAAATTTGCACACTTTTGCAACATACTGAACATTGTTTATTAATAAAAAAACTGATTATGGTTAATAACACGAGTGAAAAAATTAGTTACTCGCTGCAAATTTGGAATTATGATCTTTCTTTGGTTTTCTAGCATGTATTAAATTTGCACACTTTTGCAACTTACGGAACATTGTTTATTAATAAAAAAATCATGATATTCGCTGATAACAGGGATAAAAATATCTATGAAGGGTTGAAACTTAGAGTAACTGTGCTTGACAAATTATATACAACTTTGTCGATTTGTCGTCAATATGCTTTATAGTTTTCCTTATCTCATCATGGAGCAGAGGTAACTGGCTGAAATAACACTGGTTGGTAAAATTCATACCGAGATATACGTCGGTTTTGGTTTAGATTTAGATTACCTACGTTGAAAAGTCGACATGTCATCTAAACTCGCAAAATGTATTTTACTTTAATGAATTAATCAGTATCGTGAGTACCATATCGCTAGTATTTTAAAGACCTTCCAGCTCATGGTTGGTCGTGATAGGAATAACTTTAGCATTTGGTGCAAGCCATCAATTTAATTGTCTGAAATATGAAAGGTAAAAGGTTGACGCACAATCTCGGCCTTGGACATCGAAACAGAGGTCCTTGAAATATACAATACGCTCCAAACAATACGCTCCAAATTCGGTTCCAGAACCGACGGTGTGACCGTCTCATATATTGTCAATCGGGACAGAAACTCGCCTTTAATGAAAAGTTATAATCCAACCGGGTTCACCGGATTTAAATTGTAAACGATAAATCGATATTACAAAGATCTTGCAGAATCAATCTGACAGCCAGTATCACGCAATTATGTCTAGATGAATACATCAATTAAACATCCTCATTAATTAAAGACGCTGGTATAAGAGACTTGCCTGGTAACTTTGGATCCGCTGGTGTAACATCGTAATGCGACGTGCGTAAATAACATTGATTTAGATCAAGTCCTAAATTGATGTATCTGGAATAGTATAGATACGTTCTCAAACTCTACTTCAAAGAAACTAATAGTCCTAGAACTAGCATAGTAATCATAATCAAAATATTCATTTATACATAAATACATCACTTTTTTACTTATGATTTATATTCAATATAAATTCATGTATATAAATTTATAAAATCAACTCTATTATTTGAAAATTACATTTATGTTAAGTAATAGTAGCCGACTCTTTCAGTATTCAAGTAATTATAACTGAATTCCACCTAAGTTTTAATTTTAAAAGCAGATTGTGCTAACTGTATGAAGTTGTTATTTTGGTAACGATTTGATTGTTTAAAACAATTATTTGTTTTTGGCTCAATTATATACTCTTACCTATACATACATATGACTATGGCTAAAGTATTATTATGTTAGATATGATATGATTCCCATAAGTTTATGTTCACTTACTAACATTCCAAATTACTTTATAGGTTTAATTCAGGAATGTTCGTCACAGCATTTAAGCGCCCTTGGCTCTTTTCCGCACAGTACGTCCCGCAAGCGTAGCGCCAGCAGAAAATAAACACTTCTCAATAAGTGAGCCAAGCGAAGGCTCGGACACCTAAATAGCAACGTTTTTCCCCCGAAGGGTAAAAAACGTATGTTTAGGTTCCAGCCCTTGACCCACTAAGATTTAACAATCTTGCTGGCTTGAGAGTACTGAGGAAGCGAGTCCGCCCGGCGCTGCGCGAGCGTTGTGCGGGAGGGGGGAGCCGATCGATACCGAGTCGAGCCGTCATGACTCGACGCATGGAAGGGGCCCCATAGAGCAAAATAATGTTGCCACACGTAAAATCCAAGATGTTATCTCAATAAGTGGGTCAAGCTCCGGCTGGAACCTAAATATACGTTTTTACGTTTTTAAAAACGTTGCTATTAATAAACAATGTTCCGTAAGTTGCAAAAGTGTGCAAATTTAATACATGCTAGAAAACCAAAGAAAGATCATAATTCCAAATTTGCAGCGAGTAACTAATTTTTTCACTCGTGTTATTAACCATAATCAGTTTTTTTAATAATAAACAATGTTCCGTATGTTGCAAAAGTGTGCAAATTTGATACATGTTAGAAAACGGTAACAAAAACTTAATTCCAAATTTGCACAAAGTAACTAATTTTTTGGCAATGTTATTGATAAAAAACACTTTTCACCCCTTTTCAACCCTTTCCGTACACCCTACAAGGGTGCAAACTCACACGGTCACTTATTTTACCCTTCTGAACAAATTCACAAAGTTTGGCCGAGTAACTAATTTGTTGGGGGTTTTGGGCTTTATTGACTGGACTATAAACAAAAAGTTACCACACGGTACCAAATTGTAGTGATGGATATTACTTTATTAATTCCGTTTTAATGTTAGGTGTAAAATATATCCAAGCGCAATTTTCATCTATTCTACTCCATTGGGGCTATTTCATGAATTTCGTCGACTAGGAAACTGAAAATATTTCGCAATTCAGCACAATAGCCAAGTTCATTATGCGAAATTCGCGTGTTTAGATAACATTACAATATCAGCCCACAGTTTGCTTGATAATGTACTTGAATCTTTGAGCCGCCACAGATAAACAGTGTTCAGTGGGATGTAATTATAAATTTCAGTTTAAATAAGTTTCGTATACAGTTGTCTTCATTCTTCTTCTTTTCGAATGAGAGTGGCCTACCCTAGTATCCAGAGTTAATCAAGCCACCCTAAGAGCCTCTGACATGGCTATACGACTGCTGAGCTAGATAAACAGTCGGGATCTACAATTTAACGTGTCGATCCACGGAAGCGCCCAAAATGGAATGACACTTTTTGGTCTCCCATCCAAGGACTGACCGCGTTGACCTTTGCTTAACAATTGGTAATAGCGTACGATTGCTTCCGCTAGCTGAGCTACGGGCGCTTCATTTTATTAAATATCTATTAGTTCCACAGCTGGATAAAGTAGGTCTTCCACAAGTTTTTCCGATTTTTCCTTTCTTTCCCATTTATGGAGCTATGGAAGTCTTTGCACCATTTTATTTACAATAAAAAGACTTACATCTGCATCTAACTTCAATGTACAAAAGCCTTTCTATTGGCATCACTATTAACACAATGGAGTCAAAAAATCTACATAATTAATCATGTCTCTCAGCATGAAAATTTAACAAAATTAGCAAAAAATACAATAATCACTTTTATATTGCTTTGGTATGCTAATGCTGTTGTTAATGTTAAAATTGTGTCTATTATTTTATCTGTTACTTTATTTATATAAAAACATATCTACTACATATTAAAATATAGATTCCAAATTGTATTTTCTGAAATATATTTCAGCTGAAAACCAACATCACTTTACAAACAACCGTGCGGTCTTCAAATTATATTCATTACTTCCAATTTTCAATCTCGGGCCTTTCATTCCAGTGTATGTCCTTATCAATTAAATCTAAATATTTTGATTTTTTCCATATTGATTTACCTTCTAAAATCTAAATTAATTTTGGTTGGTGGTTAAATATAACGTATATTTCTGAATGAAGCTGCCAAAGTGAACTTTGAATTGGGTCAATTACTGTTATATTTTTAGCAGATCCAAGGAGGTTATTAATTTAACTGAATTGGAATAGAAATTAAAATACCACGAAATATTAAACTTTAAAGCATATTAGAAATACGCTTCAAAGTCGTACTTATATGTGAATTAATAAATAGAAAGTTATATCAACCTTAAGAAGGCTGTAAACAAACGCAAGCTTATGAAACGTTTTTGTTTTGTCTAGTAAATTCCGGCTACATTCGTATACATTTTATTTCTAAAAAATGTTTATCAAAATCTCTTATCAATATGTTAACTAAACGGTTTTCACTCACGTGTTATTTGCGTATGATATTTACGCGTTTCGGATAATGACACCCATCTAAACAACATACGCGAATTACACGTGAGTGAAAACCGTTTAGTTAACATATTGATAAAATGTGTCACGAAAGTTTTAATGTTAAAATCTCTTATATCATTATCTCGCCTCATCTTGTTTGTTTATTTGCCTGCCTTCTTGTAGTTACGTGCGTGACGTCACAGCCAGCTCCAACGGAAGACCAGCGTTGGTTGCTTCCACACAACCTGCATTATGCTGAGTTGGGGCTGTGTTGTGGCAGATTTTATGTTTGTTTATTTATTATGATCTTACTCGTGTTTGTTTTCCTGTTAAATCTGTCACAATAAATGTTTTCTTTCTTTCTTTTTATATCCTATACACTTTAACCCGTCCCACTGCTATTACGGGTCCTGTGTACTCCCATCGCGCGGACGCTGTCCACCGGCGAGCGAGCTCATTACCGGGTTGTTTGCTCTCGGCCGCGAATTGCGCACTTTTGCCCGTTTGACAAGCTCTTGACCCTTCCCATACTGCTAATGGTGGTATTTTATTGATAGATATAATATAGTAGTCGTCATAGTACGTCAGTCGTTAAGCCATGTCAGAGGCCTTTAGGGCGGATTGAAAACTCTGTCACCAGTGTAGATAATAACCAGTGAAATAATGCGAGCGAAGCCGCGGGCATCCTCTTTATTACTTACGTTAGTAATAAATAGGTAATTATTAGGAATGGAATACTTTACTATTGGAAGCTGTCGAAACTCGGAACCTTCCTTTAGGGACAGAAACTTGTTGAAAAGCTCTTACTAAATGGGGAATAAGTAGGAAATGGATTGGATTGGTTTGTATAAACTTTCTGGCTTTGTAGGTATCTTGACTATGTGAACATTAACATTGATCACGCTAAATGATTTTGAACGATAGGCTAACGCTTACAAAACATAAAATGTACTAATAAAAAAAAAAGTTAACTTATTATAAACTAACTTACAAACTAAAACTTATAATAAACTTAAAACACATTTTAAAAATTTAACAAAAAAAAAAAATTTAACGCGCTTAATCATGTTTGTTAATGTACAAAAGATAGGACTGATTCTAAGTGGTATTTAGAGTACTTACTTAGTATATTAGTACTCAAGTTATCGTGATGTAAGTTTTATCATAATAAATAATAATAATAGTTTAGTTTCTGAAATAAACAAATAAATTATTTATCGTGATTAAGTTACCTCTACTGATATACTATACACCAAGACTTCTTATCCTAGTCTATTCTACATAAGAAGCTACAAGAAAACTCTGACTAAAATAAACTCTTCCGTATGAATCATGTTTACATATGTATATACATAATATACTATGTTCTCTTACTTCGCCCACGCTATAATGTGATAAAAAATATTCATAATACAGTAATTATAATACTAGGAAAACACATCTTAAGTATTCTAACCACTCCACAGGACGTTTAACTGTTAAAATGTGAACGACGATTAATCAAATATACACGAGACCTTAACCGGAACTCCTCTTCATGAGTCAAATAACTTGAATAGACGCAAAAACAAGATAAGAGGTAACGCACACGGAGGCGGCAGTGGCTTTGGCAAGATGTTTTTTGTTACGGTTTATTACTATAACGTAAGAACAAGGAATAGGTATAATATTGTTGACTGCTCCGTTAGCTTAGTTGGTAGTGGCTCTGCCTTCTAATCTAGGGGTGCGGGTTTGATTCCCGCATAACGCAAGTAATTATGAATTTTAAAATTTGTAATTACTTGTGTTGAGTCTGGTCGTTTCTATGTATAATAAGTATGCATTTACAAAAGAAAAGTATATATGTATTATATCCGTTATCTAGTACCCATGATATAAGTGTAAGCTTAGTATGGGGCTAGATGGCGCTGTGTGATATGTCCTGAAATATTTATTTATTTATTTTTTCTATATGTATGTATTTCGATAAATTTTATTACCACGTTACGATGTTAAATGGCTAAGTCTATGTAGTTTAAAGTTTGATGAATGAGAATCTTAGCTCTGTAGGTGATATGATATATTTAGCTTAGCCAAAAAAATTAAATCCACCGGTTTGATCATAACGTCATGGTGTTAAAATTTATTTCGGTCTCGTCTCGACAACATATCTACCTACATGAATATGTTCTGATGGATTTGTTATTACCATATTATCTAAACAAAATCTTAGTATCAATTTATTATCCATACACATACAAACACGAGCACGATGCTCCATGTGCGCTAGCTCTAAAATCCTTAGATCCGTAAACTCTTCCAAAAAATAAACTTCGAATAGGTACATTTTTTTTGCGCGCATCAAGTTTCGACATTAGTCACCTTCCATGTCAAAGTTAATGGTTACACTGATGTGCTTATTCATTTGTGGTAATTCCAAGTTGCCGCGGGGAATAGGTATCAGCGGAGACAAATGAGGCCTTTTGACTGACAGCCAAGGTGTGGTAAGAATATTTGTGGAACAAGTGTTGCAATGTTGCATGAGAATTGATTATTTGACAATAGTTATTACAATTGGAATTTCGAAAGTACAGCAGTTCTTCTCTGCTACTCCATAGCTTTTACGTTCTTACTGTTCTCTGAACATCCGTCAAATACAACAATTATTTTGGAACTGTAATGCCTTTGTAAACCGCGCGCTCTCCGCCCTCTACCTCGGAAATGGTTCACCGTATAGGTTATTTTAACAAAATTTGTAGAGATTTTGTATTCTACAATATTGATAATAAATACAAATAGCAAAAAACCCATAGGGAATGAGATATTTACAAAAAATAACGATTTTTGTGACCTTTGACCTTGAAATTTAATGGTCGCGTACACCCTACCATATGTAGGTTTAGAGATAACTTTTAGGGTGTCAATATACAAGTTTTTACAGACTTACAGCTGGGTATCTCGAATTCCGAGATTCTTACTTAATTTAAGCTAAAATCACTGGACTAACACTTACCTAAAATTAATACTTTAAGACCTAAGCGACCTACAACGACAAATATTACGAACATAGGTCTCGAATAAGTTCTAGCTTAAACTAGTAAAAATATACTTCAGCTTAGCTACTACAAAATATATGTCAGTATGTTTCTCTTTCAGCACCCAACTACACAAAAAATAACTGTCATTTTTTTGTATATTAAAGGTGCTCATAAATTACTAAAACCAGCTTGATATCTATGAAATTAGCATTTTAAAATATAACAGGCTTGCCTAGAAAACGCTTCTTGCTGTAGATTTGCACAATGTTTCAGGCTTGTTACTGTCTCCTTTTTCTGTATTATTTACAGTAAAAATAACTTTTTATTAAATTGTATATTAATATGGATACAGGAAAAATGGCTACAATTTCACCAATTATTTCAGCCAGGTGCCACATGTTCTCATAAAAATGTCAAAAACAAGCCGATTTTACGTGTAAAACTAAAAAAAGGCTTTAGATTTATTATTTTAATGTTTTATTGAAATGAAAAGTATATATTGATAAAATTAATCCAAATTCTAGGAGACACTTAGAATCAACAAATTTATCCGCAAATCCAATTCCAATTTATGTAAAATAAAGCTCGTAATTTTTTATTAATGACCTATTTGTAACAAACAATTTTTAATTTATACACTTTTTTAGTCCACCTCGTAAAAATGTGAAAGTCGTTTTTGTTATAAATTCATTAGATAATTTGATTATCTGAATGTTTATTTTATTTCACCCATATAGTAATTATGCATAAACCTTACTTACTTATGACTGTGCCTATGATAAGACCAAAACACATAAAACATAGTAGAAAATAATAAATTAAAAAACAGGACACATTCAAACAGCGCCATCTAGCCCCATACCACCCCATAATAAGCTTACGCTTGTATCATGGGTACCAGATAACGTAGTAGGAACTACAAATGTCCCATAACATTCTAAAGTTAGATTATTTACTTATATTACTTATCAACTCACATTTACTCATATTATCCTTGTCATAGGTATAAGGAGTGTTTTTTTAATAAGTAATATTTTGCTGATTTGCCTAAATCACACGAGGACATGTGTCTTCCGTGGAAGGACCTGGGCGCCCACCACGATGTATCTGCCCAAGAAAACTCCCCTAACGAACTAATTCTGCGGGGGAGTCAGGACCCTCAGTCATGAGATGTTTCACTGTGTTTATTCCTGTTTGTTGGTGTTTATAATAAAGTGTTTTCTATCTACCTCTCTATCTACACCTCTGCACTGGACTACAATTTGGCAAATGGCACGCGATATTACTACCTACGATAATACTATCCCAAATCCACTTCATATTCCTCGTAAAACCTGTAGAATACAACAGAATACGACCTCATTATGCAAAATATCGTTCACCTGCCGCCCCTAGGCCACTACAAATAACGATAGTATAGAAATGTAACTAAGCAGGAAAAATGATTATATGAGAATGTCAATCGCTGCCATCGCGGTTGAGTTGGTGGGTGGGGTTTTATGTCTATAGCGACAAACAAAAAACCCTCGATGCGCAAAAGTGAATAAGCTTTATTTAGGAGGGATGTGAACAAGAAATGAAATACAAAACGATACACAGTATAATTAATGACGTAAAAATTTTATACTATGACATATTGTGAATCCTCTGTGCTAGTCAGCTAAAAATATTGTTGGAATATTAGATGCATTTTCGACGATAAATTTGTATAGAATTACTCTCCGTATTCTTTGTTTCAAGGCCAGAGTCATCCCTGTCATAAAACCATTGTGGTAATATAGAAGCATTTTCAACGTGAAATTTGTATACAATTACAGTTCTACCCCATCGTTATTCGTTTCTATGCCACAATGCTCTCGCCTCCATTACAGGGTGTCCCATATTTCGTCTCTACGGACACCGAGCTCTACGGTGTCGGTCCCGACACTCATGAATAGAGAAGCAGGTTCAGAAAAATAAGTTTTACTAACGCTACAATGGTTGACGTTTTAGGAAAGTGCTTTTTAGATTTAGGGTTCTTGATGTGGGTCAAAATTATATTAAGGTCATTTTTTTAGGTTAATACAGTATGAAATTTGAATAGTAAATAAAATTCGCGAGTTTATTTGATAACTAGACGGAATAGGCAAAAAAGCTACTTAGACTTATGTTTAAAAGGTTTATAGTTAACTATGTACATTATATAATATTAAGAAAATGAAAACATTATTTCTTTATCAAACACACTAAGCATAAATATAACCTAAAACGTCGAAACAAATTAGAAATTCCTTGCTAATTATTTCTTTCGATTTCTATTGATATATCACCATCTTTAAAAAAATTTGGAAGCAAATCATACATGCAAAGTTTTATAAAAAGCGCGTCATGTCACATCATGTTATACCATGTTAAATATACCCAGCTTGCATGCATAACCTTAAAATATACTAACTTTTGCATAACCTGCAAGCTTTACTTCACGAAAGCACTACATTGCTATTAGCAGTTGTTCAATATTGTATTCTGGAGTCATAGCACGTCTGTATTTTACGCTATATTCCAAGTATTCGGTTCTTACTGGGTAAGCACGGGCCATCCTAGACCGTAATGATTGCTTACCATCAGGCGAATTACGGTCAAGTGCAAACCCATTTCTTATAAAAAAAAAAAAATAACTGAATATAAAATAATTTCTTTGTAGCCACATAAGACATATTGTCGAGTAAAATATTGGCTTATTGTAGCTTGATGCATGAAATCGGAGTATTTATTCAGCTACATCCAATTGCTACAGACCACAAAACAACGATCGGGCCACATCGCCCCCGCGGCGACAAGCATAGACTTCAAAGCTCTGTGCTACAGACCAAATGAAATTTTTCTTTTTCATAAATTATTAAACATTCTACTAAAGAGCTAAGGACGTCATTGAATACAAAATTTGACTTAATCTAAAGTAATCTTGCCAAAAATTGGCAATAAGTGAATTGAAATGACAAATGCTCCTCGATTATTCATTTCTCATTGGTACCTTACATTATCTACATTGGATTGTATATGTATTGCATAAAAACATCGCGGAGTGCGTGCTATATGGTTTGATGAAATTTAACTATAAATAATATCAATTATTTCAATAAATCACGTTATAAGTTTATATTGTTTTCCTCTATTTATGTTATTTTTGTAAATATGTACATAAATAAAATGAATCACATTTATGAGCGTGCTAAAGCCTCAGTATGTCCGGGGACAGTAAGAAGCTAGGCGTTCCTAGGTTCCTACGTTATAAACATGAGACGCGAGCGCCAACGTCGACTTTACTGAACACTCTAAAGAAGGCTTTTGTAGCTTGCTACTTGGTCTAGAATAGTTTGACAAATATACTTTTAGGGCATATTTTTGTCAAGCTTGAAAGTTTAAAAAAGCCTTGAAAACATGTTTGTCGAACCAGGCTAGACTGAGTACTATTAACTTTGTTTTGATCTTTTGAAAATGATACTTAGACTTTGATGGAGTAATCTGACTTCAGAGATGTATTTGTTGAGAATTGAGACCACCTTAAAAAATTACTAGCGCTTACATACTTGTTATTACAAGATGTAAGCAAAATATTTGTGTGATTGATTCCTATTTGGTACCAAAATTAATGATTTTTTTGAGTTTGAGCTAGTGTGAGAAGTGTCAAACATACCTTTACCCATTTTGTATGTGTTTTTGATCAAAGTAGCAATTTTTCATCGTTAAATTAATCTCTCTTTTCTCTTGGCTCCTCTTTTCTCTGCTAGCTGAGGGTCGTAACTCCCCCGCAGGATTGATTCGTTAGGGGAGTTCTCTTGGGCAGATACATCACAGTGGGTGCCCAGGTATTTCTACTGATTCATCTAGCTTCGAAGAAATTATGTAGAAGACAAATACAGACTATTCTATTTCTATTAACTATCAAAACAAATATAAATAGTTTTAAAATTGTATACCATCGCTGACCTCTATGTAAGAATTGAAACAATATCAATACCTTAATATTTCATATCTTTGTAAGCCTGTAATTCCCAGTAGAGAAAACACCGCACGTAGGTTTGATAATTTGCGGGCTTTTAACCTGCAGTGACCCGCACGGTTTTTCATACAAACTTTATATTACATAGATAGATATAATAGTCTATTATACATCAAATTATAAATATACAAGCAAAAGGCGTCTTTTGGAAAACCAAGCTTGGTAGGATTTGTGCTTTTATACATTTAAAAACCATTAATTATTAAACATTTATGTGTCTTCCGAGGAAGGACCGGGCGCCCACCACGATGTATCTGCCCAAGAGAACTCTCCTAACGAAATAATTCTGAGGGGAGTCACGACCCTCAGTCATGAGGAAATATTACTCAAGAGAGAGAGAGAGAGACATTTGAAAACAATCTATGTATTAATACAAAAAGTTATTTTAACAAATACTACGAAACAATGCATCTTACGTGGCTATTTCTTAGAGATAATTGTAATTATTATTATTAAATAATTGTAATTATTGAGAGGTCTCAATAATTACATTATATCGTGTTTGCTTTCGCTTATTTCCATCTCCGTTTAGATATGATCTACAATTTGTGTTTATTATTTTCTATAAATCGTGTTTACTTTTTTAATCTGTAATATTTGTATAAAAATATCCTCAGGCTATTGTGGCTTAATTAAACCACTACCTGACCGGAGGTCGCGAAGGAAATTCCATAAACCTATTTCATTTGAAACGGAAGGTCTTTCGCTGTATTACTTATACGTAAATAAAGTTGCTTTGGCTAATAAAGTCGTATATGTATGGAATGTATTTTTTATAGGAATTGTGTCAAATACTTTATTACCAACTTCAAAAAGGAGGGTACTGAAAGTTTTTTTTGTGTGTGTTACGCTATTACTCCGTTGTATATAATTTAAATCATTCTTTATTTATTCGATGCGGTTCGTTTCAAGGGTGGTCCCATATTTATTTCTTTTTACATTTTGTTGTTCAGTTTAGTATATTATACTCTGTTTTCTTTAAATCTACTTCTTCCTATTTGCGTTTGATAATGAGACACATAAATACAATAAAAGGATCGTGTAACAAATTTTAAAATTCACCAATCCGGAAAATTTGTCAATCATTTTTATAATATCGTTATTTTTTAAACAAAAAGAGTTTGTTCGATAAGCAATTTTAATCTAGACTCATAATTGAATAACGAGACAGCTAATTAGACCCATCGTACAGAAATAACAAACCAGAAGTCCAATTACTAACTTGTCTTTAATAAAAGAAATAAGACTATACTGTGAAATAGGGCCTCTCCCACGTCCATTAACCAGATAGGAACACTTATAACCAGGGTGTAATAACAGTAATAACCATAACCCTCCGTATAACAACTACCTACAACTGGCAGTTTTGTCAATTTTTGATGACACTACCGCTAAAGTTTAGCCCTGAGCTACGGCATTTTATTAATAAACGCCTTATTATTGTTGAAAATTGGACACACGTATGCCAAATAGAATTGCAATTTAAAAACCGATACGTTGCTGTGGTGGATGGTTACAGAAAACTAAACTTGCTAATCTAGTGGACTAGTGAACTTTTCCTGAGTACCTACAATATTGTGGACTTTGTGTGGGCTATTTAAAACCATTTCTAAATAATTAAACTATACTTAGTAAATCACTTACACACGCTCATACACAATTTGTGCATGAATTTTGTAATTATAATGACATTAACATGCATCCCAACAACTATTTTTAGTCAGAGCGTATATGGTATTTAAAATAGTGTAATGAAATACATACATTGCAATCCGTTGCCGTACACTTATTAATAGTATGACTGGACGTCACTTGTCACGTTTGATACTGGCCAGCGTTAATTAGTTGTTAGGAGATTATATTGTCTATGACCTCAAGGGAACAATCATGTTTATATTGCTTTTGTAAATGTTCAAATAACTAGATGAAGTGAAAGTTTGGTTGGGTTTGTTATTGTATGGTTATGTTTATTTACATTTATCACACTTCCTTCTAATTATCTGAGGCTAAAGTTTACTAACATACAAGTAACATATTCAGTCATTTCATGGTTTTGAACAGTTTTGGTATGTTATAAATAGTAGGAGTAGTAAGTAAATTTTAATGTTAGTACTTTCTTTAATTCTGTATTTCTTAATTGTATATGGATGTAATTCCGAAATATATAATTTCTATTCTATTTTATTTATTTATTTAATTAATGGGCGAGCAGCAAATTGCTAATGTTAATAAAAATAATAGTTTTTTTTTTCAAAAATCAAATAAACATTTTTATTAAAAATACAAATTACATCCTAACCTACTTGGACCATAGTTTTATGAAGATATATTGCATGTATTTTTTATGCAATTTGCACTCTTTACGGTTTAACTATTAGGGTATTTTACGGGTTTTAATTAACTGAAAATGATGTACTTATTCTGGTTTTATTAAACGTTAAAAATTATATTTCTATTGGTTTTGTGCATTTTTCATTGTTTTATGGACCACAAATTGTTTGTTTACAGCGAATAAGGTAATTAATAAATCGTATGAGTCATGATAAAAATTATTTTCTTTTGTGCGTGTTTAAAAATAATTACAAAGGATAAATATTTTAATACTCAATCTTTATGTTTATCATGAATTAGAATATGTGCAAAACGATTTAAAAATTACAGTCGATTATGTAAAAATAAATTTAACCTATTTAATAAAACGAAAAGGGTCGACATAATTCACCGATTTCCTGGAAATATGTAGTTTCAGGAGAAAACTATTCACGTTGGGTCCTAAAGAATGTCTTTGATATCAAACTATGGGCTTTCACTCTGTTACGAAAATCGAGTCCTTTTCAGTACCCACGAATACGGGAATCTTCAGTTCGTTCCGTGAAAATCTTCAGTCTTTTTAGGGAAAATTCGAACGTGTACCAAAGATATAGTAATAGCACAGATGGTGCGTAGAATTGGGCTCTCAACAAATACTCGTTTTAAAAATCGAGTCTGATTTCCATAGTAATTGGCGAGGCACAGGCTGGCCACTTATCTGGATTTGTATGCTAGATCGTAAAATTAGCCAAGTAATAAAATGTGATCTGTGGTATTGTGCAAATTTTGTCGTTTAAGTGTTCGTAGTTTAAGTGATCCAAAGGTAAATGCCGGACTGTTCAGTTTAAAAAATCATCATACACCAGGATACCAGGATACCTAAAGCAACGAAAAAAACTGCCTACGCTTCAAAAATCTCTGACAGTTTAGTGGTGTGCCAAATTTCGATAAGAATGGAATAAATAAGAATAAAAATAAAATAAATTTATTGTACCATAAAACATAAAAATGGACAAAAAATAAAAAATATGGTAGTTACATAAGAAGTTTCATGTCACAACCTGGCCCCAACTCAGCATGTGCTGGAAGCAAGCATCAAGCGATGGTCTTCCATTGTGACCGGCAGGTGACGTCACGCACGTAGTTGTATCATAATACAATGTAACCACACCATAAACATTCTATACTGAATAACATAGACTAGACACGATACAACGAAGAAGAAACACACACAATATAATTAAGGAGCTTTACTTATCCTCCTTATCCTTTTATTGCTCCATCATATAATACTTCATCTTTGGCATAGATACTTACTACACTGTACAATTCATTGCCGCGTTTCATTCAGTTGATTCAAGCGGGACAGGGTGCTGGAAAAATATCGCAGCCTTTTTATATTCATACGAATTGATTGAATGGCAAATAACAGAGAAAAATTAAATAAAAGAAAATATCGCCAGCGCTGGATAACTGGCTTTTCAATACGGCACGACATCTTTGAATAATTTGTACTATAGAAATGTGACTCCTTACAAATGATGATGATGCTTTGAAAAGTCGAAAAGTGATGTGTGGAAAAGATTTGTATGTACATTTCAACTATTTCCCACACACCACTCACACACAAAGCTTCTCGTGATTGGTTACGATTACAGTAATAGCTGAACACTGCTTGGACGTAGTTGATCGCTACAGGCCTAAGCCTCGCCCACCAACTCACCGCGGCAGCGATGGTTGACTATCTATTAAAAAATGGTTTAAATACGTTTCTATATGATTATTTATTCATTGTAGGACGTTTTAAAATGTCGACCGAGTTGACAGAATACAGCGCTCCATTTTGATTTGATCGTATGCGAGGCGATTGTATGAGTATCGTATGCATATTTTAATAGTTTTTTCGGCTTTTGTACGATATCGAATAATATTACACTGCTAGAATGTTATAGTAGCAACGCACGCGGTTTTTTTCACATGGAGTAAAGTATAGCCTATATGTATTAAACGTAAGATTTAGGTAAATTTGATCGAAATCAGTTTCGTTACGTGTGAAGAACAAACAAACATAAATGTACTCACGGAGACACACACACACACAAACGTTCACTTAGGTATATAAATTTAGCGTGATCTGCCCTAAGGTTCAGTTAAGTTATCGTATGTTCTATAAATTATATTTTATTGTTGACTTAGACATTTCAGCTGCGACCGTACAAAACGACACTATACTATTGTTTATTATGCCACCATACTTACTGAGAAGTTTGCAAAGTCCAGTTAGAACTTTAAAATGGCTGTAAATTTCTAAACAGCATAAACTGTATCGTTTGGCACACTCCGCGCTTAAATTTTATATGCAACATTTACGTAAACTAGTCTCAATAACTTCCGTTTCCCGTTTTCCCTTGACCCGCCATAAAATAGCGTGGCTTATGACCGCCGTGAACACCATTGGGCGTTACCATGAAATGTATCTATTTTTTATTAGATCGTTGTAAGGAATGAATTTCGAGCGTAATGGCAATAGGTATGTATGTGTCACCGTAAGATTGTAAAGATCGTTAGATTACAATCTATCTAGCGAGATTGTAAACTATCGATAGATTGTGAACCGTATCATCTTCGAGTCCAACACTTGCACTACAACAGGACTTGGCTCCTCCTCGCTTCGCTCGTCGTCGCATGTGCGTGGTAGAAAGCAACCTAACGAACCTAATCTTACCTCCTGTCACAGACAAGAGACTTCGCAATACCTAAACATAGAGCGCGAGTTGCATTCCGTCCTACGCCGGTTTACAATTTGACGGCTTCACTTCGGTATATTACAATATAGCGAAGAATAATGAGTCAAATTGCAATCATAATGATACGGTTCACAATCTATCGATAGTTTACAATCTCGCTAGATAGATTGTAATCTAACGATCTTTACAATCTAACGGTGATATATGCATAATAAGGCGAGAATACTTTGAATCGTTCGATAATTTGAAGGCATGAAGTGGAAAATATGCCATCCATGTTAGGTCATAGCTATTGCTTACCAAGGCAATCTAAACTCAGGTGCAAATCTGTCTTAGTTAAAAAAAAATGCGTTACATCGGTTTGAAATTAAGCCAATATCACTCTTAGGACTCCTATCCTTGTACAATAAATAATAATCATCTGTAATGGCGTGGAAGAAGATCGAACAGACCAACAAAGTAAGTTAAAATAATTGTTTGATTACTTCAGCCCCCTCAGACAAGATGCGTGTCTATACTTCTATACTAATATTATAAAGCTGAAGAATTTGTTTGTTTGTTTGTTTGAACGCGCTAATCTCAGGAACTACTGGTGCGAATTGAAAAATTCTTTTTGTGTTGGATAGACCATTTATCGAGGAAGGCTTTAGGCTATATAACATCACGCTGCAACTAATAAGAGCGAAAAAACAATGGAAAATGTGGAAAAAAAACGGGGAAATTTATTCATCTTTGCGGGATTCCATTGCGTGCGCTGCGAAAACGGTTCAAGTCGTGGGTAACAGCTATAATTTATAAAGCTGAAGAGGTTGTTTGCACAAATAAATATGATGCCTAAAATAACTATTCCATGAGGACAAAGTCGCAGGCACAGCTAGTTTTAATGATCGTACTGACGCATACTTATGGAATAGAACTACAATGTACGGGAGTGACGTAATAATTCCCCCCGCGGAGCGCATCGTGATCTCAATCCCATCATTGGTCTTTCTATTCCATAAGTATGCGTCATTACGCTCACTAAAATACACCTCCTGTCTAGGGGGGTAAGTAATCATACAATTATTTAAAAAAATTCTTACTTTGTTGGTCTGTTCGATCCTCTTCTACGCCTTCTTTCTTAGACAACTAAGGGGTTGAGCAGTCGATGGTACGACCTCAAAGGGTGGAATTATGAATTTCTCGTATTTTGCGAAACTTTATGGGAAACATCTACGACAATCACTTCATCTAAACATTATTAAGGTTCAGCCGATTTACGTGAAAATGACCGCGGTTTGGGAAAATATTATGTGACAGAACTTTCTCTTCAGAAATAGCGCAGAAGATAAAAATTTGTCAATTTTTTTTATACTAGACAATAAAACAAAGCTTCATTAACAGATCAACTAAAACAACTTTTACAAGGGTAGATTTAGTATGAAAAAACTTGAAAAGAAAGTACATCCTCCTTTGGTGTCATTGTGTTCGAGCGGCGAGACTTTACGCCAACAATTGTTTGTAAATAGAAATTGTAATAACAACAGTGTTGGACTGTGCAGTATCAGTAACAGTATCTTGGCTTCACCATTTTCGGACGAGGCCAGGATTCTGCTAGAAATATATAGTAATATTATAGTTAATTCTTAATTATATATTAAATCTATCCACTTTATGGGATTGACATAGTCAGCTGCAAAACAACAAAAGTCCCCTGTTAAAAAATAATTTTAAAAAAATATATGTGTTCGAGTATACCTAAACATTGACTAAGTGGAATAGATGCAGTGCTTTTCCGTTGATATTTTCTATCAAATCCGAAGTACATTTTGCAGAAAGGATTTGGAAAGTCATGCGTTGATATATTCGATAAACTCTAATGGATTAGATTACTTTCTGTCAAGAGAATTTATCTTCTAAAAATATATGCACTCAGCTAAATAAAACACCTTATATGTCACGCGAGGTGTTCTCATTTGAGTGGTAGCCGAGGCAGTCGTGGAATGAAAGAAAGAAAGAAAGAAAGAAAAACATTTATTGTAGCAAATAATAAGCAAATAAGTACAAACAAGAAATATATAAATATATACCTATACTTAAAACTACTTAAATAAAATACATATTTGCCACAATACAACCCCAACTCAGCATAATGCTGGCTGCATAGCAACCAGCGCTGGTATTCCGTTGGGGTTGGTGATGACGTCACGCAAGCATACATGGAATAAGTGTTTTTTTAATGAGTGTAGCGGACTCTGGTGTCTAGGGTTTTATCGGTGACGTAGTTTATTGAAGTCGCAAAAAAAGGTTGATGGTTGATAAATAAATATTTGGGAACATCTGGTTAGAGCTTTAATCTTATTTTTTGTGCTATTTACCACAAAATCAATGTTCATAATTGTGTATAATAAACTTTCGGATTAATTTTAACAAACAACACAACAATTACATAAAACACTGGTGTGTTAATGTACTTGCTGTTGTATGACAAAATCAGACACACACAAACATACATTGAGACACTAACAGAATAATGTGACATCCAAGCATGGCATCCAAGTCATCTCCGAAAAATTCCATAGATAACATACAATATTTCCATTACATGTTACGTTGTATTCACTGTTTTCTATCTCTGGGAATATTTGCCATGTACAGGATTATTGGTGACTAACACATATGTACATACGTAACATTTTAAAGGTATTTAAAATTAAGTGAAGTATTCTAAAGCAACGATATGACTTTTGAAAGTTCGCGGAAAAAGAAATCAGCTGTTCCATACAAAAAACATTTTCTATCTTTGATAAATTTATCCTTTACTGATTTTTTTAGAATTCTCGAAAGCCTAAAACATGCCGGAAGCCGAAACAAAAGATGTTACTTTTGAGGTACAAAATGCTGACCCTCAGTACAAAGCTGAGGTTATACGATAGTTTCCAAGAACCCTTTATAAACTACTCCGGGAGCCTCTTGAAAATAACGCAGTTTTTACGAGTATGATACTTTTCATACGTACCGCGATGTCGCGCGGTGATACTGTGATAACATCGTATTTGTTATGTCTTTCGCCTTGGATAGTGGTGGTGCTAGAACAAGGGAAATTCGTTTAAAATATTTTATATAAAACATACTGCAGACATGTTCTTTACTTCTTTTTTGAGTAGTATTCCTCAGCACTAAGGATAAAAATAAAATAAATTAATATTTTCAGGACATATCACACATCGCCATCTAGCCCCATACTAAGCTTACGCTTGGATTTGTAAGGATCGTGACTCCAGCGCAGAATGTATTCGTGTGGTACTTATACATTGTGGTGGACGCCGGACTTTACAGGGATCATAATAGCCCACGAATTTTGTAATCCTCAAACATGAGGGCTTACCCGTCACCGACAAGAGTAGCTAAACTCAGAAAAACAAGTCATTGATGGCTTGAGAATAAACAATGTAATAA
Organism: Macaria liturata; assembly: GCA_964023185.1. Lineage (NCBI taxonomy): Eukaryota > Metazoa > Arthropoda > Insecta > Lepidoptera > Geometridae > Macaria > Macaria liturata. Next base: position 3,780,271 of record OZ026809.1, read on the forward strand.
TTTGAATTTTAAACAATCAAAACTAGTTTATTTCCATAGATATCAGAAAAATGCGTTCATTTCCAACAGCCGGAACAAACTCTATATTTAATAACTCTTGCTTATCTCGCTAGCCCAAAAATTAAAAAAAAAATACAAGCCAAACGAATCAATTTGACAAATTAATCACACAGGATAACCGTACCATAAGCTTCGATATTCATGATGATTATAAACGAATAACATTTTAAATTCTAACAAATTAGCTGTACATTTGGCCTAATTTCCCATTACATCGAAATTGCTTTCGAGGCGGAAATGGAAATATGTAATTAGATAATTTAGGCTGTTCTCATTTATATTTTATGTTTTAATCGTGTCATTACGTGACGTTTCGACTCGGCCACTCGGAATAACAAGTAGCTCCGAAGTATGAAATAATGTGCTACATCTGTTTAAAATGAATAAAAATACGCACACGCAATGAAAAATCAAAGGTAAAGAAATAACCTAACCAATTTTTTTGAAAGTTGTGAAGAGCCAGTCAATAGAGGAAAAAGGTATTTTTATTTTTAGTTTTTATAAACAAACTTACAAAAAAAAGATCCAGCATAATTGCGTATTTTCTCTTTGCTGAAATAATTTCAAAAGAAGCAGGAAAACCTAAACACGTACCTATTATTATACCTATCCTTCGACAATGTGTAGTCTGTGTACCTATCATAAAATATATACATACCGGAGGTTCCCCGCATTAAACTAGCCTCTTTCGCGACACTGTTCCTTCAACTAAGGCGCCATTAGCGCTTATTAAAAACTTCTATTAACTTTAAAATGATAGTTTCAAACTTTTCCGTCTGACTTATTTCGTGGATCGGTTTATAGCCTCCAAGTTAGCGCGATATATTGACTTGACAGCTGTCATTTGCAGTAGCTGTCACTTGTAGTAGACCGCTGTCAGACTTGTCAGAGCGTGTTTTCTAGCGGTTATCTCACGATCTCGAGTATTTGGTTACGGAGGGTTTATGATTCATAACTATGGCTAGAACTACTATTATATGAATAGTGTGTAGTTATCTTCTTAGTCGGCTTCTTCTTCTTATCGAATGAGAGTGACCAACTCTGGTGTCGAGAGTTTTTCAAACCGCCCCAAGGGCCTCTGACATGGATTAACGACTGCCGTACTAGATAAACTGCCGGGACCAACAATTTAACGTGCCATGCCTACAGAAACGCCCAAAACGGAATGACACTTTTCGGATGCAAACTAGAGTGTGGACGTTTCCACCACCGAACCACACTCGCTTTAAAATAATGAAAATGATTTATTTTGGTTACGTATAATAGACATCCCTACGGAAACCCCTTTTTGTACCTAGTCATCCTAATATTTCTGTCCAGATTAAATTATTATATGCCCGCTGAGGCCAGGAAGGTACTGTCCGTTTCGTACAAAACTCAACGGAGATATTTCTCTGCAATACAGATGGCAGCACTTATAAACTTATTTAGTTATTCAATCCAGGGGTCTTCAAATCTAGAATTGATATGAATGAATAGGTATTTTCTAAGTAAGCGTGTTAGGCTGCAGCAATGCTTAACATCAGGCAGGCTGTAATCAAACCTAAACCTATCCCACGTAAAAAAAAACCTCAGGCAGGCCGTAGTCAGACGTAAACCACGTAAGAAAACACACCTCCAACGAAGCTTTCACTCGAAATCTATTAACTAAATATTTGAACCCTTTGGAACTTCTGTGATTGGTGAACTACCATTGTTTAGAATATGTCAGTTTAGATGATTTTGACGTGACAACGTCTTATAAATTGGTTTGCCGGGTGACACTTCAAGAAACTGCGTTACGCTCCGCTCACGTTATGCGCTCACAATGAGAGCGAGTGAGAGGCACGCGTCCCTTCCACTCGGGCATGGTTAGCCCGCCTAAGAGCGAGAGAGACAGACATAAAAAGTGATGTATATTTGTATATAAATACGTATGTATGTGTAAAGGTAAAAATAAAATTTTGTTAATATGAAATTCAGTGCGAGATTCTTTGTATAAATTAATGTTTTAAATATAATTCTTTGTATAAATAAATGTTTTAAATTGTTACTATTATTTCATCCTTCTTCCTACTATACGAATGAATATTCACATTAAAATTATTTTACCACTCAAAGTCGTTGTCACGTAAAACTTTCGCCCGTATACCGACTTTACAGGCAACAAATTTTTTATGGGTTTTTGGTTTTCGAGTGAAAGATCACATGTTTGTGAAATACCCGCGCAATCTATATGACAATCTTTTCCCAAGCATTTTTATTGCTGGAGCATTTCCTTTCCACCAAATAATGGATTTTATATTGTTGGCGATTCATACAGCGGGCACAACGTTATATCACTTTGTGCTTGCTTTTTAAAGTAGTACCTACTGTTTTTTTTACACTTTGCGGTAAGCCTCTAGGCCTCTAGTCAGAACTTTTTAGTTTCATTTCCATCCACCCGCAGAATCCTGCAGCGCGGGTTCTAAAATGACCCAGACAGACCTGAACTTGCTAATTGAGGGTAAATATTAAACAGCCGTAGCTGTAAGAAAATAGAACCTGGATTTTGCGGTGCATTGTTTACTTTATAAATCATACTATTATAGGTATATAACAAGAAAAGAGTGTTTGTGAGTTTTTCCATCTGCTTTTATTCCACTTTCACTTCGCTATGATACGACTGATCATTGTGATTTTTTATATAGATGCAGTATAGGGTATAAGCTAGGTATGTAGGTTACTATTTAAAGTACAACAAAGGAAGAAAATGACGTGAAGCCAAAGGCGTTTACTAGTAGGTACGGTAATAATTTTATACAGCTCTGGTTATTTATAATCTGTAAGCTTAGGGCTGACTGATTGGAACGTGGCTTGATGGGGTCACGGTAAAAAAATATACTAGCGATGCCCGATGTGGATTCACCCGCTTCAATCGAGATTTAGATGTTGCCTATGTATTTAGCCAGGGTATATTTTAAGACAGATAAATATACTAAAATTCGTGTAATATACCTAGTCTTTGTATTAAGTATTCCAATGGTTGTTGAAAAGACTTGGAAAGAAACCTAATTCTTTTATTCGTAAACTTCTTATGTGAACATTGTGAAACGTTATATTAAGTTAGATCAAGCTAGCTTCTCTTCATTTAGATCACAAAACAGACACCACACAAACTATACCACAAAGCAAACTTTGCAAAAGTGTAATCCCAACCTTACAACAAAGGTAAAGATTTCCCGGGAATTTTCTCGAACACTGCCAAAGTGTTGTCTTAATAATTTGTACAATTAACCAGCCGGCGTCGTTACGAACAGCTGGATCTCAGGAGACGAACAAATAAACGGTTTCCTTCTTTATTTTCAACTTTACTCGTTTATTCTTATTCTTAACGAGTTACTAGGATAAGATAATTAGTAGGTCAGATTAATTAAGAGTTTGTACAGATATTTGTTTTTGTTTTATACAGTTACAATACTGCATACCTAAGACTCAGCCTTTTATCTCGATTATGTTTGAATAACTTAAGCTTGATTGTTGTTATAACAAAACTGTTTTTTTTTTTAATTTATGTTGTTAGAAGAATTTTCCTTCAGATATGGATCCAAGCTTTATCTATACTATAATATTATAAAGCTGAAGAGTTTGTTTGTTTGTTTGAACGCGCTAATCTCAGGAACTACTGGTGCGAATTGAAAAATTATTTTTGTATTGGATAGACCATTTATCGAGGAAGACTTTAAGCTATATAACATCACGCTGCAACTAATATGAGCGAAGAAACAATGGAAAATGTGGAAAAAACGGGGAAAAATATTCATCTTTGAGAGCTTCCGTTGCGTGTGCTGCGAAAACGGTTCAAGATATCAAAAAAAATTGTACCAAAGAATTATTCCTCTTGAAATGATCTAACAAAATGTCTGCAACAGTATATGTCTATCTTTTAAGATTAACTCACTAGAACCGTTTTTATGGTAATAACTATTCCATGCGGACGAAGTCGCTGGCACAGCTAGTGTTATATACAGGAAAGTATGATATTCCTATAAGTATATCAATATGCAAAAGAAACAGAACACCAACAAACGATAACGTAGAATTTTGGATAAAAACCATACACCTACAAATTGCTGAACCGTGTACTAAAATAACAAAGCTGGATGAATAGTTGACTTTACGAGCTAACCGAAAAATTCTTCACATTATATCAGACAAATACCTCCAAATAACATTACTGAGAGAATAAAGTTCTCGCCGAGGCTGCTTGGGTGCAAAATCCGGTCTACGGATTGTAAGACTCTAAAGGGTATAAGTACTGGGGACGTATTCGGGATATTGCGGGGGCGAGCTTTGATTTATTGATAAGATTCATTCAATTTTGTGTTGCGCCTGTTACTATTTTATATTTAACACATAAAAAATATATATTAAAATATGATACCAAAGAACAAACCAGGGCCAAATTTGTCTTAGATTAAATATGCTTCTGGTATAAATCTGTCTTTAACCGGTAGACTAAAAAACATACCCACAATCTATGTTATTGTGAGTGATTAACGGCACTTACATATATGACAGAAATAGTCTTTACCACAACTTAAGTTGCATCACTTCTGAACTTTTACCGTCCGTACTGTGTACCAGTTTATACGAATAGTACGATCGAGATACTGCACCTAAATAATGAATGATTACATAACACCCCCCTTCACCCCTCCTAAGTCCCTGTATGCAGTAATCCATTCGCTGCTCCGCGGAACTCAACTCGCAACTTTATGATTCGGCGCTATTCGTGCGAGCGCATGAATTTTTGACACTAACAGCTACATCAAACTGTTTTACGGCCTGCCAGATAGATGGCAGTGCACACGGAAACATCATGTAAGAGTACCCTCAAATATACATCAGCTACGAATTTACTATTGTATTCTTCGGCACGTTTTATCCGAATGAAATGGTATTGGTTTTTATAACCGCGATAGTGTTTGCTCAATCAATAACCTATATGGTCCAGGGTCTCAGTGGATTTATCCTGTTTTTTATCTGTTGTGAATATTACACTGAAATTTGGAGAGGTGGAATGCAAGTGAAGGTAAAAGCCAAATAAACTCGTAGAACACCAGAATGTTGTTACTGTGAACTTGTTTGTGATCGTATGTACTTAACTGATTCTTATATGAGATTTTTAGAACATAATTGAAACTCTTGGTCACAGATTTTCTATTTTAGAGTGGTTGCTTTAGCTCCGGGCCCCAGAAATACTCGAAAACTGATCTCAACAAAGTTATTAACACGCACCCAAAGACTCAAAAGTAAAAGTAATATTTTTTAATTTTTTTTCTAGGTTTCTACATCTAGACAATCAAAGCACCATATATGGACATTGCAAAGCAATCTTCACTCGTTTTACGCTACTTCTAAAAGAAGATGATGGTATCTTGGCAACGCCACGTTTTTATATTATTTTCTTGACCATCCGTTCCGTCATCGCCGAGCCCTCTTATTTTCTTTGACCTAAATAAACTGGGCGATGAAATAAATGATGTTTTACTTATTTTTTGACAGTTATTTTTTATTGTATAAGGTAACTTAGTTTCAAATAAATACTGTCTAAATAAATAGAGAAAATGACTTTGTGTATTGTATTAATATGACATGATCACTATCACTACACAGTATTTAGCTAAGTCGCTTTCCGCGTCTGTCCCTATGTATATTATGCTTAGATTTTTAAAAGCACATAACGGATTTTGATGCAGTCTTTTTTAATAGATAGAGTGATTCAAGAGGAAGATTGACTTGTATAATAACGCGTGCAAAGCCAAAAGCAATAGCAATATAATATGACATAATGTTTTGTTATGTGGAAAATGTATTTCAATAAAAAAATGTAGTAATTTGCTTACTCAGAAACACTACATTCTTATAGTATTTTTATATGCATCTTACTCGTATTATATACATAAGTAGATAAACTTATTTCAACTCAGCCAACCCTCAACCATATGACTCTTCCTGAGATTATAATATCAAAAATAAACAGTAAGTCAAGTCACTTATATAAACTTTTGTCTAACTTTTATGTGGGTGTTAAAGTTAATCTATGCTTAAAATAAATAATAATAAATAAATATTCCGTGACATTGCACACAGCGCCATCTAGCCACACACTAAGCAAACGCTTGTGTCGTGGGTACTAGGTAACGGATATAATACTTATATACTTTTCTTTTGTAAATACATACTTATCATACATACAAACGACCAGACTCAACACAAGTAATTATATTTTTATTTTAAAGTAGGTACATAAATACTTGTGTCATGCGGGAATCGAACCCGCGACCTCTAGATTAGAAGGCAGAGCCACTACCAACTAAGCTAACATGCCAGTCAAAAATAAGTTAGAACCTCGTAGGATCCGTCTGTAACGTAATCATCTCTGATTTTAGATTAAATCAAAATATACCATATTATTGCTGTATTAGAATGTGAAAATTACTAATATTCTATGCATCTTCTTCTTCTTTTAATCGAATGAGAGTGGCCAACTTTGGTAAACTCTCGACACCAAAGCCGCCCTCTGCCAAGACTGCCGTACTATGACAACAGCCGGGACCTACAATTTAACGTGTAATCCGACCCACGGAAGCGCCCAAAATGATTGCCACTTTTTGGTCACCCATCCAATGACTGACCTTTATGCATAAAGGCATTATACTACTGTTAGATTAGAATATTAGATTAATGGTTTTGTTTCTTTCACTCGTCGCTTGTTTTGTAAACAAGTGAAAAAGAAAAAATATTTATAAACTAATTATTAGTCTAATGAAGTTTATAAGTAGAATCGTCCAGGTCCTTCCACGGAAGACACATGTCCTCGGATTTTGTGGTCCTCAAACATGTCGGTTTCCTCATGATGTTTTCCTTCACCGCTAAGCCAGTGCTAATCCACACTTAACTAGAAACTACAAGTCATTGGTGTAGGGCCGGATTCGAACCAGGGTGCGTCTGGATGAAAAGCAGACACTGGAACCGCTGAGCCACACTCGCTTTTTCACACAGGGTACACTACACATATTTTAACATGACCATGTTTTAGTTATAATTTGTGTTTGCAATAAAGACTCATTCTATTCTTAATGACTCCATGGCGAACTAACGAACAATATTAACCCTCTACGTAATTATTAATATCGTACCGCAATAATGCTATTTCCTAACAATTTCACTCCCATTTCCATTCCGAGCAATATTATAATAATATTGCTATAACAATTGCGTGAGAATTGAAACAGGAATCGTAGACATAAGTTTGGTATTTAATGAGCCTATGAAATTTTACGCGTCGATTCTGCCTTGATTAGATATAATATTTATCTAAAATTACGAATTGGTCTCTATTTTATTTCTTGACTATTGTATTTGAAATTTTATAAAGATAAAAGATAAAGATAAAGAATCTTTATTGATAATGTAAAGTTGTAACAAACATAGGTATAGGTTTAAGTACTAATATCACAGAATATGCTACACAAATTGCAATATCTCGTCAAATTGAATTTATAACATTTAGTTTTTATAAAATTTTAGAAGTTACATATGTCTAGTTTTATTAATAAAATAATAAAAATTTTTGTTATTAAAATAATGTCAAACATAATAATAGGTATGTAATCATACAATATGTCAACTTAAATAAATCTTGGTACTGTCACTTTAGCTGTATAGGGGCTAAAATGACAATTTGGCATCACACTCCTTACCTAGTAGTTAATTACTTAATTTCTAAGCAAGATTAGAATCAATTGCTAGTTGACTGTAGTCATTTTCAAAGTATTCTTTAAAACTGTATAGTGTCTGATCTAACAATAATTGTTTGACGCTATTGCAAAATTGCTTATCATTATTCAAAGACTGAATGTGTGCGGGGAGTTTATTGAGCAGTTTCTCTCCCATTATAGTGGGTAATTTCCTAGGCCCAGCCTAGGCACAGTAGGTTCTAACAATACTCTGTTTATCTTTGTTCTATTTGAGTTATAAGTCTTAAGTTTAAACAAATGTGGATTTCTTTTTACAAACTTTACAATCTTTAATATATATTGCGACACTGACGTCAATATCTTTAACTCTTTAAAATGGTTTCTACAAGACTCTATATAATATATAAATACCAATTTGTAATAGATCTATATTCTAGTTATTTTAAGCTTTGTTTTAAAATTCTCAATCCGAGTTGGGGCTAGATTGTAACGTGAATCTAAATAACATATAAATTATTATGTTCTAACAACCATGTTCTACAATTTAGGATAAACTAAATAATAACGTAAGATCGTTTCACGACCTATGATTTGGCAGAGTATTAGTTTTACACAGAGCGACTGCTATTAGACCTCCGTAACCCCGAAGAGATAACTAATTCGGTTCGGTTAATAACTAACCGGCTGTCAGAATATAAACAGATATTAGTACTAGTTTCGAATTATAACACTCTCTCCCTTGAGTTGTATTTTTTTTTTTTTACAATAAATGGATTTGCATTTGACCGTAATTTGCCTGAATATTGTATAATATTGTATATAATATTTCTTCATGGCTAAGGGTCGTGACTTTCCCGCAGAATTTATCGGGTGTTCTCTTGGGCAGATACATCGTGGTGGGCGCCCAGGTCCTACAGATAAACAGGCAAAATATATAAAAATTGTTGAAACGTGTCGTGTCGTATGTATTGTTGTCGATATAAAGTATACCCAATTTTTTTTCTAATATCTTCTTTGTTTGTACCCTTCTTTTTTTTTTCTTGTACCCTTTTCAGCTTTATTATATGTACCTAGACTCGTAGATGTAGATAGACATTCATACCTAAATACTCGTCTATTCGCGAGTTTCTTGGTATAAGAGTGGCAAACTCTAGCGTTGAGTGTTTTCAATCCACCCAATAGGGCTTACATGATTTACTCGTAACTTGAATCTTTCCCGAAATTCTTTTACCAAACAACTTCATTGTGGTCCATTCCATAATTCATTTACAAACAAATAAACTGACATGTGTTTGTTTTAGTATATCTTAGCGCATCTGCAATCATAACACTACGTGTGGTCTGTGGGTTTGTTTGTTCGGTTGATTTATTACGTTTAATGGTCAATGTGGGCAGGAAATAAAGATTACTGTAATAATTAAGTTATTTACTCAGATTTGGACGGTCACGCTCACGACGTCTCTGCCCAAGATCCCCTGACGAATTAAACCTGCGGAGTAGTCACAACCCTCAGTCATTAGGATAAACGACTCACTTATCGCTCGTCACTTTACAATATGCAGATGATTCTTGCTTATTTTATGTGGGTTAATTTCCTAACTTTTGGAATGGTTCAAAAGTATGATAACCATCTAATATTGCTAATTGTTTTTGTTACAGGAACTAGTTCCGAGTCTGGGTACAGTGCAAAATACAGACTTCCACTAGCTGACTGATATTTGGGCACAAACCAGTGTAAGTATTACTCATGTATCTATAAAACTTTACAATAATTAGCCTGACAAGACTACTCAAACAAACAAAACTTTCACGACAACTATAGTTTGCTACAACGTAAATAAGATCGTGTTCTACAAATTCACTTACAATCATAATGTGCCGGAAATCATTACACTAATGCTTGTATCTTACACGTTGTATGTTACTATCAAGTCCACAAGATAACGATGCATGTGGATTAATAAATAACTAAAAAAGTTGACCAGTAGTTAAATGATTTTTGCTTCTAGTTCCAAGGGACGCCGTTTCGATTCCCGCTTAACACAAATGATTTTTCATTTCCAATCTGCAATTATTTTTGTTGAGACTGGTTGTTTCTATGTTGGTTTGGTATAATACGTGTGTACAAAAGAAAAGTAATATATATCCGTTATCTAGTACCCAAGACACAAGGGTTTGCTTAGTTAGAGGCTAGATGGCGATGTGAAATGTCCAGAATTAATTCTTTATTTTCTGGCTGGTTCCTTGCGCAAAGGATTTCTATAGCAATCCAGCGTGGGAATGCAGCCAGCATTCTTGGCTCCATACCACATGTAGATGTTTTAAATTTAGGTTAAATGTACATACTCTTATTTAGTTTTATTAGTGTATATACTCGTATGTGTATATATTGTTTATTATTGAATAAAATATATTTATTCTTTATTTATTTATCTTGAAGATCCAAAAGTGCTGCCTTTAGTTGTTAAAATTTTTCTTATGTAGACTTTAGTATCGATGTTCAAACTTAATTCAATCAACAAACTACCTACATTAACCTTTTTACCTCTAATCAAAGGTGTGTGAGTGTTGTACCTACCTAGTTTCTACTAGCCTGTTTTATTGTTGCGGTCGAGTTTCGTCGGTCAATAGCTATCAATCATCTTAGAGCTATGCTACGGTGGGTTAACGGATAATCAACTATTGAAAGGCTGTTGAGTGTCATGTCAGCGTTAATCAAATTCTAATACCTAACTTACATTAAGTTTTGAAATAAAATTGTGTCTTATTCTTGTCTTCAGCTTTGAAACAATGTTTTATCGAGACCGTTGCTAATGAGTCTCCACTACCGACTAAAACCTACAACGATATCCCTTCAACCCAGCAAGAATGGATTTGGCGGGCAAGCGAGCAATACGGCAGCCTGGTGTTTAACATTGAGGCGAGACTTCGGAGTCTTGAGCACCGCCAAAGATGCATGTCTATCGATCATCTATCGGCTACACTTTGGAGAGTGTGCAGCGGAATTGCACGATCTAATTCCGCCTGCCCCTTTTTACCACCGCACGAGCAGGGGTACAGCAGGTCGTCACCGCTTCCTGGTCCAAGTTCCCAAGACTCGTACTAAGCGTTTTGCTAAATTGTGGAACTCCCTGCCTGACTCCTTGTTCTCCGCGGAATATAACCTTGCGATCTTCAAAACGAGATTGAATCGGTTCTTGCTGGGTAAGCACGCACCATCCTAGACCGTAATGATTGCCTACCATCAGGCGAATTACGGTCAAGTGCAAACCCAATCCCTGTTTAAAAAAATACTCTGTTTATGAGTTTGAATATAAGTTAAAATAGCAAAAAACCGCGAACACATCCTATCAAACAATAGCTTTGTTATTTATGTACGAGAAGGTCTATAAATAACAGCGTTACGTGCTGTCAAACAATAAAAATATCGTATAAAACTAAATCGAGTGATTCTTTTTTGGGAATCTGGCAAAACAACTGAGCACTATATAATATGTATAAGTATGTATTTACAAAAGAAAAGTATATGAGTATTATATCCGTTATCTAGTACCCACGACACAAGCGTTTGCTTAGTGTGGGGCTAGATGGCGCTGTGTGCAATGTCCCGGAATATTTATATTTATTTATTTATATTTTATGTATTCTGTCCACTTAATTTGGAGCAAGAATTTTTTGAAACGCAAAGTATAAATCCTCACGTTTTTTTTTCGTTACAAAACGAAGACAGAATCGTTCATTGTATTATATGACAACGTTGAAATACCTGAAATCTTTATAAGCTTTTATAAAATCTCTAAAGTTTATTGATACTGGATTGATTATTTACTTACACTGTTATAAAGAGAGTTTATTTTCTACAATTCCTGAAAGTCCTTCAGCATAACTTGCTTGAACATTATATTAATTTCTGTAAGGACTATAGTTTAATCTACGTTACAACATTTCTAGCTTCATTTGTAAGCCCTAGATACCCATTCTAGTGCCTATGAAGTACAGTTTATACGAATTTAATATGAACATGATTATGAATGGTTAGTTACGTAATTGTCTAGAACATTGAAACTAAACATACTCCAAATAAACAATCTCTGGATCGAATTATACAATTAGTTAATTAATCTGTCGAATGACTGTACAATCTTTTCCGGAAAACATTTGAAAGACAAAACTAGCTAAAATAAATATAAAAACTTAATAAAACAATATATCTTCACACACACAGAACACGAAAAACAGTAATTTTCATTCTCTCCAAGGACAGTCTAATCACTATCCGAAAACACTAACCGACTACTGATTAAAACCCATGAAATGTCTGTTCCGTACTTTCACAAAAAAACCTGCATAGCTACCCGTATTAGTAAAGCTCAGGGGCTTATAATAACAAGTTGTTATTTTATCCCTAAGCCCGAACATAAAAGGAGGTTACATTATAAAAATATAAAATATTAATAGGATCGCGCCTGGCTCTGAACAACAGGTTAGGAGGCTCTAAAGAGGACATTAGGCGCCTACGTTTTAGTAACCTTCTCGATAGGCCTTCGCTTTTGTCCCAGTGACAAATTGTATCACAGTGTGAACCTAAATGTAGGGCTTTGTTGTTTAACTAGATGCTACAGGTATTTTAATCTAAATATATAAAACTCAAAGGTGACTGACTGACTGACTGATATAGTGATCTATTAACGCACAACCCAAACCACTGGAAGGATTGCGCTGAAATTTGGAATGAAGGTAGATGTTATGACTTAGGCATCCGCTAAAAAAGGAAATGTCACTTTTAAATGGGTGAAATAGGAGATGCAAATTTTACTTCTTAATGCGAGCGACGCCGCGAGCACCCACTAGTTTAAATACATTATTAATTACCTATACGTTTAGTAAGGTGAGTAGAAAAAACAAATTATTTATTTAGGAAAAAGAAATATGAGACCAAGTTCGTAAAAAATTAGGAAAGTTATGCAATAAACCAACGACTCAGTTACAGGTCTATAATGTAGTAAGTAAGACTTATTAGTATCTCTTTATTTATCTTCAGAGCTTTAACAAAGAGGCGTTTAATTAATTTTCCTAAACGATACCCTCAAGGTTAACACGTAAGGGCCATGATGAACCAATTCCATTTCGCGAAGGGATTCGTGGGACATTTTCACAACGGCTGTGCACGCCCTTAAAATTTTATTCGTGCTTACAGGCGGGACATGAATGTGGATGTGATACAATAAGTATTTGTTCAAGGTAATGTTGTTACCTTAATAAAATACTATGTCTGTGAAACTGCAAACCTTTTGGTATTAATTAAATTAAAAAATAAAAATAATTTAATTGTAATAACCGGCTACTTACGTCAATAAATATGCCGAAAATTAGCTCGACATGTTTCGGAACTCTGGGGCTTCCTTTATCAGGAGGACGGGTCAACACGCGCGTCCCGGTTGGCCGCCTCGTCCAGTGCTAGACGGTTATTACAATTAAATTAAATCTTGCCGTACGGGAACGATAGTACAGTAAATAAAAATAGTCTATAGAAACGACCAGCCTCAACACAAGTAGTTACAAATTTTGAAATTCAAGTTGAGTTGATTAATACATTTGATTTATGTGACAGTTGATATAATATAATATTTAATTTGATATATGTCATCATTGGTAATAAGAAGGGTTTTAAAAACCAAACGAATTTACTAAAATTAGCAAGGAATTGAATTTACCAAGCGTTCCGTTCCTTGTTATATTTAATTACATTATATTTGTGGAATTGAGTTAGTATGGTAATGAAATGAAATATATTGCTTAGTAAATAAAGGTAATGCTCGAAATTTTTCCTGCTCAAAACCGCACTGCAGGCCTACCACAACGTCTTATAGCAGTACTGCAGCAGTGCTGCTGCGATAATCGGTACTACAACGTCTAGTTTCTGACGTTTAAATAAGGTGGAATCAGTGTCGCGGCCGCGTCGAGGTTTTGATGACGTCACGCGATTTTGTTCATTCTTTTCCTAGGCGTTTTGCCTAAATCGGTACCATAAGGTCTAATTGCCAGCGGAATCATTATCGCTGAGCTGTCAATTTGACATTATTTTGCGATGCTAAAAACGCTGCTATCTGCTTGCGTATTTGAGATATTTTTCCATTTAAATCCTTTGTAATTGATATACAATGGTTATGTGTGTGTGGTTCGGCACAATTTTTGCGAAAATACCGAACACCAGTGAATATGTGGAGCAACGAAAAAAAATCTCAAGCTGCAGCTATTTATTATTCATCAGCCAACAGCAAGCTAAAGAGCCAACTATCACGACCCAAAACTACAGCAGGGACCAAGTTCGAGATCACACTACTGCCACAGCAGATGAGGTGGCAATATCACGATGATTCAGTACCGCAGCAGGGCATCGTTACGCAGAATGTTGGTGTAGCCTAGCTTTGAGAACAGTGACTTGCTCAGTGCCCTTCGTTATATACTATTGTGAATAGGGTATTAACTGTTAATAAGACAAAATGTACAATAACTATTTGTTTAATTTAAACATAAATCTTAAATAGGTCCCATCTTGTGCTTAAAGGTATAAAGTAGCAGTATAGTTAGACTATGTACGACACACTATGCCTACACCACACAAACCTATTTTATAAATTAGTATAGTTGAGACACAATATAGAACGCATAAGCTAACAACCTAAATGATATCTTAGAGTTAAAAAGGATGATTAATTAGAGCTAACTTCTGTGTTATTGTTCCCCAACATAATAACTGTCGTCCAGTAAAAATAAATTCAAGCTTATAACATCAATTTATTGAAAAAAACTTTTAAGTTTATGTATCCACATCGTATGTTTAGAGTATTCACACAGAAAAGTAATTTACACGAGTAAACGTTCGTCTACTAAGTGGTTATACTGCTTGCAGAGGAATGTGATCATCGTCCAGCTCCAATAGAAGGAGTATATCCGACTGCAGCCTTGCTTGCTCGTAAGAAGTTGATGATGGTTTGTCACCGTCTTGGTATCGTGATCACAGTCATGGTGATCCACCACGTTCCATCAGCTTGTATCGAGAACAAAAAGCCGCTTGAAGAAATCAACTTTTTGTTAAGAAGCGTATCCAAAGTGTTTGGTTTATCTAGATAAGTTTTTCACTGTGCATGAACACATTCATGCGGTATTCTGTCCATCATACTGTGTAGTATTCATACAGCACCAAATGTATCACCTCTAAATCGGGGACCCAATGCATTTCTATATATAAAACAGTTATAATTTGTAGGCAGTTTGTTATGATAGTTTGTTTACAAAATCATTCAGTGCTACCAGAATATTTTTTTATACCGTACATGACATTTTTTATACACACACAAGCAAAAAAGAGAATAAGACATAGTGATCTGGCAGTTCGTACCATTTCTGTATACAAATAAGCACGAACTCTTTGGAAAAAAGTTCGAAAATGTACACCAGCTGAAAGCCGGGCTCAAATTTAAATAAAATAAATAGTTAGGAAAATAATACAGGATACTTTTTTTGGCATAAAATGTACACAAAACTATGTATACCAACTCCAGTCGCAATAGCTATGTACATTTTACGAAATTTAATAAATAAATAAAAAATATAAATTTAAATTACCCCTTGCATACTGCATATACTTGCATGTGTAGGAAATACACACACCTCATTATAATAAATCTATATGTAAAATCATATTTTGCTTGCTTTTATCTTATTTGTGCTTTTTTACTACATTATGTATTTGAAAAGAGCTAAATACGGTTGAAGCCGATATCTGGCAACACGCAAGTACGATAGTTTCAAAG
Organism: Macaria liturata; assembly: GCA_964023185.1. NCBI lineage: Eukaryota > Metazoa > Arthropoda > Insecta > Lepidoptera > Geometridae > Macaria > Macaria liturata. The sequence continues at coordinate 3,795,872 of OZ026809.1, forward strand.
AAAATATAGAACTGTTTTCGAATCAGTGACAGTGACAAATTTTGAAAGCAAAACTACTATAGGTTGTGCTATATTTTATCACAAACTCTTTCATTTTATGCAGTTTTAGCGAAATCATTCGTTCAGTGTCTCATCCCTAATCCGCTTGAAATCCGCTGGAACGCGATATTACGTCATAAGCTTGTGGTACGAATATTAGCAGCATTGAATTCCAGCGGAATCGCAGCGGAGCGGCAATGACACTGCTTTTAAAAACGTTGTGGTAGGCCTGCTGAGCTAATTTGCCAATTACCAATAAGACTGAAAAGAAAATGATCTAAACATGATTCCAATACAACCACAGATAATAAAAGAAAATGTTGTTGATGCAGACGCTTCGTTCATTTCGTTCGCTCAATAATATAAAGCTAGTGTTTTGGAAATTGTATTATTCGTAATGTCTTTTTCTATGTTAGTACAAGCTACGTGCTGAATTCCTACGACGGGTCTTTGTTCGTTCTACGAAATATACTCTATATGTTAGTATTATTAGGTATGCTATTTTCCTAGAAAATTTGTATAAATAATACTTTCATGGTAAATAGGTAAATTCACCTCAAGTTTGCAGAATAACAAGCAGTTTAATTGTGCCATTTGAAAGATTACTTGAAAATCAGAAGTTCAACAATGAAAGCGCGTAAATAATTTTGATAGGTTAATTATAGATATCTATCTACATACGAGTACATAATATAAAACACATAGGTGACTGTCTGACATAGTGATATATGGACGCACAGCCCAAACCACTGGACGGTTCGGGCTGAAATTTGGCATTTAGGTAGATGTTATGACGTAGGCATCCGATAAGGATTTTTAGAAATGTCACTTTTAAAGGGGTGAAATAGAGGATTCAAGTTTTACTTCTTAATGCGAGCTAAGCCGCGAGAACCCACTAATCGTTAATATTTTTCGTTCTAGATACTGGGGATTATTGTCAAGCAAATAATTTATTACATTGTTGAGGTGTCAATTTAACAATGCTATTTTTTGGCTTACGTAGATATGTTAGCAGTCATCTTTGCAATAGTGATTTCGTATTTCATAGTCATAGTCATATTTGCCTAATTTTTATTGCAATCATTTAACATATTATTTCTTCAATGTATAAAAATCACTGCTTCCATTTTGGCAAGCCACACCTCATAAAAAAACCAGTTGCTTTTATTATTTTATTGATTTATTTTCTTGGGCTATAGCTTTTTACCTAATACAACATTTTATGATTGGCGGAAAGAACCAAGTTTATTAAAAAGCTCAAAACACGAAATCTATTCAAGAATTTGCCAAAGAGCTTTTTATAAGGTGGTGGTATTAAGTTTTATGAACCCTAACATAACGGTTTACTAAAAGCCAGTAATAGCGCCTGAGAAAGGCTCGATTTTATAACTCAGGTATTTTAAAACTTTTACAATGTTTCGCTAAACTTTTGATAAAGTTCTATTCTATATTTTATATTCTATAGTAGAAGTTTTATTTTTAGCAAATTAGTTATAAATAGCGCCCGAACTAATTTATACATTACTAGTGGACGCCCGCGGCTTTGCTGGCTTGTTATTATTTTATTACATACATTACGGGAAAAAAGTAGCGTATGACAATCCTAACCTCATACTACACACATACCAAAAAAATATGATAATCCGTTCAGCCGATTTTTCTCTATGGACGTTTAAATAAACAAACAAACAAACATATAGACAGACAAAAATCCTAAAACTGCTGAAACGTTTACTGTTATCGATTGGAAGTATACCCAAACAAAGATTTTTTTTAAATCAAAATCTTCAATGTTCACTGAACTGTGCAGACTTTCGGCCTCTTCAGCTTTATTATATGTATATATAGATAGGCGTAATAAATACTTCGCTTTAGTCAAGAGATATTCTCGTTATCATCTCGCAAGATTATTGGAATTGATAAATACGTGTAATATTCGCAATATAATTAAATTCCCTTCGCTTTCGACTGCTGCCTCACGTAGCGGACACGGTGCTGAGATTTATTTGATCTACGTGATCGATACATATTGGATACGTTTGTATTGTTGTCAGTAAATAGGTCTATACGTCTGGTTTTTCTCAGGTTTGAATGATCATGTTTTAACACCATCTTCTTCTTATCGAAAGAGAGTGGCCAACTCTGGTGTCGTGAGTTAATCAAGCCGCCCTAAGGGACATAAGTTACATAGCTAAACGACTACCGTACTAGACAAACAGACGGGACCTACAATTTAACGTGTCATCCGACCCACGGAAGCGCCCAAAATGCAATGCCACTTTTTGGTCATCCATCCAAGGACTGACCGCGTCGACAATTGCTTAACATTGGTGATCGCATGCGATTGCCTCCGCTAGCTGTGCTACGAGCGCTTCACCACCAACATATAGCCTTTTTCATCTCACTGCTGGGTATAGGCCTTAAAACTGTGTCCGAAAACCCGAATTATTATTTCGACCAATCTTGCTACCGGAAGAAATACTCCTCGTCGGCCTATGTTTGCTGTCATTTCAATAAAAGCTATTTTATATCAAAAGTGATAATAATTTTTACGTAGTATCTAACAAAAATAGTAGTGTGTAGTAGTAATCCAATCTTGCTACTTATTCCTAGTCATTAAATTCATTCATTACATTCAGGAAGTTATTAAAAACAATTGAATATTTCCTTAACCCATATAGACCCGCCGTGCCCAAACGAGGACACTCATAAATCTATTCACAATTTTTTAACATATTTGTTTTTAGTTAGTTCATTTGCTGGATTGTGACGACAAGTAGTGCATTTTTATGTTGTTTAGTAAAAATTATAATTCAAAACGTATTTAAGTCGTATATTGTGCATTTTGTGGACCTGTTTCTTACTTCAGTGATATTTCAAAGTGAGTATACTTTATTACTATCTTTGTCTTCTAGATATTTTTGTTTTCTTACATAAATTACTTAATTGTTTTATATACTATTACTTACAACTTTATATCATTACAAAACTTAAGTACAAGTAAGATAAAATCTAATTTTATCATGCTGTCCCCAATTGGGGCCAATGGGCATATCTGAGGTAAATAATTTATTATGTTTGTTGATAGGCCAATGACAATTTCATAATGGCACGACGGGTATTTAGCAGTCGTAATGACTACCAAGGCCATCAAGAAGCAATTGAAGCTGTAATGGAAGAAGAAGGAGACGTTGGTGAGATTGACTTAGTGGCACTGCCCCCAAAACCCAAGTTTGGTTACCGATGAAGAAGAAGGAGACGATGGTACTGTGGGAAGACTACAGGCCCCAATCCTACAGAGCCATTGGGATCAAGAGTAGTCAAGCTTTTACTCGACAAACTTGAAACCAATTCTAAAGACCATATCGTATACTTCGATAATTTCTTTACCAGTTACACATTGCTACGTGATCTACGACAAGCTGGTTATCGCGCAACTGGTACTGTTCGCGAGGGTAGGACCAAGAAGTGCCCTCTCGTAGCAGTAAAGGACATGAAGAAGAAAAACCGTGCCGATTTTGATTACCGCTTTGATCAAGTCAACTAAGTTTTATTTGTGCGATGGCTGGACAACAGTGTTTGCTCTATGGGGTCGAACTTTGACAGTGTTCTCCCTCTAGGTAAAGTAAAGAGATGGAGTGCTATAGAGAAGAAAAAAGTGGAAGTTGGAATCCCGCATGTTTTTCAAAACTACAACAAGGTTATGGGTGGGGTTGATCAAGCTGATTAGACTATTTCCCTGTACCGCACCGCTGTGCGTGGCAAAAAATGGTGGTGGGTTTTATTTACTTACATGCTGGATCTAGCCATTGCAAACGCATGGCGTCTCCACCTACTAACCAACGAAGTCAAGATGGATCAGCTTGAATTCTAACGCTACGTCGCTCGTCACTATTTGCGAAACACAGAAAGCGTATCAATGCGACCAGCAGCTTCTGTAGTGCCAATTCTGCAGCACGATGGGGTGGGCCACTACCCTCAAAAACTATACCAGCAATTGAGATGTGCCGTTTGTCATAAAAAAGCCCGCTGGCAATGCAAAAAGTGTTGTAAGACACTTTGCATTGATAAAATTTATTTTGAAAGTTTTCATACTGTTTGAGCCCAGTGGCCCCATATGAGGACGGCATTTTTTTTCTATCAAAATAAAAAAAAAACATTAATATTTTTACGATTTTTACTTCATTATGTCAGATTCTACCAATTAATACAAAAAAAAAAGTTTTTTTACTGCTCAGTTTGGTTTGGGTCTAAATGGGTTAATTGGGCATGCAATACATATCTCATAAGTTCTATATCATTACTCGAAGTAATCATAATCATATTGTAACCGACACGGCCCATCACGTACATAAGCAATCAGAACCATTGGTTTGGAAACTCGAAAAACCATAGAAGAGATTCAAGAAACCGCAAGCCATAGACGATATAATCAATAGACACCTAACTGATCCTGTTGCTATATCCTGGATATATTATATGTGGGTGGGATATTATCTCAAAAACTTTACCTGCTTTACCACAACAAACTTTCATTATCATACAATCTTAATGACTTGCACATACCAATTAGCATGGGCTGCATGCTAATTGGTATGTGCAATGTGTGCAATGTATCAAGTCTTATATATTTGATGGCCACCAAACCAGCTAGCAGATTATCGTGTGATGCTTGTAAGTAACCAATCGTATTTTATTTACCACATAAATTCAGTTAGGATTAGAGAGGGAAAATACGTTCAGAGGAACAGATGTATCGGTATCAAACATCTTATGATTTACCCTTTTTTACATATTTTAAAATAGGGTAAATCTATCTATCGTAATAAAAGGGTTTTTTTAGTGATTATGACCAGTCTATTAGGTGTGCAGTCGTTGGCACAAGCAATAATTCACCATACTGACTATTGATGGGTCTGTGGCTGCTCCTTGGCCTCTTAACCTTGGCATTTCCATGTTATGTAGGAGTTGGAATGACCAACCACAGGGACGTAGTTAGGACAGATAGAGGGGGCAATAAACTTAATTAATTAATAATTTCACTGTACTAAAGTTCTCGTAAGGCATGTTTTATTTTTGACGTACCTAAGTGCTGGTTGTTGTAAACCGGTTGTTATACTTAAAATCAATAAAATGATTTAAAAAAAATGTCAGTAAATAGACGTCGAATTGAAAATGTTTATGATTATAGTCTCATAAGCTTAGAGAATAGATTTTTACATTAAAATAAGGATAAACAATAAAAAGTGATAAAAACTTGTCAGGTTATTCATTATTTTCCAAAATTTGTACTTAATAATATCTACAGGAAATAAAAAACTATCACAGTTAAAAAAACTACAATCATGTAGAGGAGAAGATTTGATAAAAAAGTATCATCCATCAATTATCAAATAACGACAGATCAATTTGAAATGACTCAAATAAATTGCAAGTTCTTGTTATAATTATTGGTAGAAAACATGTTAAAATTAAAAAGGTGGAAAAAACCCCTGCACAAAATACCCCTTCCCTTAGTCCACTCCGCCCAGTTACGTTAAACTTGTAGGATTGTAATCTCATCGACATTCTGTATGCTTTGATTTTACAGCGCCTATCTCTAATGGATCTTTGCCTAATTTGGTTGTGGCCAAATTTGAGATTTATATCTCGATGGCATTCCAAACTCTTACAATTGGTTTACGGAATCAAATTTACTGTGAATTCGGCTATTTATTTAAACACACCTTTTTGGGTTAATTCCCTTTACTTTTATGAATGATTTCGGTAATCCAATTATCATTTATTTAGCCAAACATATATTTAAACTTAGTTATGACAGTTAAGATATGCACCTACCCTGTAAACAGGGTGTAGCTAATAGTGTTTCTACAGTAGACTATAACATTAACATATTAATTGCCTACCTGTTTATCCCATATACTCATGACACATGGTGATGTAGCTTGAAAATCACCCATAACCACAGAACAACGATCGCGACAGGGCGACAAGCATAGACTTCAAAGCTCTGTGCCCATAACCTATTATTAATTAATATTTTCCATAGTTATGTTCCTCAAGAATTCATTTAGTTTATGAATGAATATGAGATCATGGGCTGGTACATTTAATAAATCATTTTAGGAACTAAACTAGTGGGTGCTCCCGGATTCGCTCGCTTTAAGAAGCAAAACTTGCATCCCGTTTAATAGCGGCATTTCCAAATATCCTTTCTTAGGAGATGCCTACATCATAACATCTACCTGCATGCCAAACTTCAGCCCGATCCTTCCAGTGATTTGGGCTGTGCGTTGACAGATTAGACTATGTCAGTCAGTCGGTCAGTCACCTTAGAATTTTATACATATATTTTGATAAGGTACGGTATCTTTCCGAATGCCTTTTAAAAACTCGATATAGATAAAAAGAAAGCGTGGTTTGTGATTAAAGAAACATTTGGCACGCACCCGTAGCAGAGTTTGAAACTGGAGGTGAAATATTGCACTGATTAAAAACAGCGACACCACTCCCCAGATTATGAAATATGACTTCCAAATGATGCAATACATCTAGTCGAGGTTTTGTGTACTTTGGTACTTTAGCTATGGAACAGGGAGATCCGAATTTTATGATGTTCTGTCAACATACAATACAATACAATACAAAAACGTTTATTGGGTTCAAAACTACTTACATCTAGGTTCACTATATTAATACATATAAAAACAAGAGTAATTTCTTATAACAGTGTGTTGTCACCCGGACGAAATTGAAAATATCCAAGATATTTTCAATTTCATCCAAATCGACAAAATGTGAATGTGAGTTAGGTAAAAAATTGCAAATTTGCAACACGTGTAAAGTGAATATCCATTTTTTACTATGATGAGATGTACAAAGCTTTTATTTTTATTAAGTCATACTCTGTATTTACGCTAAATTTGACTTAAATATTCCGAGTTAAAAAAACTACGCTTATTCTTTTTTATCACGGGGCTGAATGAGCTAAATGAAATGAATAAGAAAAAAAAATTGAGAAGGTATCTACATCGTTAAAAACTACGGCCAGCTTTTGAGAGCGACCGCAGACTCGAATAAAACCTACTTTAATACTTTCAACGAATACATTTCCGAAAAACAAAGTTGGATGTTACGGTTTAAATTTCGAAGAGTGTTCCGCTGTTTTATTTCAACATCTTTTTAGGGTTCCGTACCTAAAAGGTAAAACAGGACCCTATTACTAAGCCTCCGCTGTCTGTCTGTCTGTCTGTCTCCAGGCTGTATCTCATAAACCGTGATAGCTAGAAAGCTGAAATTTTCACAAATGATGTATTTCCGTTGCCGCTATAACAACTAATAGGTACTAAAATAAAAAATAAATATATATTAATACAATTCTTGTGTCAAGAGTTTAACAAGCCGCCCTAAGGGCCTCTGACATAGTTTAACGACTGTCGTCCTAGATAAACAGTCGGGACCTACAATTTAACGTGTCATCCGACCTACGGAAGCGCCCAAAATGGAATGCCACTTTTCGCTCACCCATCCAAGAACTGACCGCGTCGACGTTCGCTTAACATTGGTAATGCCTTCCGCTAGCTGAGCTACGGGCGCTTCGGTAGGTGTCACGTAGCTACAATGCGCTATAAATTATATATATTATTTGCCCCTTGTAGACTTGTTCGTTTTATTTGTCCTTTTCCTGCCTATTATACAGTTGTGATCATTAAAATAAAGAGTAATCTATATTTTGTTTACTTTAGATTGGGACAACATGCTTAGTTATTTTTAGTATAGAAAAAGAATTAAAAAAATTATCAATTTCTACACTTTTTGGTTCCACCGTACCTACTGTTTCAATTTAGTATCTTTTCAGTGTTTAAGTCTAGAAATCTAGACAGAATAGGTACGTATCACGTACCTAAGTGTGCTATTAATTATGTCGTTAGCCCTTTAGCTGGTAAGACTGTAAAACTGAATTTCAGTATAATTCTCTCGGGTCTTTAAACTCTATAGCAGCTATTTCAGCTCGATACAATATCTGCTCACCACAAACGTGCTTTGAAGATATTACCTACAACTTATTCTGAGCTTATATACTCATATCTATTAGGTACCTACCTTATGTATTTAATAGTTTCGATATCTATTTAAGCCAACTATTTAAATGGAGGTTATCAATTTCTTAAGCCTGATTTCATTGTGTTTAAACATTAAATTGGACAGGTACTTACATTTATAATTTTATTTGTAAGTTAGTTTTCAGTTTAGAATGATTTTACGTACATCTATACTATAATATTATAAAGTTGAAGAGTTTTTTGTTTATTTGAACGCGCTAATCTCAGGAACTACTGGTGCGAATTGAAAAAATATTTTTGTGTTGAATATACCATTTATCGAGGAAGGCTTTAGACTATGTAACATCACGCTGCAACTAATAGGAGCGAAGAAACAATGGAAAATGTGGAAAAAACGGGGATAAATATTCATCTTTGAGGGCTTCCGTTGCGTGCGCTGCGAAAACGGTTCAAGTCGTGGGTAACAGCTATAATTTATAAAGCTGAAGAGGTTGTTTGCAAAAATAAATATGATGCCCAAATAACTATTCCACGCGGACGAAGTTGCGGGCACAGCTAGTATAACATATATATTATCATATTATGTTCGGTGCTTACGTTAAGTTGTGTGTTTCTGTTTTACTCCCGTTCTTTAAGAATTCGTAATAAAAATAAAGAAATCCTTCTATTTTTATCCATTTTCTCTGTAAATGCAGCTTTAATCAAGCTGGATTAAAGATTGAACTCAAGCTATTCATTATGCTAAAACCACACAGCTATTCCAATTGCTTACAGATAAAACTATTTATCTTTATCCGTTATCCGAGCTTGGAGACAGTTCATATAAAGCTGTTTATAAAGTTACGTATATATGTCTGAAAAAATATAACGTGAACTAGTTTGTCAAAATACTTTATATTATATTGATATTAAAATAAATTTGTGCATGTTGTGCTTAGCCTTAATAGTTAAACATTTAGTATCATAAATCCATCACTGACACTAGTAAAACATTAATGAATGAATAAATAAAAAATATAAGATAATTTATTTTCCTGTAATTGTCATCGTGAGTTTACAAGACTTTGACACTATTTTAAAACCAAATACCAATTAGAAAGTAATAAAACCCTTGCTTAAATTTACAAAGATATATGAATCATATATTTTAATCCTAGAATCTTCAAATCTAGAGTTAGTAGGTAAGTTCTCTAAGCAAGCGGGTAGGCTGCAGCATTGCTTAACATCAGGCAGGCTTAAATCAAACGCAAACCTATCCCACGTAAAAAAATATAAATACAAATTGTTTATTATGCAATAATAAATACAGTTAGTACTGCGATTTATATTAGAGTACAGGAGTTTAAAGCTTACATCTACTATCATCTACTAGCAGTACAAGGTGGTATTTCATTGTGTGTTTCTAAGTCCCATAGATGGGCTTATGTAGCGGGAAATTCACTTCATTTATTTCATCTCATTATCCGTAAACATGGTCCTATCCAAAGCGTATCCGATATCCAAGCCAAAAAACAGTTTGCTTTCAAAGAAGCTTAAAATATGTTCCAAGAACGTATTTGATTGTAAGTCAGTTAAATTAAGCTGTTTTTTGTGGGTCTTAGTATATTTTTTGTAACTATTGAAGCATTAAAATTATCAAATTACGGCCAATCTAGAATTATGAATATCCTGTTTTGCTTCATTATTTGAATGGCAGGATGTTAGGATCATTTTTTTAGTTTGAATGCAAAAATAATGAGTCACTAATTTAATTTACGGATAAGTGTATATGTATAACTATTGTAAAGATAAATATGTGTCTGTCCTAGAGAATTCCCCCAATTGGTTCTGCGGGGGAGTCAGGACCCTCAGTAACAAAGAAAACGACTAAGGCGGAGGATAGTAAATAACACCAACAAAATACTTTTTTTTAAGTTTTGATAGGCTCAATAATTACTATCGATCAAAACCAGAGACGAGAATTAGGCCACAGTTTGGATCGCAGCGCCACTCAGTTTGTTAGTTACTTACAAAGCATTAGAAAATATAACATATTATATATTAGGAATTTGTTCTGGATCAAAACCAGTTTTGAATGTATACTTCGCTTATTTGGGAACACATTCTGTTTTGTGTACCATTATATATAAATAAATAACGTGTAGGGACTTTCTTCTTATATCTATGCGTGTAGTCTAATTCTCGAGACATAAATATATCTCACAATTACAAGTGAAGAAACAAAGTGATTTAGAAATCGTATCCAATGTACGCAATTTTAATTAAGAATAATTAAGAGTAGGCTTGTTATTTGTAAGTATGAAGTCACTGTCATTTGTCAAATTCACGTTGAATAATAAAATACAGAAGCTGATGGTGTTTTGATGAGCTGCAGCAATAGTAATTACCGATCATACATCAACTATGTATACTACTACATATATATAACTATGTATATATCTACCTACCTAAGTTTTCTTGCAATAACGATTGTATGAAACAAAGACCTTAAATTATTACCTAATTAGCTTGGGTCCTGCCATACTGCCGGTGGTACACCTTAAGTTATAAGTTTTTTTTTATAATTGTTCTATATATAGGTATAAGTTGTAAAAAACCGTAAATATTGTTGTGATCGTAAGAATCCTATCATATTTGGCAGCTATCGTTTTCATACATTTTATGTCAAGCATAGCTGAGTTTTGTTGCAACAAAGTTTGTATAAAAACTAAGACCCAGGAAGGATTGTAAAAGTAAAGTGCTCGTATCTCATGGATGGCTTGAAAAGGTATTGGCATGAGATCGCTAGTATCTTAAAATCGGATGGTATCAAAATCATCTTGTTGTAAGCGACGCTAAAAGTAACATTATAATTTTTATGCACATGTAATATGACTATTGTAAATAATGACATGTACAGAAAGTATGAATAAATGAATATGAATATGAATAACAATTGCTTTAACGTTAGCCATCTTTGCATCCACTTAAATAGATACGAAGAATAATATTTTTTATTACTGTACCTATTGTTTGTTCACATAACATAACGTTTCGCTTACTACATTCACTCGGTCAGTCATTGAATAAACCATAGGAACCATGCAGTGAAGTTATCGTGTTGTGCAATCAATTTCACTTTAACTTATTAAGGGCACAATCAACTAAAACACTTAGTTGATGCTAACGGAACATGTACTTGTATACTATATTATTATGTATTTTGCTACTATATAAAAGTGTAAATGAGAAATTATTTATTCAACAAATTAAACACTCTTTAAATATTTAAAAAAACTTGAAATACCTATATACAACATAATTAATCTACTTTATCAAAAGGCAGCGTACCCAAAAACTGTACTTATATAGCATAGACATCTATAAAAACTGGTTTCCATGTAGAAGCCAATTGTCAGTAGATTTATGTAATTCAAAGCGAAAGTTTTATTTTGTATATTTACGTTACAGAAATAAATGAAACAGTCTATTAGTATATCAAAAAAGACACTCCTTCCCTAGATGATCATCATCATCATTACAAATTTAAGGGTGAAGCCCTTGTCTGTGGAGCATGCACCATCCTTTCCCGATCTTCTGTCATTTCCTTGACCTCCATACACGACATGACGCCCGCCTTCTCCTTTACTTGTTCCATATAATGATAGCCTATATTAATATAATAATATAGCATGACCTGCAGTGGATTTTAATGCGCTGAAGATAATGATGATGACATGCATTCTACATTTCAACACAGCATATTAATCTCCCTCTAAATAATTTATACCAGTCATGAATCAATTACAATTGTCCGAATTCTGTAATTAGTATGTAGGTGAGTTCAACGTTTATCTACTGCACCAATAGATCCGTTTTTTTAGAGCAATGACGCTTATCTGAGCCCAATCAGCGTATAAACCATTAACCCATATTACATTCAGCTGTTAACAGTTTTTTTTTTATCAAAATCATTAATAAAACAATTAAATCGCTAACAGAGCTTTAACTGAAATTGTTGGAGCTCAAACAATTATTTTTCACGGTTTTTTCGTAGTGAAAATACGTAATGGATTCATCAATTGATGTATTACATTTCATGATAAATCAACGCATCCATTTTGATTGTATGATGCTATATTTTTATATATTATGTAGGTTGCTGTTGGTTAACTTTGGTAGGTAAATTCCTGTGGTGATATGTGATATTTATTTCAATATGTGGTTTCGAGTTCTTAAACCGCACCGCAAACCAGAATTCGCCTAATGGGCTTTTATTTGTTTTCTGTGCTGATGTTAGCGATCAGCATGGCTTAAAAAATATTATGCAGGAACTGCATAGTAAATATATTTAAAACACACACGTTATTAGTACTAATTGGTCCAAATACTACTAAGAAATAACAGATTATACACGAAACAGCTGAGTTAATAAGTTGTATGTTTAGTTAGGTATGCTTTGAATTTGCACAACATCCATGATTGAACATGCAACACGGAGCTGTCGATAGGAACCCTCGTGTTGTAGGCACTAGACTAGGTCAAACATGCGAAAATTAGACCAATTTCATGTACGAAGTCGAATATACTGTGTACATTGTACATATGCTCGTATGTACATAGGTTAGGTATATCATGGTGTTGGAGGTCGAGTATGTATTCTGAACGTAAATGTACACCAATTATTTCCGAACGTACCATTGATCGGTCTTGGAAACTAGTTCGTATTTTACGCTTTTTACTCTAATACCAGAGTTAACAAAATCTGATAGGTACGAGAGTAACCACACTATCACATTACATCACATTATCACTATAATCATTACTGTACATTAATAGGTTCTAAACTACACAAGCGTTTGCTTAGTGTGGGGCTAGATGGCGCTGTGTGCAATGTCCCGAAATATTTATTTATTTATTTATTTTATTTAAACTTCAAATGCTTCGGCCCCTATAGGTACTTTGATATACTTCTTGGAAATATGTATCTTAATTTTAACATAAATTCATAGATTTAAAGATCTTTTTGCATAATGCTAGTTTTAAGAAAAAGATTATCAAATATAAAGTTGTAGAACGTTGTCATGAGATGGAAAAGCGTGATGTTTACAATAAGCCACGTGCTGATGAAAATCTAAAGCTCCATAAAAGCTCTGTTTGCTCTGTAGCTAACTATGATTATACGTGATCATCCGACGGACGATACAAATCAGTCAATTTGTAGTCAGAATACAACATACACAGGGGGCTACGATGGAACTTGAAACATTGTTGTATATGTCACCGTAAGATTGTAAAGATCGTTAGATTACAATCTATCTAACGAGATTGTAAACTATCGATAGATTGTGAACCGTATCATCTTCGAGTCCAACACTTGCACTACAACAGGACTTGGCTCCTCCTCCCTTCGCTCGTCGTCGCATGTGCGTGGTAGAAAGCAACCTAACGAACCTAATCTTACCTCCTGTCACAGACAAGTGACTTCGCAATACCTAAACATAGAGCGCGAGTTGCATTCCGTCCTACGCCGGTTCACAATTTGACGGCTTCACTTCGGTAGATTACAATATAGCGAAGAATAATGAGTCAAATTGCAATTATAATGATACGGTTCACAATCTATCGATAGTTTACAATCTCGCTAGATAGATTGCAATCAAACGATCTCTACAATCTAACGGTGATATATATATGGCTGTTTCAATTTATATATATAGTTTGTACTTACCTTTACAAAAGTTTTAGTATTATTCGTTCCACGTATTTTGGAAATCTGTCAAATCATTTTCTGTCAGGACTAGATCGTTATAAAATCTAGTTAACTGTTTAGAGCAGTTCCATGAGATTTATTTATTTTACAAATTTTCACACTAAGTCAAAGTATGTGGCATATTCAGGGCATTAACTATAATTATGCTTATCTGTATTGACGTCATTGTAAATCTAAAGTGTTTCTCATGTGTTCATGCATTACTAAAAGAGTAATAACATCGATCAATTAAACACTATTTGAATTAATTAGTAAGTCGGTATAAGAATACTGCCTTCCTGTATTCTTATACTTACTGATGGACTCTTGTCCATCGAGGAGAGGGTTAAGTGTAACCCCCAATTACGAGTATCAACTTCATTCCTCTCTCACACCACCCGGAGCGAACAATTGATAAAATCCAATCCAATATCTAAAAGAAGATTATCTCTCGCTATGTAAATTCATTGCTTTCATGGATTACTAACTTAAAGATACCGCAATATGTTTACTTGGGTGTTATTCGTAAAATTACGGAACAGAGAAAATATTAAGTATATATTATTAGGTGTATAAAACGACTACGTTCTATTAATCCTTATCGTTAAATTAAAAAGATAAGTATCAAAATAATTCAAAAGTCAAATTCAACAAGAAAGATATACAAGAATAAGCTACGTACTTACTAGGATAATGTTTTATTTAGATTTAGACCATTTTTAATATATGACTATTGCTGTTTTTTTTATCGAAATATCTGCTCGACATGCAGGTTATTTTGTCTTACGGGAACTTTAGTACATTAAGTCCAGAGTAAATAGGTTTCTTCTAGGCAAGCGTGCTACATCTTTGACTACAGTGGTGCTTAAAATCAGGCAGGCTGTAGTCAAAGTAAGCCTATTCCGTGACAAAAAAAAACTATGTTAATTATGTTATATCTATCGAAGGTAATCCCTTTCTGATTTACAAACAATAGGTGCCTGCTTCATTCGTGACTAAAAAGTATTGGATTGATGGCTTCTGTCGCATCATTTAATTTCAATAATGGACGACTTTCGTGCCATAACCGCCCTGGGAAACATTTACTGGGAAAATATGTCAAACAACAGTTTATGGTGACATATTATTGTGACATATTATTTCTATTATAGTGGTAGGTGTATTAACTAATACATCGTCCTTTGTGTATCCACGTTTTGTAATTTATGTATAACTATTATGCACTTTAAATATTTAGTGGGCCCGTAAATGGAATATTAGTACAGTTCGTCAAGTAATCTAAAAACAAATTAGGCTCGAGCTAAAAAAATATAGGTACCTACTTAGGTACGGATTGTAAAACTGTGACCATAATCTTACAATAAAACACCTATTTTAGTAAGCATACATTATTCATCTCTGAGTGCCCTGACGTCACACACGAAACTCAATATTATCACAGTTGAAGGAAAAATCTTATAAATTTAGTGAATATATACTCGTATTATTTATAACTGTTTAACGTCATGTCATGGCAAATAAAGACTTTTTTATTTTTATTTTATTTTATATCTTATTACATTATTAATATTCAAAAACTTTAATAATCAATATTTTACTCTTTTCAGATTATTCAAATAGAGCATCTGCGGAATATGGCACCAAGAAATTTATGATACGAGAAGATCCTGCCATAAATATGTCGGATGAGCCTAAATGGATTTGCGAATAATTTATTATATTCTACTGTTGTGAAATTTGAAACGAAGTATTAAAAGAAAATTAGCGAGTGACGGTAGACAGAAATTAAATGAGTGAAGCAAGTGCCAACCAATGAGATTATAGAGACAGAATATCTAGAATTCTCAACCAATAAGAGGTGGAGGTGAATGAATGACGATAGCTCTCGACCAATGAGAGGGCAGCGCGGGAGCATGGATGGACCATAGAATGCGCCTCACTCCGGCGCAACTATACGTATTTCTGCTGATCTCCGCTTGTGCATACGCTTTTATACCAGGTGCTGATGGTAAGTTTTTTATTCTTTACCTATATTAAAGGGATTAATTTTAAAACATCAACAGGATATTTCACATATTTAGTATACTTTTCACTCGTAACTGGACGCCAATCATGTAAAAGCTTTTGAAACTTCTATGATGGGTGGTTCTTTGACATTGGTTAAAATATATCAGTTAGAATAGAAAGATAGTTTTGTATTGGATTAGTGTATTATTTTTTATTAGCAAAAATCTAATTTGTGAGACACACTGCTGGTCGCTAGAAACAATACCCGCACAAGTAAAAATTTATTACTAGCTCTTAAACAATGCTGCTGAAACAAATGGCGGGATTTTTACTAGTATGTATGTATTGTAACGAACGATTTTTCCTTATAAACAGCCTTCCATATTCAAGATATATTTTCTACAATCGGTTATCGCTAACAATAGATAGAATCTTTGCAAAGGCCTTGATCCAAGCAGAAAGGGGTCAATAAACACATCACTGCGAATAACTTAACTTGGAGCCGAGCATGAAGTAACAAAAGAAACTTTTTAGAAAACCCTTTCCTTTTTATTCAGTCCGACAACATTTACCTTTTCAATCACCCCAATATTGGCAATATTTCCCTGGGTAAATAACCTCCATTCTGGCAAACATAGGTCCCATATTATAATAAGTTTGTATAGGAGTGGCAAATTCTGTGTGAAAACTTTTGTAGCCTCTTAACAAGGCTTTCAACATGAAATGATTTACCCGCCTAGTTTAATGCCCACGACACAAGCGTTTGCTTATTGTGGGGCTAGATGGCGCTGTGTGCAATGTGCCAGTTTTTTTTAACAACTGTCGCGTGTAGATGTACAGCCAGGCTTTACAACTGGTTGTCCAGCCTATGATTTTGTAAATACCACTTTTTGCACCTTCAGTAAATGCAGTATGCACTGCATGTACAACAACGTTTTTAATAATTCTAGCATTATAAAAGTTAAATATTAAAACTGTTAAGAGCTATTAAAAAATAACCTATTTATTATCAAAAATACTGTCTGATGCCTAAACTACATCGTCGTTATCGTCAATTATCGACCAAGCTAATGCTGAGCATAAGCCCTCACCTCTAGACCGCCTCTCAATTCGATCCCGGTCCCAACCCCCTTAGACAAGAGGTGCATGATAGTGAGCGCACTGACGCATACTTATGGAATAGAAAGACAATGTATGGGATTGACATCACGATGCGCTCCGCGGGGGGAATTGTCATGTCACCCCACTACATTGGTCTTTCTATACTATAAGTATGCGTCAGCACGATCACCAAAATCTTGTCTAAGGGGGCTGTGCAGATAGATTCCAGGTGCTTCCTGCGGTTTTTATGTTCACTTTTTATGTACGAAACTACACAACTTTCCTTACTTTTCCAGGTCCGATATCCCACCAGGAGGCTCTGGAAGGCGGCAATGCGACCTTGTTCTGTGATACGACGCCAGAAACATCGGCCGACGAGTTTATGATCCTCGTTTGGTACAAAAATAACATACCGATATACAGGTGAGTTGTTCAAACCTGTTGTGAAATTACTAACATACTCTGACTGATTTTTGGTATGTGTTTTAGATATATCTCTTTTACTAAAGCTCTTAAACAGATTTATGAAATTTTAGTGAATAGTGCAGTTAAAAAACTTCGTTCTTTAGAATGAAACATTCTCAGCCTCGGAGGATATGGATATATTATTTTTATACCGTAAATTTAGCACGACCATAGCTTTTAATAATTTGCACGAAAATGACGAATACAGATGTTTTCATTATTTAGGTCTACCTGTGAAACATCCATCAGTGCAAAGTCAACCAACTGATATAAGTACACTTAGCAAACTAATACCATACAATATCTGTCCATCGAATCCTAGATATCATCTAGAAGTTTCCTTGAATCCTTGACATCAGAATTATAACTAGCAAAGTGCAGGATGTAGTTTTAATGGTCAGTTGTAATTGAACACTCAGAAGCGAGATAATGAATGAAAATGATTACTTAGGAATGGACTTCGTTTGCAAATATACATTAGGTATATATAGGAGTGCAGTTTATTTCAATTTGTAGCAATTTAACTCTAAATTGAAATCGCTACTTCTAAGAAAGATGATGCAGGATTCTAAATTGCGTTAGATTACACTTTATGCTAGATTTTATGCTTAAAACTTACTTATATTGCAGCAAAATATGCAAGTTGTAGGCTAAAGGTTAAAATTAAAAAGCAATTTGCGGCGTTTTATCTATAAGCGTTTATCTTTGACATACTTCAACAGCTGTTAATTAAAAATGGATTTAACGAGCAAAAGATACATATATATACAATATAGGTATAAATTCGTGCTGGATAATTATTTTTTACAGGTAAAGCATTTAATAAAATAGAGGCATAAATAACAATCTATGCTAATTAGCATTTAGTAAGTAGCAAATTCCCTACGGCATAATTATAATGAAAATGTCATATTCCAATGTCTACAACATGCAGTTAAGGAATTACTTGAACTCTTCGTCCATACTTAAACATCGTATTTTATGATTTGCATTATTTTTAGAGTAAATATCAACATTTAGACAAACGCGTCATCAGTCATCATATATCAGTGTACCAAAACGAATGTACCTATGTTTGTTGGTCTGATTGTAAAAAACAACAGATCGTCGTGATTTTTAGTATGTTGGTAGTATATGATCCTGAAAAAGTCATAGACTACTATTTATCCCGAATCCAAAAAAATTAAAATAAATGTTTACTGTGCATAATGCATAGTAAACATTTATTTTTATTTATGGCATAGGTCATTATATTATAACATTGGATGGAAATACAAAGACATCCGAACTAGTTAATAACTGTGTTTCGGATGCCAATGGCTTTTCTCCGTTTAGCTTGACATAACACCAATGAACTAAACTAAGCGGTATAGTTGCTTAAAATACCTTAATCTCTTTCTTCCAGCTTCGAAATCCCGGACAGAGAATGGTCGGAGCCCTTCTTCAACACCAGCAGCCGTCTCCGAGCTGACCAGAGAAGCCAGCCTTCCTCCATCACCATCACAGCGCTGAGTGAAGATGACCAGGCGCTGTACCACTGCAGGGTTGAC
The DNA here is from genome assembly GCA_964023185.1 of Macaria liturata. Taxonomy (NCBI): domain Eukaryota; kingdom Metazoa; phylum Arthropoda; class Insecta; order Lepidoptera; family Geometridae; genus Macaria; species Macaria liturata. The sequence goes on from OZ026809.1 coordinate 3,814,828, forward strand.
TTCCGACTGTCACCCACCAGGAACTTGGGGGTCAATTTGACTGTAGTTGGTAAGTTTTTATATAGAACTTGATATATCCGCGGCGTTGCTCGCGTTTGGATTCGGGAAGCCTGCACTGTCGAGATGAACACAATGGAAAACTGTAACGCAAGCGAACCCCGCGAGCGATTTCTTTTTGGTGCTTATTTTCTATGTCATTCCAGGCATCCATTCATCCCTTTTGTAGAGGAGCCGTGATTTTAGCTGTGATATTTGTTGGTGACCCAGCACACTTATAGAATCTTAAATATTCAGCTCAAAAATTATTCCCGCAAATATTGATTTCATGGTTATTGCCATCTTATTAAAACCCACAAATAAATAAAAATATAATAAATATTCCATGACATATCCTACACACACACCGCCATCTAGCCTCATACTAAGCAAACGCTAGTAAAATTATATCCATTATTTTAAATTCAAACCCGCTTAATATTATTTATCAAAAAGGGTTGTCAGTAATTATACTGATGGTTGCCATAACAGTATTATAAGTTATAATAAGTTGTTATATTTATAGCAACTTGGTATAATAGGTAACTCAACCTTCTTAAGATGCGCAGAATTTCTTGTAACATGCAAACTGTCTTAATTAGAAAACTTTGCTTTTGTTATAAGTATGTGTGTAAGTTTTATGTAATGTATGGACAAAATGGCCTGTCGATATCGCGTTTACCACAAAATATAGAAATAATAGATATAATTGAAATTAGATAATAATAATGTGTATTTGACATGAACCTATATCAATATTATTAATTTAAAAAATATTGTTTAACGTTTGCGTACCTCATGTGAGGTTGTAATGGCGGATATACTTATATTTAATGTGATCTTTATGTACCCATTTACATGCAAATAAATAAATGAATGAATGTAAACGTACCCATATTACTCATATGAATTTGTGCAGAATGTAAACATATACACATATCTTTTTCGTAGTACACAAAAAAAATATATAAGTACGTAAAGTATTTACCAAAAAATGTAACAACAACTGCAACCAAGTAGTGTAAATTGTTGATTTCGCCCTGATAAATCCAGTTTCCCCGAAAATATCCCAGAAAACAAGAGTGAAACAAAGCCCAAATTTAATTTTATTGCAGCTACCTTTAAGTTTAAGTTTTAAGTTACAACACAGGTACACAGGTATGCACTAAGGATTTTAATGGGGCAATTCAGTCGTGACCGCAACACAGATAGGAACCATCTACTGAAGTGTTTCATACCGCAGACAATAAGTTCAGAGACTCCTAATTCCTAGCTGTCTGCCTTACATACAAACTTAACCGTCATATAAACTTGGTCTTATAAGCGTATCATAGTCCATACCTAGGCGGAGTAGGGCGTCCGGTCGTGAGATGGGTCGATGACATCGTTAACGTCGAGGGTCCAACCTGGATGAGGTCTGCACAAGATCGACGCAGATGGCACATACAAAGGGAGGCCTATACCCAGCAGTGGGATCCCAAGGGCTGTGGATGATGATGATGATGATGAGTCCATACCTGTTACGCGTCCATAATGACTAACCTATCTACAAGGCCTACATGCAGACTTATATCCATCCATATCCCACCTCAAACATTTTCTTGCTGTACATCGGCAAGCAAATGGCCAAACAGGTAGGCAGCAATATCTATAAATATAAGATTCGGGTTAGATCTCAAGTAGAACCATGTTTGTAACATCTTAGTCAAACTGTTAAAGATGATTCGTTTCAGCTAGCCATCATATGAGTAAAAAATCTATTAATTAGACATATGCTTGTCGAAATGTTAAAACAATAGCTTGTCTCTTAGAATTTTTGTCGTTTCTAACCGACTATATCCGAACTATTCCGGGCATATCCGGGTTAACGCGTGTGTGACGTAATTACACCTGTGCAGGTGGCGCGTGCGTGGGCAGACTCCAGGGAGGGGTACATCCAGGCCACGGGTGATTGATTGTGTTCCTTTGCAAGTGGAGTGAGAAACAGGAACGATGTTTCCTTATTACTACCATTCACGGATCTTTAAATAGATTATGGATGGTATTCAAAAAGATTATAGACGTGATGTAGTTCTACAAGGACTAGCTGTCTTTCTTATACTATAGTTACGCTTTGCAATAAGCAGGCTCAACTAAAATGAGATATGATAATTGATACGATCTTCTCAGTATATGTCTGTGGTCGATTATCTAAAAATTTAGTTTACTCAAAATTCCTATTAATTTTCAAAAAGAATTGCTGTTTTGAAATAGGTAGTTAGTCAAACTGAATTATTCCAGAACTCTTACGTAATTATACCAATAGCTATGGTATTCTACAACATTATTAAGCTAAATATTGACAAGATACATATAAGATTATTTGCTAACAATTTGACCTGAAATTATTTTATGTAATTGGTATAAATATATACAAATACAAAAGTATTTTTATTGTGCTAAAGCATATTACAACTAGGTAGGTACATTAATGTGATATAATATCAATCACTCAAAGAACAAGTTTTCTTTGATATTCTTGTAAACCATTCTCATTAACTTAATAAAACAACTAAACATGGCAGTGTCTTGAATCCCTTACTCCGTACCCAAACCAACAGGTATGTATGTACTTGCTTTACAAATATACAAAATACAAGCCACTGGATATATCACTGCGACAGATGTTTACAGCTCACGCAGGCAAGATTAAAAACACCTACATCGGTGATGAATGAATGTTTCCTTGAACAACATTAGCGTAAAAAGTTAATTTGTGTTCGGAAAACATTACGCGTACTAATGCTTTTATGGGTAAACATGTAACATCCAAACGTCATAAATGGAAACAGAATTAGGAATGTTTTTGTTTTTTGTTGTTTGGACAATGGGTGGTGTCTAAGGTTGGAAGTTGGATTTTGTTTATAAATGTTTTTTACAGGTTACACTAGCATAACATAACGAATCATCATTTTAATAAAAAAAAATCGGAAGTGAAATAATTTTGTGAGGGAGACGTATGCTCGTGATTTTTCAATTCAAGACATTTCATTACTGTCGTGAGATTTATCACGCCATTACATAAATACGCAAATGTGTTGCTTGGTCTGTTCTTCTTTTACGCCTCAACACAGCGACGGATCGTCATGATTTTTGGTATGGTGATAGTAGAGGGTCCTGATAGTAACAGAGGCTTACTTTTTGTCGGAAAACAACGCGCTTGAAGCCGCAGGCATCTACTAGTAATTTATAAGATTTATCAATATCGTTTTAGAGGGAGTTGGGGGAGACCTTTGCCCAGGAGTGGGACAGCATAGGTTGAAAAAAAAACAATAACTAACGTTACGTAACATTCCCTCACTTTTTAACCTACATCAATAAAAAAGAAAATTCTCAATTCGACTAAATGTTTTTTCTTCATTTGCAGTGCTTCCCAGTCCGCCGTTCTTCATGGACGAGCTGAACAACAAGGTGGAAAACAAGATCGGGCCTTATCACGACGGAGATACCTTGCTGCTACGGTGCCTAGTTATAGGAGGTAACTATCAGTTATAAAAATTCAAAAGATTAAACAAAAAATGCAACTTGATACAAACAGACGTAGAAACTTACATAAAGTTACACAAAGATAAAGAACATACAAGTGACATGTCAGGACTCGGCATGAGTAAGTAAGTAGGTAGACGCAAGTATCCAGCACTGAACGCAAAAAAACAACCCCAAAGCTTTCGTTGTTTTACTAGAATATAAGTTCAGTCATACAATATTGTATCAAACCTACATACATACAAAAAAATATATATCGGTTTTCTAGAAGCGAGCACTTTGCTAAGATACCCACGATCGGAGATAATATACCATCACATTCCTATTTCTTATTAGTTTTCGAGCATTATATAGTGTGTATAAAAATGAGAAGACAACAGTAATATGTATGACAATTAATTGAGATACCTACATATTTGTCCCATATTCGCAAATTGACTCATCTAGATGCCTGGCTTAAACATATTCCTTCGTACTTACTTTGATATTATTAGAACCGAACTTCCTTTTCGTTTTCCTCGTACAAAATAACGCTTTTTCAAAAATTAAGTCAAAGTTCGTCCCTAATTATAATAATCCGGGATAAAATATGCGAAGTTAAGACACACTTCTTTGTCAAATCTGCGAGGTTACAATAAGCATAGGTAAAAGAATACGTGCAGATATTATTTTTTACTATTTTATTCCTGAGAATATTACTATGAATCTACTTATTATTACTTTATAAGATTTAAATTTTCCTTGGCACCAGAATAAGCTAACCTTTTGGTCAAGCATTTGTGAATTGTTTGGCATAAGGCTGGGTCCTAAACGAAGCTGCTGGAAAACCTTCGAAAAACATAAGACACCAAAACCACCAAGCAATATTTAAGTTCAATCACTCGTTTTATCAACATGGTAACATAATAGAGACACAACAAAAGTAACATTAATTCCATGATGTTTTATGACTTATTCCAATCCCTAGATCCGTCCTCGCGCCTTTGTAGCAAATTGTCTTTGACAGAATATTTAAGGACCTGCTAATGAGGAAAATTAATAAACCCTTTGATTGTAACGGACTTACAAAGACTAAATGGAGTCATAAAACAGTTAGATGTTGTTACTCGTACATTTACTGCAAACTGAATAGAAACAAGGAAACATTTTTTACAGTACATTTATCTTATTTATTTAATTAATTGAAATCAATAGTATTAATTTTCGTTGAACAGAATGCAGAATATGTATTTATTTTATTTACGAACGTGGAAAATGAAACGGAAAAGTTGATCGACATTTTCAGTCATTAAAATTATGTATTTATCAAACCGTTAAATTGGAGACTTTATCATCAAAAAGTGCGCCGCATAAATAAACCCCATTTTTTTTTCAAGCTGGATAAATTATCGGAAAATGCTCATTAGGTGCCAATATCGGAATCTTTATTAAAGTCCACTAATTTCTCTTTTAACAAGTTCAAATTGGTACAAAAACCTGCCCAGCATCCGGTTCTAGTAATAACATCAAATTTTTTCTCGAATACCATTACCTTTAGGATAGTGTTTCTCAAACTTTTAACTTAATTTTTTTAACGCAATTGTAGAAAATTTTAATTAAAAATTAAAAAAAATATCGCACCGAACCGAAACGCGGGGACGCAAAGAATTGTAAAGAAATGTACAGCAATTCATAAAAAAATCAAGTTGCAAAAACTTTAACTTGGCAGAATTTTATAAATATACATTTATTTATTCAAAAAAACTTACATTTTGTTAAAAACTAATTTAAAAAAAAAAAATAAAAAATGCGTTATTATCGTTCCATAAATGCAAATGATATTCATTCACTAGTGAACAGCTTCATAGCATTGTGTCAAGATATCAAGCATGCTATTATTTGGATCAAGGCCTATATTACATTCATACCAGATAGCACGAATACCCGTTACTACTTCGGGCGTGGAAAGGAACAAACACCAACAATACAATAAACTGACTTTTATGTTTTTATTTATCGTTAAGACATCATTCTCTTTCTAAATTCTTTATAGCTGTTTAACTTTTGTTCAAATCCCAAATTTAAGAATGAATCAGCAAGCAAAAGTAAAAAGTCATATTTAATCAGTGAGAGACGTTACTTACAATGAGTAATAAGAATCATAAGAAACGCCAGACATAATTAATAAATTCCCAAAAAAGTTGTCGCAGACGAAATAAGTTTGAGAGCCTTTGTTCAGAGCAATGTGAGCTTCTGCGTATTTTATAAGAATTCTTCGCCTCAATAAATTTGAACGGGACATTTCAAAAATCTCCCGGGTGTTTGTGTAATTTAGTCTCCTTCACAAAATGAGGACCTTAGAGCATAGTTGCTTTGATGTTAATGGAATGCGTTAAGTTGACTTTCAATTAGAAACTACTAGGACTAGGTACGTTAAGTTACAAGAAACATTGGCATGTAAATTGGTGTTGATGAGCTCTTAGAGCCGTCTATAAATATGTATCTATTTACCTTTACCAAGAAGGACGTAGATAAATAGAACTAAATATACTTAGGAGGTACGTACCTACTTATTTTACATTTATTTATATAGAATGTAAGATCCAAAAGCGTTATTTTTTTTTCTTTATACAGGATTTAATCGTGATCGTAAACCTAACTAAATGGTGCTTTAGGAGTATATGTAGTAGGGTCTCATTTATATTAAGTAAAATTTTATACCATAGAAAAAGCAAACAGACCTGAAAAAAAATATATATTTTTTAACCAAACCAGTCGCTATCACACACATTTGTGCATAAACTTATTAAGGTCTTTCTGGTATATAGATACTGGCAAGTAAATAACAATGAATTGAAACTGCATTGTCCCGTCGCGTCTGTGCGGTTGACATTCCATTATGCACCCTTGGAATTTGGAATTGATTTAGTCTGTATTGTAATTCCTTGATGGCTTCAAAATAAACAATCTGTGTCACTGTCTACATACATGGTTAAATGAGATGCTCGAAGTTAAATGAAGACCTCAAGTCTAGGACATCAAACGTACGGGAATTTGAAAAAATAATTTAAAATTATTGACCTCAGACAGACAAAGTTGAGAGGCGACTTTTTTCGGGAATTTTCAAAAGTTATTTAAAAAAAATATTTGTTTTTTATGAACTAAAAAGCTGTGTATTTATAAAGAAATTTAACGAGCCGTGAGTGACGTTATGTTTACAAACGTCAAATAAAATGTACCTAGTATATAAGCTGAGTTTTTTCAAACAATTCTTATTTTACTTCCAGGACGTCCACCTCCCAGAATCAGCTGGTACTCCGGCGAGACCTTGGTGGACGCGTCAGATGCTGACAGTGACATACCTAAAGTGAGAGAGAACGAGCTATACCTCCCTTTGACTCGCAACAACGCAGCGGAGCTGTCGTGTCGTGCGTCAAACACACGACTCGCGGCGCCGGTCGTCGCTACGCTGGAGGTTGAGCTTTATTGTGAGTCTACCCGCATTTTCACTTTTCACCGATAAAACCGAATTTTCATGGGTTAAATTGCCATAGTAATAATTCCTTTCATCTGTTCAAAAGAAATCGTCATAATTTTTAGTTTTGTTATTTTTATAGTTATGTCATATGTATATAGGGGTATGGAGTAAGTCGCTACTGTTCGTATTTTGTTTTTTACTCGCTAATTCGACACTGATTGGCTATTGTAGGCACAGTCCTTATTGAAAGTTTAAAGTTTTGTCTCTCAAGTATTTTGGTCCATGGGCTTAGGCCCAGTTTCACGGTAAAAAAACTAAATATGTATAAAAAATAATCTTAAGGCCAAGGGCAGATTTATCAATCAGCATTTACCTTGCAAATCATACCTAACACACACTCAAACAAAAGAAAAATGAGCATTTAAAAAAATCATTTTGCATTGTTGTACATGTTACTAATAAAATCTTCTAAGTCTTCTGGCGTTCTCATTTCAGTGCCAGCCTACAACGTGTCAATCTACTGGATCTCGGGCACGGAGGGTGACGGCATCCAGGCAGGTCGGGTTGCAGTCGTGAAGTGCACGGCGCGGGGCTCCTACCCACAGCCAGACCTCAGCTGGATGGTGGACCAGAGGCATCTCACGCACCATAGTAACCAGGTAACTCCTCCTCTTCGAGGCACATTTATTACAGAGGAAAACAAATAGTTTTTTAGTCCTTGCCACAGGAGATCTCAGGGCTAGCAGCTATTTCTCTCAACGTTTGAGTCTATCCATTCAAAGAGGAAATGCTGCCAGAATCCTGGGATCCTGCCGCACAGCGACAGTATGGACGGTGTTCTGAGTTTTTGAACCTTGAACTTGAAACTTGAACTTTGAACTGTGTTTTAAAGTGTCATAGTAAAACAACTGCTACACTAACTAACCACCGCAATCCTACAATTTTACTTGCAATCTGACCAAAGAAAGCACGTATGTGTAAATCATTATGTATTTTATAAGTATTCAGAGCATAATCCATAGAATCTAAATTAGTGTGAAATACAACTCAACATTGCTAATTGCTAAGCCCTAAGTTTCAAACCAGAATACATTGTAGCAAATACGGAAAGTTATGTGTACTTTGTTACAATCCCACATCGTATGTGGGACTTGACAGTTGTTTAATTGGTCTGTAGCATTATAATATTATAACAAGGGATGACAGTTCAAATAGTGGTTTAGATTTGCCGCTACAAATATATGGGTACTCGTAAGTATACTGCAACCGCAAGGTTGAACAGATAAAAATACTTCCAAGGTATACTTCTAAGAGCAAACTTTACAAAGCTAGCTATTTATTCCAGACTTCTAAGCTTTGCCTGTCTTTGTACTTACCAACTTCGATCATTCATCACTCGCTTGGTACTGCGTAGTTACTAACTGTGACCTATTTACAAGATTCCTAACAAATTGCCACACGAGATGAGCAATTTGTCTCTCCATTTGGCTCTTATACTTTGAATGCCTCTCCCAATAGACTTTTTAATCAAGTCTGAAGTCTGGTACGCTTTTTATACAAAGCTTGATAAATGAAATAAATCATCCTAGTTCAGTTCAGTTTCTTTATCTAATTTACTCAAAAAATATCGCGTTGGCTGCTAGTAGTATCGGTCGAGCTACACTATTTTCGAAGGTGGAGCATACCTGTAGGAAATAGAGTAATATTGACTTTAAGCAGGGATACGTATATCCTGTGGCAGTTCACGTAGTAGCATAGCAGCCAGCCACCTACGATAGTTACCTACCGTAAATTATTATACTTCTCAACGATATCTGTATTAAGATTTCAAGTTTTTGGGTTAAGTAAGCCAGGTTACCAGGCAACCTAAAAGTATCGTGAACATTTTGCCCGTGACTTAAAAATATATTTGACTAAGAAATGTTACTACCTACTCTGTCGACAACTTTTTAAATGACGAATCTATTTAATGAGATATGAATCGGGCCGCTCCTCACTTAAACATATTTGCATACCCTATCAGGGTTACCCTTCAGTGTTCACTTTCCACATCTTGTTTGTGTAACTATGTACTTTACAATTCGCAAATAAATAACTATGACTATGACTACCAATAAAATTCTGTTATTTTTTTTCGAAATGATTACTTTTTCTTTCAGAGTTGGGATGAAGCGACCAGAACAGCGGTATCATTCTTGGAGCTGACGCCAACAGTGGCGGACAATGGTGGCACGCTACAATGCCTGGCTTCCAACCCTGCAATGGAGTCCGAGCCTGGCTCCAAGGCTGACGTCATCAGGCTCAATGTCACATGTAAGTTGCACCACCTTGGTCTGAGTTGGTCCCAATAGTGGCTGACAATGGAAACCCATTCTTTTTATATTAATCAAATTCTGTGTTATCAACTAAGATTTGGGTGCGGCTATTTTCATCGCGAGTCATTATTGGCCTAAGACAAAAACCATTAGAATTAATGGATTTCTTAATTTGTATTTTTATATTTTTTCATAAATAAGATAAAATGTTCTACTAAGCTTTGTTTCCAAAGTATGCTGTCGGAGCCTGATGTACCGGATTTGACAGAATACAGGCTTACACAAAGCGACTGATATCAGACCACCGCAACCCCGAAGTGATTAGGGTGATTATTCTGATGTATGTTTCGTCCATACTTGTACGCACTGCAAGTGGACATTTACCGCCAAAATTGGCCATACGACATACAATCTCGTATGGCTTATACATGTATAAGCCATACGAGAGCATGCTACGCTCCAATAATTCATTTTTTTAACAACATCCAGTTGTCGAATTAAATGTGCACAAAACGGTCGTCGTAACCGAATACGACTAGAAGAACTATTTTTATTAGGTTGTTTCTTCAATTTAATATCTGACCAGATCAGTTGTGTTATCTTCCAGATAGTCCAATAATCGAAGTGTCTCGCCTTGGGGACGGCAACCTCAATGAGGTGGTGGAACTAGACCCGCTACATCTGGAGTGTGAGGCGAAAGCCAACCCACCTGTGCATAGGTTTCAATGGTATTTTAATGTAAGTAATATATTTCTTCTTTTATATAACAAATAAATGAGAACCAGTTATTTGGTGTCAAGAGTTTATCAAGCCGGTCTAACGGCCGATTATTTGGCCACCGAACTTATAACAATACCAGATAATCATGGCTAAGTTAGTTATCTAAAAGAGTTGCCTGATTTAGTTTACCCATTCAAAGACAGACCACGTTAAGAGTTGCCTATTATGAGTACTTGCATCTACCCTGTTAGAGAGGGAAAAAAATAGGAATGGAAAAAACAGTTACATTTACCAAAATTATGCAATAAAAAGTTATCTGATATTGCTGACTAGCTTCTTATTAATGACTACTTAACACATAATAATACCAATAGGTCACTCATCTTCGTCTTAGTCGTTTTCTTCCTAGCTGAAGGTCGTGTCTAGCTTGAAGTCTTGATCACTTGGTGCACTATGCTTCTCCATGATGTCCTATCCTCCGCGGTCTTGAGAGCTTGGGTTATTGGCAAGCCTGTAAGGGTCTTAACTATCCAACTGACTATTAATGTAAGTCATAACAATATCTTATTGCAGGACAGTCTAATCCGCCGCGGCGGTATCTGGGGCTCGCACGTGGTGTCGCAGCGGCTGCTGGTGGAGGAGGCGAGCAGGCTCCACGCGGGGAGGTACTCCTGCGCGGCAAGCAACGGTGTGGGGGAGACGAGGGCGGATTATATCTCTATTACTGTTTATTGTGAGTATCGTTAGAGCACGGTAATATGATAAACTGGAATATTTATGTATATAAGTTTGGAAAATTTGTGAAAATAATGACGACTGGCAGGATTCGAACCTGTGTATTTCTGATTACCGCTCACTGCTCAGAAGTAATTAAAGTAATTATAAGTTTTGTTGTTTCTTGACGATGTCTGGGTCCATTAATAAATGTAGGTATGGACTGCTTTTAGTCGAATTAATAAACATAGTGCGACTTATATAGTACTGCTTTCGTGTCTAGTGCAATTATGGCCTTACAAGTTTAACTACAAGAGTAGGTACAAAGCTTAAAAGTCTTTAAAAGTTGTAAGTAAATTGCATTTCATTCAGCTGAAGATTATATTTTTTACTAAGAGCGCTAACGCCATCTATATCAAAACAAGTGAACTGCGTCGCATGCCACTCGCCTCCATTACAAAACGACTCACCCTATTCCACCCTACCCACCGACGGTACGTATTAAACATCACCTTCCACTGACAGCAAAACTAGATGGCGTTGAATAAATGTTTTAACAACTTATTTTTCCCCCACTTCCAGACCCTCCAGAATGCGCCGAAAGAGGCATCACTATCCAGAAAGAGAGTATCAGCTGCAACGTCAAAGCTCTGCCCACACCTGATACCTACTTCTGGCACGTCCAACCTTCTGGCTTCGACGTCCAACACCTAACCACTGGCTCAGCCATACTTCCTCTAGCTCAAATCACCGGGCCATTAGCAGGGACTCTCAGTGCCAAATGTGAAGCAAGTAATGGAGTGGCATCGCAAGAGGAACAGTGCAAAAAGATATTCAGTTTCGAGCATCTAAGGCCGCAGCAACCTCAGCAATGTGATCTGGCGTTTGAGTATGGGGAGTTTCAGATGAGGTGTATACCAGGTGAGACGCTATCCTACTTCCTACTAATATTGGAAAGGCGAAAGTGTTTGCTTGTGTGTGTGTTTGTTACATCTTCACGCTTAAACGGCTGAACCGTTTTTGGTGAAATTAATTATAAAAATAGATCAGACTAGATTAACAGATAGACATTTATACTATACCTACTTTTTATCCCTGATTAACGCGGGTAAAATCGCGCTAGTAAACATATGTCTAAAGGGTAAACTATCTTAGTTAGTTGGTTTTTAAGCGAGCATGGTTTCTATTAATTATTGGGTGCAACTTAAAATAGGTAAGTACTAGGTAGTTGTTACTAGAATCAAAGTTTTTCCAACCATAAACGAGTACCTATTTAATCGTTATATTTAATTAGTTTATATTTATGATAACAACTACCTAATCTCTCGTCTACTTATTTGCAGTGGAAAACGCAACATACTACGAAGTGTCAGTATGGAAGATGTCAACAGCAAACACTTCTTTGGTCCTCGATAGACGTGCGTCCATGGGTTTCGGCAGTGGCCAAGCACTGGCCCAGGGTGCCTGGCTTGTGAGAGCTGGTGTGGGGGTGCTGAGAGAAGGAGACGAGGCAGGAGCCATGGCGTGTAATAGATATGGATGCTCCAGGGCACTGCTGCTGAGACCTACGGAGAATTTGCTGCAAGTTGCTTCTCCACCTTGGTATCATGGTAAGCATACTGTATTCTTGTGAGCACGAATTAGAACTGAAATTATGGTATATCTAAGTAAAAGTATATACGTATTATATCCGTTATCTAGTACCCACGACACAAGCGTTAGCTCAGTGTGGGACTAGATGGCGCTGTGTGCAATGTCCCGTTTTATTTTTATTTATCTACGTGTACGAGTGTCTAGTTTAACCATGCTCTTAAATAAGCACTATTTAATACCATAAAAAATAAAATATCTTTACTACCTCTATCTAGTTCTAAATTACCTATACTAACATTATATCATAGTATTTTTGTCAGCCCTTATGATATTTACCTCTCTTTCCAATACCAGTGCTGGGTATTATTATAGGCTTTTGAGGTTTATACGCCATGTGGTAAACCGACAATGCTATCGTATATATCCTAGACAAACCTCATCTTCTGTAAAACATTCAGCGGTCTTCTTCTTCTTCTTATCGAATGAGAGTGGCCAACTCTGGTGTCGAGAGTTTATCAAGCCGCCCTAAGGGTAATATCGGTTATTATTTTTGCATCTTTCATTTCCAGTATTCCTAGAACGTGAGATGGGTATCACGGTCGGGGCGCTGGTTCTGATCGCCGTGTTCGTGATCTCCACGTACCTGGTGGTGAGGCTGGCGCGGCGGCCGCGCGCCAAGACCACCCAGCCGGTGATACAGGTGCTGCAGTTGGATGACGTGGCCAGGAGCTACCTGGACAGTGTTGGAGGTAGGTACGTCATCGCACTGCCATTTCATCTCATTACTCGTATTTATTTATGTTCACTAACGTTTCATTTCAAAAAGTAGCTCATAGACTTAAATATTGATCTATAGATATAGTAAGAAAGTGCGTCTGTTAATCTAACATTTCATTCTCAAACTTAATTGGAAATGAGCGAAAATAATCACGATCTAACATGTGCCGTTTTAATTACCTACACGTCAGAAATTTACGCTGCTACGAATCCTGCCGCTCGTAATTATTTATGCTTATTTTCAAATAAATTTGTTGATACACGCTCATTACACAATCATCACCGTAAACAAGACAAAGTGGCATTTCAATATGGTCGCTGATGTAGGTCGGACACTTTCAATAGTAAGTAGGTGTAAGCAGTCTGTTTTAGTACTGCAGTCGTTAAACCCTGGGACTGTTTAAAATCTCTATACACCAGAGTTTGCTACTCATTTACGAACCTACTTTACCGCAAACACTATAGGTGAAGTTTATTAGTTTTTTTTTTTATGTTTTCACGGCTATATAAAATCAAAGAATAGAAGTAACATACACATTACATACATATATAGTAAAAATAGTAGCATAATACTGTATACATATACTCAAATTTATGTGGGCTTAACTTTGATTAACTATATAAAATCTTTATTTCTGTCATCAGCACCCCATAATCTATTATATCAAACCCACTAACGTCATTACCACATCGAAACTCAAATTCACCAAATCATTTTAATTTGAAAAATATCTCAAAGTTACAATAAAATATCTTCTCATCTTTCTTATCATTCTTTCAGAACATAAGATCCATGCATCGTGCAGTCTGCGCTCCTACAGCAGTGGTTACTCCGAGGCATCAGGTGACTCCGCCCCAGCAGTGGACCGGAGGAGGAAGCCCACACTGTGGGACCGGTGGGAACAACCTCCTCCTGACGTTACTCTCACGTTGAGCAGAGAAAGTGCGGTCTGAACCTTAAGTGTTGTTTGAACCTTAACTGCTCCTTGGACCTTAAGTTTTTGGGGATGAAGCAAAGAGGATTGAAATTCCTAAAGTCAAGTTATGACTAAGTACAAGCCTAATTTGTAACTAAAAATAAGACAAAAAAAATGAGATTATTCGTGCATGATTTAAAAGCAGATAAGTACTGTCGTGCTAAAAGTAAATTCAGATTCATAAGGCATGAAATGTTGGAATCTTCGCGGTTCTATATATGATTAGTGAGAAAAATAATGCACGAATTTGTAACTTGATTGAAACAGTCTTATGTAGTTGCAAAGTAGGCCGAGCGACAAAACGGGAAAGAACAACAAAACCCAAGCAACGGGAGTATATCAGTGTTAAATGTGGTAGGTACCAGATGATAGCAAAAACTGTGATGCATGTGACTCATTTAAATTGATAATGTGAGATGGGGTATTACTAATTAAATTGTAAATTTAAACTAAGCTTTCTCTTAAATGCCAAATCTTCAGCTGTTTACACGAATTACCTTTAATCTTTCTTCCAAACCAAGTTAAAATACAAGATGACGGAACGAAATTTTCAGAAGAGAGTTTGACACACGTTGAGAAAATTTGTTGATACATTTCTAATGCAATGCGAATGTTAGCTTGATATTGTAATCATCGTTTTTGTGTTAGAGATTTTACTGTTGATTTTCAACGTCTAAGTTATATCTATAGAAATTTATGGTACTCGTAATCTGTTTGATGTGCCTACTCGTATAACCTATGTAAATTATTTAAAGATTATCAAAACCAGTTTTGAAAGTATACTTAGCTTATTTGTGAACACATTCTGTTTTGTGTACCATTATAAATAAATAAATAAATAAATAAATAAATTGGTGTAGAGCCGACCCAAATTGGGAACGTGACTAAAAGGAACAACATTTTTGTTCGATTGTTTTGTAAGAAAGATTATTTTATATTAGATAGGATTTAGATAGACATACCTAATATCTCTCAAGATGTTGTTGTGTATACAGATATCAGCTGTTGAATAATTATAACAAAAATTTACGTAAAAATCTGGAAAGTGAAATAGAAGAGTAAAAATTATAAATGAAAGAAACAAAAGTTTGTGATGTTTAAGATACAATTTTATTTTGAACTACTACTTAAGTACGTAAATTTTATTAGGAATAAATAATTCTAACTAATAGTTATAAAATAATTTAACAATAAATATATGATGACACTTACATATGAAATTGTTTCTTTTCACACTAATGATTGTGGCCGTATTTAATAAATTAGGTACTTAGTTGCAATGACAAATAGGCTTTCTCATCCACATAACAGGTAATTGAAATATTGATCCTATAAAAAAAATATTCTACTTACAAATGAGTATGTACAATTATAATTAGGCTTATCTAAAATACAGGTCCCCCGGTGTACGGTCTAGCACTAGTTATTTGCAATTTTGGTCGATAATTCCTCACGGTACTAGCTTTCCGATCAATCCCTGCAACTACAATAGGACTCTTCTTCAAAGATAGGTTATTCTTGATGTTAGTTTTTAATATCCCAGCTTTGTTATTCGATGACAATGCTTGATTCGTGGCATTAGACGCATTTAAGCCAATTATTGTAAGATTATCTGAAATCTTCGGTGTATTAGCTTTAAAGCTCATGGGATTAGCTGTCGTTAATCTCATATTTTGAGTTACATTATTTATTCTTCTGGTGGTAAAACTTGTAGAGTATTTGGTTACTTTAGGCGTTTGGGATGAAGTGGTGGAAAAAGCGTCATAATTGCTACTCGATGTGATGCTCCCAGGCTCGGTATTCTTCACTTCACTACTAGAACTTATTGGCTGATTGTTGACGTTCGGAGGAAGCACACCGCTTCCAGTTTCCGATGGAGCTTCTTCGATAAATATACCATAATCGTTATTCTCCGAGTAAATATTTGCATTTGGTATTCCATTTGGTAGTGGAGGGACGTCCGCGTTTAAAGGCGGCACGTAAACAAAGTCTTTAGGAATATCGTCACTTGTCTTCACAATATGGACAGTCTCATTCAGCTTGGGATCTTCAATAGTCACAACAGTGGGCTCTTGATCAAGATCTCCCATTTGTTGATAAACATATCTATGAACAAGATTACTGTACTTAGTAGCATCCAGATACTCTTTATAGTTTCCAATATTTTGAGTCAGATACGGAACTCGATCATCATTGTCTTTAGCAGTAGTTTTCTTGTTCTGATTTAATTTTGCGTTTATAAATGTATTCAACTTTTCCACTTCTGCGTCGGATAAGTGGTCCCTTATGTCAAAAGGATGGTTAGATGCTGTGATGAAATTAGGAACAACGACGTCAATATCGTTACTAGGCGCATTCAATCCTTCAATATTTACTAAACTTTGAGGCATATTTCGCGACACGTAAGAATGTACCGGAACTTGCTTCAAGTGGATAGGTTGTAGAATATGTTCTTGGGTTATTAACGGGATAGATTGCCTGGATGCGATGAGGTAAGGGTTAGCACCTATTGATGCAACTTCAGCTAGTCTCAAAGCTATATATTTAGGTTTATCTGGAATTCTGTTTGTTCGTGTCACGATCACATCTTGGTTGTTATAAGATTCAAACTTCATGTCAGCATTTTCTCCTTCTTGTTGATAAGAATACTTAGTTTGAAAAGGTGTGTATTTTACTTCTGAAGCTACTACCATGGGTTGATAGCCTGCTCGGTAAACAGGCATTGGTTGAGGATTAACAACTTCAATAACTTTATTGGGATTTACAGCAGGCAAGACATAAACTGGGTCTCTGTCAGTTGTCGCTTCATTATCTGACTTTTCAGGCTCTCGTATGTGTACCACTCTTTCACCGCTAAGTATTCCAGATTTCAGCAAGTTTTTCGCAATTTCAAGAGCAAACAATGTGTCTCCTTCGGTGGTCGTCCCTAAGTAGCTTCCAATAATTGCTATCTCTGGACTCACCATCACAGGATCTTTGGGTTTGGCTGCTGGTTTAACATTGTCAGCCTTCCTTGTCACTTTCAGATAAATGTTATCATATCCTTTGATTTTGAATAGTTGAGATGTTTCATTTTTCGGTATCTTAGGCAGTTGAATCACTATCGTCTCAGTTCCAAAGAGTTTCGAAGAGATGAGATGTTTGAGGGCCCATAGATCTCTTCTTGGTCGGTTGCTTGAAAACGCTCCCATTGTAGAAATCAGAAGAAAACACTGAAATATAAATAATGTGACTGTCATTATCTAATTACGAAATGTAGAGATGTGTGTGTGAAATTTGAAGATTTGATTGATACTGAACTAAAATTTAGTCTCCTAAAAGCATTTACGAAAAAGTGAAGCTATTGTATTTTACCGATAAAGGTAAATGTTTACAAACAACACCAATCTCTGCGGTTTCTTTTGTTATAAAAATGTTATACTGTAAATTACGTAATAAAAAGGTAAGTACATATATTAATTTGGCAGAAACAATGCTCAAGAATGAGATAATAATGATGCAATCTTACTATTGTAAATTGTAACAAAACTGAACATCCAAGGCGCAAAAATAATAGAGTGAAAGTCTTTCTTTTCTTCTTTCCAAGTTCCTTAAATAATGTCTTCTGCGTCTAAAATGTATTTTTGTAAAGTAATTAGGCGGTACAGGGAAAGCACACAGAACAAACAACTAAACATATATAAAATATAAAAAGCTTTTATTTTACTTAACCGTATTATAAACAGAGTTTCTACATTTGGTTAGTTATTTCAATGTTTATGTTAGATTTATATTACTTAAAGTTTAGGGTTATTTGTATCTTTCACGGTGAAGTACCGCCCTTGGCGGTAAAAGTAAAATTTAAATGTATGTATATATGTATGTATGTATTTCAGTGTAATATTTCAATGTACTTTTAATTAGTAATTTTTTTGACGAGACATGACTGATGCCAACACCTATTATCATTATAATAAGTTAGTTGTAATTCTGTATGACAATAAAAAAAAAAAAAAAAAAAAAGCCTCCTCCAATTTTCCATCTTGCAGTAACTGTCCGATCCGAGTGTATATTTATATATTCCATGAAAATGATATTTCAGACGTTTTGATTGTGCCCGTAAAACTTGAATGATTTCTCTCTGTTACCATTGTACTTTGTAGGTGTATTTGTACAACTAAACATACTCGTAACTAAAGAAAAATGAGTAAGGGGAATACTTTTTATGAAAATAGTAAATTATTAATAGATCTTTATTTACAATAATAAAATATAAAAACAAGGGAAGAAAAACTAAACATACTACTTCTAACTACTACAAATAGGGGCACTTAGAAAATCTTTAGAAAAGCCTAAAGATAATCTAAGTGCTCCAGCCCACTACCAGAGGGCAGCGTGCCCAGCATACTGGCCGCATTACCACGCTGGATGGCAATGCTGATACGTTGAGCCAGAAAAAGGCCAGCATTTTGGTCATGCGTCGCGTCAACCAAGCGCTCCGAGAGGTTTTGAAAAAATAGTTAAATTCAACTTACACATGTAAGGATCCACCGCATCATAAGCACTGACCACTGTTACACCGCCACAATAAAATTAAACTGACAAACTGTATGAATGAACAACACTTTTATAATTTAACCATTAACAGCCAAAACATTAGTAAATTGCATAATTAGATATGATTCAAACATTTCGTAAAATCTATATTTAGTAGGATTCGCAAGTTAATTTACCGAGTTTTACGTAATTAGTCCTAGATCATTACAATAATGAGTCAACCCAAAAATGTTAAAAATACTATTATTATTGACTGGCCTGTTAGCTTAGTTGGTAGTGGCTCTGCCTTCTAATCTAGAGGTCGCGGGTTCGATTCCCGAATGACACAAGTATTTAAACTTTAAAAAAATTATAATTACTTGTGTTGAGTCTAGTCGTTTGTATGTATAATAAGTATGTATTTACAAAAGAAAAGTATATGAGTATTATATCCGTTATCTAGTACCCACGACACAAGCGTTTGCTTAGTGTGGGGCTAGATGGCGCTGTGTGCAATGTATATTATTATATTATGTATTATTATTACTATTGACGTAGGTAATTATTGACTTATGTATGAGAATATAACTATTATTACATTAACTGATAGGTAGATAAAGGTGGTTAGTACATAATATAAACAAGTAACTGAGGAATATAACGCAATACTGTCGGGTCCGAATAGGACGAGATCTGCACAAGATCGACACAAATGTGACATAAACAGGGTGGTCTACATATTCTACCCAGCAGTGGTATTTCAAGGTCTGTAGATAATGATGATGATGAAGGTACAAGCACCTATATAACGTCGCCATCAAATAAAAGCATGAACGAGTCGACACCGCGGTGGCGTTACGGTAAGCTTTACACTCTTTCCAGCGAGTATTCATTTAGTCGAGTAGTGGCTAATTTATTTTAGAAATTCACTAAAATGAAATTAATTTATTCGCGCTCAAGCTTTGAACACTAAGTTGGCTTGAAGCGACTTTGTGTAAAACTTGACCATGTGCTGGAATGGATATTGCTCTCAAACAAGGTTGTTAAAACACACAATTAAATTCTAGGTGACAGATTTACTAGGTATTTGAGGGCTTTGACAGAATATCGTCCCTTATCATAATGCAAAACTAAAACACATCCTTGGATAAAACCGATTTAATTTAAAATAAATATAGCTTACCTAGTTAGCCTAACTATATACATACTAACTATTTTCTGGCTCAACGTATCAGCATTGCCATCCAGCGTGGTAATGCGGCCAGTATGCTGGGCACGCTGCCCTCTGGTAGTGGGCTGGAGCACTTAGATTATCTTTAGGCTTTTCTAAAGATTTTCTAAGTGCCCCTATTTGTAGTAGTTAGAAGTAGAATGTTTAGTTTTTCTTTCCTTGTTTTTATATTTTATTATTGTAAATATAATATTTATTACTATAACTTAATTACTTATCATACAGTAGAGTTTGCGGTTGTATGAACTCATATTTATTATACGACAATATAATACTTAATGTGTGTGACATAAGCTTGATCTCAGTGACATTATTATTGACTCCCGACAATATTCTCGTGAATTTGACGAGGCTGTGTAGGTATCTGTTCTTTATTTTATTTAGATAGTAGGTATGGGAATTCTTAAGAGGCCTGCGTTCTTGTAAATTAAAATTTATATGATTTAAGTACTTACTTATTATAATTATCATTATATTTGTGATTAGACACTGGAAGACATATGTGATCACCTTATTACAAATTAAGCTAAATTCTAAATTACTTGCAAATTTTTTCAACTCGCTATATCTTTACGGCATTACTATCTTTCTAGTAATTGAGATACAACTTGAACAATAAATTATGATTCGAGTGGTGCTATTAACCACCTGCACTAAAAGAAAAGTTTTCGAGTATGTTTCGTACCCGTACTAATACTGACAATACTGTGCATGCGATAGACAATATCACCCGTTAGTCTCAAATACTTAGCTGATTTAAAAGACATGTGGTGATGATACGGTATTGACTTGACATAATAGCAGCAGCCTGGCAGTTAGTAGACCGTAGCCTAGCAGTTAAGGCATTTTGACGGTAGCAGAAATCCGCAGGTCAAATCCTGCCGGTCGTGATTATTTTCGCTAAATCCGCTTCCAATGATAGTTTATGTTTAACAACCATAGTGCGGGTTTTGCACTTGTCAAAATAACTCTAGTTTATGTGACCTTTAAATACTTCTGCCAGTATATCCTACGCATTAAGCGCACCAAGGCACGTCAGCGTCGAACACATGCCTGGGTGGGAGGGGGTGTGGGTGGTGCGGCTGCGGGGAGCCGTGCAGGAGCTCGCACATGAAGCTGATGTACGTGATGGCCAGTCGGAGCGTCTCGATGCGGGAGAGACGCTTCTCATAGGCGAAGGTTGGTACCTGGGGAGAAGAGGTCTTATGTAGTTGTGATTTGTGATACTCGGAACTAATTGGAACGCATTGGATGATTATAATAAGATTCGGGGAGATGATATTATTTAGATGACCAATAACAGATATCGCTATTCATAATATACCTACTTACAAGAAAAAACTAAACATTCAACTAAGTACACTTCTTAAAATCGCAAAAAAGAAATTCTGTAGAAAAGCCTGAATACTCCTAGCCCACTGCCAAAAGGGAATTTAATTTGTCTTGCCTTGTAAACCAAATGCTTGTAGCCACGATCTACACGCTGTGTAACTAATAAATAATTTATCTAGCCTAAGATCTAGCCTTCGCTTAAGAAAAAATAAATCTAAAGTCTTTCATGTTGAACATCGGCAATCTGCTCCCGAATGTAACCTCGCAACCGCGCGATGAGGCGAAAAAGATCACCGCGGCTTGTAAACCCATCATCAAATACATAATGTAGTAAAATTGCGTTCTCACCTTTCGCCTCAATTTATCAAATGCCTCATTCAAATTGAACATCCTCCGTCGCTCCCGTATATTGGCGGCCCGGCGCTGCGCCACAGACGCGACCCGGCGCCGCGGCTTCTTGCCGCTGGTCGGGGAGCGGTGGCCGCCGCGGCCGCACCCCGCTGCCGACCACACTGAGATAACAAGATCAGGATCAACAAAAAAATTATAGGACCATTTCGGAAACTTTCCCCGTCGAATAAAAATTTTTTTTTTGAAATCGGTTCATAAATATCGGAGTAATCGAGTATTACCAAACAGAGAAAGTATATGGGGATGTGTTGGTTACTTTTTCACGCTGCTACGGAGCAACGGATCAACGTGATTTTTAATATGAAGGTAGAAAATGGTCCGGAAAGCATATAGATAACGTTTTATTCTGATGTATTACGGCGACGCCACGTTATCTATAAACTAAGGTTCATGACCATCAGTTCATGATAACATTGACCATCATATATTCAAATTGGTGTTTCTTTTTCAAAATAGGCTTAAATCAATCTTTCTTGCAATAACTCGTCCCAGTGTTAGATTAAACACATTTACCTATAAGAATCTGGTTAACTTCCTCGACTCTCAAAACGAGAGAACTTTTGAAGAATTATCCTATGATTTAATTTAAAGGGTATTGGAAGGTATGACATAAACATGTATCTTACCCAGGTCAGCGGGTGGGAAGGCCAGGATGTCCGGATAGGGCACGGGCGCGGGCGGAGCGTCCCACAGCGGGCCGTACGGGGAC
Organism: Macaria liturata; assembly: GCA_964023185.1. Lineage (NCBI taxonomy): Eukaryota > Metazoa > Arthropoda > Insecta > Lepidoptera > Geometridae > Macaria > Macaria liturata. Next base: position 3,837,140 of record OZ026809.1, read on the forward strand.
ACCTCGCTGCCCTGGAAGGGAAACATTGTCAGGCGAGCGAGCGAGTCTCTTGGACTCACCATGATTTTTTACTTGGAAAAACAACAGCAGAGAAAAATCTAGTATGTTTTCCGCCTTTCGACCCAAAGCGCGCCCTTTTTATTAACGCTGAAGATTCGGGCTGATTAGTCTCTGTTGCTTCACAAGTTCAGTAACAGTTGAACATGTCGCGAGTCATCGTAACACCATAGATAATAAGTTTTTTTAAGTCGGATTAGGCTTAAATATGACTACCTGATGTTAAGCACCGCTGAAGTCTAAGATGTAGCACGCCTGCCTGTAAAAATGTGTATACTCTGGATGTGAAGACATAATTTTTAGATGGGTGGTAGTAAGTTCCAGAGTTCCACTGTAGGTAAGAATAGAACTAAAAATACCTACAGAATCATAAAGTCTTACTTACTTTGTAGTTCGCATATAGTAGATTAACAATTGGTTACGACCGTGCTAATTATTATTAAATAAACAATATAACTTACACTAGAGCTGGTCCAGACGTGCGGCGTCTCGCTGCCGTATGACATCAGCGGGAAATGAATCTTGATACCTTTTCACACACTACCAGCACAAAACCACTCCGGCACACCCGAAGGAAGATCGACCAGGGCCGACAGATCGCACGCAACTAAATCAAATATCATATCATCCCAAATATGGGGACCAGTTATTAAAAATATCAACCACGCAAAACGGAACTCAATCTCAAAGCAACAAGACCCAATTTACAATAGAAATCATTTTGTGGCAACCCTAGTTATGACCGCACCATATTTCTCGCTCCTGATTGGATAATAAAGGGGTGAGACGAGGGTGGCGGGCTCTGATTGGCTGCAGCAGGTGCAAAAGGCGGAGTCTGCCATATTGACTCCCGTTTTCAGGTTTCAGAAGTTGTTATGGCATTTGTGTTGGGGTTATAATGGTGTATTGATGGATAGCAGAAACGTTTTCGGCAGTGTTGTAAATGTCTATTGTTACTTGTTTTCGGTTTTAAGATCAGATCATTAAATTATTATGTACATACGTATAATAAAAATTTACGTAAAATTAACATGAGTGAATTGTCTAATAATTTTCGCCGACAACTTATGAAAGCCTGTTTTATCTTTCTTATTTCCAGTAAACAGATTTGGACTTTATTACCTAAGTATTTGGATTTCAGTGAAAACAACATAAAAATCTATCCATTCTTCTATCTAAATCTATCTGTAGGTACATACATTATAACAAAGCTGAAGAGGGTCAAAAGTCTGAACATTGAAGATAGCAGAACACGTTCCATCAATTCCCACGACTTTTTTCTGTTCCTCTGTGTATCTGTGTCTCTGTTTGTCTGTTTATTTAAACGCTCATCACGCGAAAACGGCTGAACGGATCATCATGATTTTTGGTGTGTAGGTACTATGAGGTCTTTAGAGTGTCACAGGCTACTTTTTATCCTGAAATAATGCGAGCGAAACCGTAGGCGTCCACTAGTCTAGTACAAAGTTTACAAACTCTTTATTTTTAATCTGTTTGTGTGTTACACTTGACCACAAACCAAAGCACCTGCATGACAGGGAGGGCGCAAAGCGGCGCTAATCTATTCCATTTAGATCACATTATCGCGTTAGCCTGATAGGCGTGTTACTGCACCCTGTGTTGTACGGTGATTGTAGTACTGGGTTAGCTGGAAAATTAATTTCATATCTTATTAGTGGGTGCTCGCGGCTTCGCTCGCATTAAGAAGTAAAACTTGCGTCCCCTATTCCACCCCCTTAAAAGTATCATTTCCAAAATTCTTTCTTAGCGGATGCCATAACATCTACCTTCATTCCAAATTTCAGCCCCATCCGTCCAGTGGTTTGGGCTGTGCGTTGATAGATAACTATGTCAGCCAGTCAGTCAGTCACCTTTGAGTTGTATATACTATTTAGATTAGGCGGTTTTGTTGTTTATTTGTCAGGCGAGGAAAAAATAAAGTCTTTTTTTACTTAGGTACGCTTTTTTCATTTTCTCGAACTATTGCAATCTTAAGTTGATTCCAGACCGGACCATGTCTCAACTTTTATACCTAGTAGGTACACGGCCACCAAATGTGGGTATAGTATGATCTACTTACTAGATTAATTTAGGAAATCAAGAATATTTTAATTGTTTCAGTATCCTGAAGCGAGGACGTAGTACATTTAATTCATTGCCGGACTATGTAAAGTTTTTATTCGACATTTAGTAAACAAAGTGTTGTGTCTTCTTATCTCGTAGCAGTAGGTACCTAATGGACATAATAATATCCATTTCTAATACCTCTGTATAAAATATTAACAATAACTTACTGTACAATAAGTTACACGAAACAGATGCGTATTTCGTCACACATCGGCTTTGTCATACCAAACTGATATAGAAATAGTGCAATTTGAGGGTAGTTGTCAATTTTGCGAGGATGGGGTAAAATTGGGTAAAATCTTACAATAACAATACCGGGCCCAAATGAATCCGCTTTGGTAGGGTGGGGACATGGATTAATTAATAAGATCGATGGGATTAGAGAAAATATGATATTGGAAATAGAGTAAGTACATAATGCAGTAATAAATAACATTTAGAATTTTCGTAAAAATTTAGATACACTCGACACGGATGTAAAGATATGTTATAAGTATGTATGAATTTCAGTACCTAAGTAATTAATTTCATCAATTTTAATTAGGCATAACGACTAAGTAACTCTTAAAATATTGCGATGTGATGAAATATAGGAATATAATTAACCTAGGTGACATCAAGTACCTAGATATTACTTTGTAATCAGTATTTCAAAGTTATTAGTTTCAATCTTTTTAGCAAAATAGGACAGCGTTTGCTAGCATCACTGTAATCTAAACCGATCTAAGTCTTGGACTGTAGGTAAGTAGCTACTACGTGCTTATATAGATCCCTAATCTATGCCCTAAATGGTTTTACACACAAACCAATTATATCTCAAAAGTTTAAAGTCACAATAATAAAGGGTCCTCAATCCGTCAAATTATTGTGATATAACAAAACATGTCGAATAGATTACACGCTCGAATTACGAACAGAGGGGTGGGCGCGAGATTAAAAATAGAGCTCCAGTTTACGCCATTCGACTACGGAGCCCTAACCCTGCGGAACCCTAGGGTGGTGCACGTGGCGTCACTCGGGGCGAAATATGTTTAGATATGATAACTAATAGGAAGGAATTGTTTTTTAATTGTTCTGGGGTGCGTGACGTATGGTAATCGTGTTGTGATTTTTTGGCTTTTGTTAGCTGCTACTGTTGGATATTTTTGTACTAATTGAACTATTATTGAGCCTTTCTCGGTGTTCCGAGTGGCCGTCGTTCCGTTGGTCGGCCGAGGTACCGCTGGAAGGACGTTGTGGAGTCAGATCTACGCGTGCTTCAAGTAGCTGACTGGCGGGAAGCGGCTCAAGACCGGGACCGGTGGCGATCTCTTGTATCGGAGGCCAAGACTCACTTTGGGTCGCTGCGCCAGCGGAGTAAGTAAGTAAGTAAGTAAGTAAGTAATTGAACTATTAAGTATTTAGCCATGTAAATTAGTATAGGGAAATAGTGTTTAAGTAGATATTGTAAGAAAAGTGCTATGCCCTAAACTTCAAGCAAGCTACAGGGTCACACAACTCAATCTTTATTTATTATTAGTTCTAAAATGTAATATTGTATAATATTGTGTACAGCATAAATAAATAACATGTGAATGTGAAACGATCGATAAGGTCAGTTTGGGGCTTGTACGTTTTTACTAGCGTATCGCTAATTAAACGAATGTTTCTTGTGTACCTATCAATAAAAATAAAAGTAACAAATAGAAATTTTAATGATTCTTTATCTTATGGGACTCAAACAGACGTTGAATCATCTTTGCAAAAGCGATTAGGAAGTTGATTTTATTTTAAATTTTCAGACGAAACATGAGCCTGTTTTATAATATTCCTACAAAAGCACACGCGCGAAAAATCAGCTTTTCCCCGTCAATAAGTTAATACATTTTTAATGAAACGGAACCGTGCAGGATGCAGCGGACACCCCCTGCTGCGATGAATGGCGCTTTGTATTGTATCCGGCGACAAAAGTATTGTATGGGGTACTAACAAGTCAGCGACTATAGTAACGTTTTATAAAACTATACTATTGGATGCCCGCGGCTTTCCCCGTTGTGGCATAAAAAGTAGCTATGTCACTCTTGGGTCCTTATAAATAATACCTTGATACCAAAATTCACTCCCATCTATCATTCAGTGGCTGCACCGCTAAACCGGAACAAATATACAATAGGACTGACATGTAATAACAAGTCCCTTAAAAACGAGAATAAAAAAAAAAAAAATACCAACAAGCTCCCTTGATTTTTATCTACATAAACCATTTATGACTGTCACTGTTACTGTCCGTCTCTCTTGAGTCGTATTTCCTCATGACTGAGGGTCGTGATTACCCCGCAGAATTATTTCGTTGGGGGATTTCTCTTGGGCAGATATATCGTGGTGGGCGCATAGATCCTTCCACGGAAGACACATGTCCTCGAATATACCTAGTGCTCCTCAAACATGTCGGTTCCCTCACGATGTTTTCCTTCACCGCTAAGCGAGTGCAAATCCACACATAACTTGAAAATACAAGTCCTTGGAGTAGGGCCGGATACGAACCAGGGTGCGTCTGGATGAAAAGCAGACACTGGAACCGCTGAGCCACACTAGCTTTTTACTGTTTTGGTTACTGTCTAAAAGCATCCAGATTTAAATAATTCCTACCTACATGTAAGGAATCAGTCTCATCAGTTGAATGTATTAGAAATGTTTACAGTTACATACATACTGAAATTATTATTTAGGAGAGATTTTTCAATATCATTAAAGTAGACAAGACAATGAAAGAGGAAATCCACATAAAAGTTTATTGTGCTTACCATACAAATGCTTCTCTTACCGTCTATTGACATAGCTTACTTATAACCAAAGTACGCTTAACTATTCATGTAATACAATATGTATATTTAAATTAAGCTTATGTATTAGACGATGATGAGTATACAGAGCTTTTTTACACGTTTAGTTAGATGCTTCTTTAAAATAAATAAATCGTGAAAGCATGAAAAATGGGATCACAGTAAACATTTTCTTTACAGTGGACCAGTTATAAGTTGGAGAAAACAAAAATCTTTCGAAATTTTGTATTAAACAAATACATATGTTTCAATCTAAATTTATAAATTTAGCAACACTGTTTCAAATCAAATTTCGTCAATTTATTAATATAACCCAAAATGTTACTTAAGCTCTTCCGAACCACGTAAAAGACCCTTGGAAGACTAACCTTGATCAACAGTTGAGTGCTGTGTTTCTTTTACACCTTGAGAACTCGACGTAACTGTCCCAGAATTCCCTGACTTTACACTCACCACAGTATTTTTCACACCCTTGCTCTGAGTCTTGATAAAAGTGAACCTTTTCTCAACCCCTGGACTTTCAACAGGAGTCAGGGAGTCTTCAAAACTCCTTTGAAAACTCCTCTTGCCGCTTTCAGAACTGCGATATTTTGCCTGAAATTTCTGCCAACTCTCCTTCACATTCTGGGGATTTGATGACACGTGTGCTTCGGAAGCTTTTGCTAGAAACTGGGAGTGTGACTCTCGGGTCATCCAAGCATCTTCATTGCTCTGAGGTGTTACTGGACCAGATTCTATGGAGCTCCAAACGCTCGAATTCTTCGTCTTCACTTGCGACCCACGGTTCAATCCCCAAAACTCGCTTTTGAATTGGGCAGGAACATCTTCCGTTTTCCAAGAATTCTCTGAAGACAATCGCGACATGCTCCTTTCGCTTTTCGCGTCTTGAGATGTGACTGTATGGGTCAGTTTAAATTTCGACGATTTCTCGTGGCTTTTGGACTCCCGGAATGAATCTCTCGAGTTTTTGTTGTGTTTTGCTTGCGAGTGTTTTGTTTTTGTTTTGGGTTGTATCTTGGTGTAGTCTGTGGGTATGATGGGTAGTTCGACCCGTCTGGTGCCGTTAGGCGTGGGGAGGTCTATGAATGGCGGCGGGTAGTACGGGGCCGGATGTCAGGAGTTCTGCCGGATGCCGTTGTTGTCGGACGACTCGTCCAGATCGTGGTTGTAGGTGGAGTGCAGGAGGAGGCCCATCACTCCCGCTCTGAGGACGAAAGATGAACAATGTTTAAATGTCAATCAATAGTACTATACTCACATTATGTCTAAAAAGTCTTGGTTTGACAAAAAAAGAGGACTGTCGAGGGAAATCGAACAGCAGTTCTTGCACAACTTCTGTTTTACGGTAGAATAAATTGGGATATCTATCAACAGTGTGCCAGTACAAAAAAATAAGCAACATAGACAGAGTCAAAAAGGTCTTGAAAAAAATAAATCTTACCTATTAGCCATGGCAAGTCGTATACTCCTCTCCTGCTCTACCAGCTCATCCAGCCGCAGCCACTGTCTCACTCTCTCCATATCCACCTCGGCTCGTCTGATCTTCTCCCACTGGTAATGTTTGAGGCAAGACTTCTTGGGCGCGCGACAGAAATCTGCTGTAGGCTCGAACACGTTGCGGACCAGAGGACAGCCACAAACGTCAGTGTCGCTGACTTTGGGGTCTTTGAAGTGCTCGGGACACATCACCTGCGGGAGAAAAGTGTATGTGTATCATGTTGGGATAAACAAAGTTTTAAGTGTTACAAAACACCAGATAAAGCAACAAATATGTTTGAATCTGGTATAACATTTAATGTGTTCGTATTAGTGCTTCATGCTTGGTCAAATATGGTCTGGTCAGAACAAATCTATCTAGTACTTGATCACTATTAGGTAAATTTGGTATCACATTTGGTCAAATTTCGTATCATTTGTGGTCAAACCTAGTATTGGTAGATTTTGGTATCACAATAGGTCAAATCTGGTATCAAACGAAATCTATAAATCAAATCTCAAATAAATCAAATGTCGTCTGAGTATAAACCGTTACAGTCTCATATTGATAGTAATGTCTCACGATAGTTTTAACTAAATCAATAAATCTGTTATGTAGCGAAACACTTACCCTGAGCCTTTTACAGTAGGTCCCATTAACCGGGTTGTAGTAGTCACAGAACATGCTCTGTCCGTCGATCCTGGTGCGGTGGCGGCTGCCGAAGGAGGCCTGCGCCTCGTACTTCACGAAGCACTTCTCCATGTGCTTGACGGCGGTGCGGGAGTGGATCTCGTGGCCGCATGTGATGCAGTACATGGATGTTTCGTCGTCTGCTTCCTGAGACGACGAAGATAGAGTGAGGCGAAAGTAAATATCGATGAATATTAGATCGTAGATTACAACGTTGCTTACCATCAGGCGAATTGTAAGTTAAGTTGTAAAGCCTATCTAGTTTAAAAGTAAAACATTAAATCTAATAATAAAAAAAATAGCCTATTACATATCTAACAATTGTTTTTTCTACGAGAGGCATCCAAGGACCTTCTGAAACAGTAGGTGTCTCAAAGGTTAAACTATTGGATATTAGAATTTGTTAGTTAGGTCGGCAACTCTACAGCAAGAGGTCAATAAGCATTCAACATTTGTATTACGAGTATTTTATAACTTCTCTAGCTTAATTTCTGTTTTGTGTGCAAATAAATGAATTGAAAATTTAAATTAAACGAATCGTACAATAAATCTACCTGCTTAATGTGACTTACGTAAATTTGCAAAGTGACACTCACCTTATCCTCTGTATGTACAATGGTAGCGGTCCTGGCCCGCGCTACGAGCGCGTCTATCTCCGCGTGTTGCTTGTCGAGGTGTCTGAGCGCAGACTGCGCCTTCGCGATCCCGTTCCGTACCACTTCCAGCGCCTTGCGGTTGCGTTGCTCCGCCGCGCACGGCGCCACGTTCCACTCTTGGATGCGCTGCGGTAGGATCTGGAAATATGGCGGATTTAGGTGAAACAGGTAATTAGAAGTCTAGAAAGGTAAGGAAGTTTGTGGTATATACCACCTTTATACCTAAATTCTGTACACAAACGTAAACCGACAGCCTAGTGAGTCAGTTCGATTCCAGTAGAAGTATACCACAGCCACACACACACCACATGCTAGTGTCGCTTTTGATTTCTACTGCATAATGAATCACAATCGATGATGTGAATAAATAAGTACTATCTTTTTTTGGTTCCTATTTTACCTTAAGTTGACTGAAAATGAAGGATAAAAACTTAACCTTAGCTAGCATATAAACTGACCAGACTGAGCCTCACAGCTGCGAGCGCGACCCCGCACTCGCTCCCGCAGTACTTGCTGCCGTAGAGCGCGGCGCGCACGCAGCGCGGCCCGCTGCACTGCCGCGCCGCGCCGCTCTGCAGGTGCGCTATACTCTCCTCCCACTCTAGCTGCTCGCGCTCGTGGTGCTTCTTTGTCTTACGGCTGCTGCTGTAGGTATAAATATAGGTTTTAAAAAATATACTACTACGGCTGGCGCCGGAGCCCGGGCCGCCGAAGAGTGATGAGCAAAGAGGCGTTATACCAGTCATCATCATTCAAGGTCGCAAACGACTATTGAGCTCACTTTCCCATACTGCATTGTTTAGAGTCACTTTTCTCTTTTTTTTTGGCATTTGCTTATGGGGGGGGTTTCCTAGAAAAGCAGCATGCTCTCATACCTATATTAAAAAAGCGGCTCCGCCAAAAGAGCACACCCTAGCATGGTTGAGCCGCAAAAGAAACAGCCGGCTAGGGAAACCTCCCTCTTATTTCCCCGGGGCCTACGTGCCCCGGAGCCCGTTCATCCAATGAAATTAATTACAAAGAGGTTCCCACTTAGTGGCTGGCAGAAGTCCAGAGATGATGATGATGATACTATTTCAGAAGAAACACGCCTCGAATACATTAAAACAACTATTTTTTTATCTCTATCTATGCTGTTCCACTTCTGGGCAAAGGTCTCTCCCAACTCCCTCCATGAAATCTCGGTTAATAGAAAAAAAAACATTAAAAAGCATGCTATTTTGGTCTATAGTCATACCCAAATAATTGACACTGAATCAAAGATATAATAAACTGAATAAAACATACCTCTGCATAATACATACATACACTATTGTTTAAACATTGATTTTGCTATGCATTGCACTGGGCCTTAAAGCTACATTCAATCAATGCTCTAGGAATTAAATCAGAAGAATAAATAATAACATGCTTTTCTAAATTTTGTTTATAGTTGAACATACCTTGACTGCTTTGAAGTCTTGCTTTTGCTGCTTTTGACACATATCCTTGTCTTGCATTTGAGCTTAGTGTTCATTCTTGCTCCTCCATATTTGTATATTTCTTCACATGCTTCACAACTGAAATAAAAGATAGTTTTTATTTTATATCTTCGATCAAATATAACCATCGAAGTTTTATATGCTTAGAAGAAATTTTGGTATGTGTCAGGGTTCCCACACAAAGTTGTCACTGACTGAAGATTGAATTGGCTTATTGATTTAATTGTTTGTGAGAAAATACAAGATATATATTTCATATGGTTTATTGTGTAACTATTGGATACTTCTAGCTTTACTTTAGTAGGTTAATTTTGACCGTGAAACAACACTGTTTCACGGTCAAAATTAACCTATGGCTCTTTCAAGACCCTTTCATATCACCATACTATAAAATTCATTATGATCCATCACTCTGTTGCGGTAGGTATGTAAGCAGGACAAACACCTACAAATGAACAAACACACTTTAGCTTTTATAATTTAAATATAACAACCAGCTAACACAAATTGTGTTTAATATTAGCTTGAAATATTTCATGTTACAAATGGGGTAGTTAGGATTCTGTTGTACTCAGTATTCTGTGCTTAGAGAACTTAAGTACCTACTGTCAGCTATTATAATGGCAAGATAACAGCACTCACTGTCCACAGTCATGTATCTGCAGGCACCCGGAGCAGTCTCCGCAGCCGTCCTTGTTGCTGGCTCGCTTTGAGGACTTGTTCTCTGACGAGCGCTCCTTCTCTTTGCGCTTCTTCCTGTCATCTCTACCTGCAATGTTAAATGTCAGTGAAAAAAAACAAACAAATAATGTGAACATATTTCAAATTAAAGTTTCTGTAACTAAGAAGTAAAACTGGCATCCCTATTTCACCCCTTTAAAAGTGGCATTTCCAAATATCCTGACATGCCAACATCATAACATCTACCTGCATGCTAAATTTCAGCCCAAACTTCCAGTAGTTTGGGCTGTGTGTTGATAGATCACTGTCAGTAAGTCTGTCACCTTTGTGTTTTATGTATTAAGGTGTAATAGTCCACAGTTAAGTTTTACTTTTTTCAGCAGAATGGGCATTTGAGTAACCACAATTTATCTGATTTTGTGATTAAGTTGCCTATGAGAAACTTAGTCACTTCTGGCTTTAATATGACTTTATAAAATTGTAGACAATTGAGACTGGTACTTGAAGTATAATAATAATTAATTAATACTTGATTAAAATTTAAAGTTTATACCTGAATCACCATCATTCTCCCTCTTCTGTGGTCGGAACCTAGTTTTAAGAGTAGGGTCTTCTTCCCGGCAGCGGTCACAGAAGTAATTCTTGATATACTTGGCTTCTCTCTCAGATATATTGATGCAATCACCATGATACCATTCTTCACAGGCGTCACATGCTCTAAAACATTGAAAATGTAAGTAATTATGACTAAAATGCAAGATTCATTTGACAAGTCTATCTCTGTATTGTGAAAAGAAATGTTTTAAATTGTAGACTCAATTTAGGAGCTTCATAAGAGTACTCCAACTAAGTAGAACATTAAAACAGTAACTTGAGTCTATCAACTAATTAAACAAAACCACAGAATGAAGAAAGTAAACATACATCATAAACCGAGAACTGTCCGAAGATCGGCATATGCAATATGCTTGACCAGCCTGATTCAAGAGCGTAGTAATTTTCGACTGCCGTTCGGGCAAGTCGAATTGCTTGGCGATGTCAGCCTTCTGTAAAATGAAGATATCGGTACGAAAACGGCAATAAATAATCAGAAATGAGCAAATATAAGATTTGGTTATCGTATTGGAAACTTACGCTTTGCTTGCTTTTTCTCTCACTCATAACTGTAGTTGTGCCAAAGACCTCGGATTAAAGTAGCATATCGTTGATTATTAACATTTTTCAACTTATGACACGAAATATATATATTTTATTTTCTCTAAAATTACAAGAATTCCAAGAGAATTCCTCAGCGTATCCATCCAACGCGTTACTTTACTTTACTTGTTTATTAATAGGGATGGGACATCACCGCCGCTGGCCGCACCATGTGATGGCCATCACTGATGGGTAAGGTAATTGACAAAAATCGATTTGTACCTACCTATATAAAATAGTCTTATTAATTACTGTTAATTACTAAGTGCACCGACTCAACGGTCTAAGATAAAGTATTTTTGTCTCTTTCTGAGTTTTAATAATAAGCTAAATATGGAAATGTTGTAGGTACATATTTGCATCGATACTCGATTAAATTTATCGCCATTCGATTATTACGTTTGAATACACTGCACTATACATTTGACTATTATGTTATGACAGTGTCATTTTATTGATATTTGACATAAATGCATTGGTTGCTATGGTGACGATAAAATGTTTATTCAATATTTGTTTTGCATTTGAGTGAGATTATCAAATTTTTCACAGATATTCGCTGCTTGATTTATGTAAGATTTGTTTTTAAACTAGGCTCACGTCAAATAAAAATGGAAGATCTAGACACTCCTCAAATAATAACTCACGTTGAATCGAATCTGAATCACTCACTGTTCGACTGCAAATGGATTCCATGTTCTGCCAAGTTTGTTGTTATCGGCTCCATGCCGAAAGGCACCGGTACTATAGAAATATACGAGATCACATCTGGAGAAGCTGTGAAGGTGAAGGAGATAGAAAGGCCTAACTCGTTCAAATGTGGTACTTTTGGAGCCAGTAGTGAGGTGGAGAGGAGACTTGCAACTGGAGACTTTAAAGGAACAATGGAGATATGGTTTGTTTATTTAATTACTTTAACTTTATGTAGTTGTTATCATCACCACTATTGATGGTATCAACCATGTATTTACCTATGTTATTCCAATCCTGAGTAGCTTTGTGTGTTGGCCTCATATGGCCAACAAAGCCTAAATAACAGCTTAAATAGGGCCATAGCCCTGTTTAAGCTTTTACTTTAATGCAGATATACTTACTGTCTTACCAACCAAATATTAGGTTGCTGAGAGCATTGCTCTGAGTTAAGAGAAAACCTGTATTTTTCCAAAACTGCCTTTTTTTTCAAATCTGCCTAATAAACTGAAATCAATATCCAACTTTATAAGTTGAGAATATGGCTTGTATTGTAACATACTTGCTCTATTTTATGTAGACATCTTCATTTATGTGAATAGATTTAATATGAATGTTGTATTGTTTCCAGGGATTTGGAAAAGAATAGCCAAGTGTATATTACAAAGGAGCACACAGACATCATCAACTCTATGGACGCTATGGGTGGCAACACTGCCAACTGTGGAGCTCCGGAGATAGTCACGGGGAGCAGAGATGGTTTGTAGATAATTATTGTTTATTTATTTGATTAAAACAGTAACAAACCAATTACATTATTTAAGAAATGAATGCTGTTTGTCTTTTAGAAGTTTGACATTTAATTTTAGACACCCAAAATATGTTTTGTAAAGACACTGTCTTGTTATAATGACCTTGACCAATTTTGAGATGGTTTGTAGATATTTATTGTTTATTTATTTAAATTAAAACAGTAACAAACCAATTACATTATTTAAGAAATGAATTCGGTTTGTCTTTAAGAATTTTGACATTTAATTTTAGACACCCAAAATATGTTTTGTAAAGACACTGTCTTGTTATAATGACCTTGACCAATTTTCTTTTAATTATTTACATTTATTGCTATTGTATTTGCTACAAGTACTTATTAATAAACTATTAAGCATTAACTGTCAGATGAGTTTTCATGCAGATTATCAAGTGCACTTTTCTCTTGTATTTGTCCTAAAAATAAATTTTAGCTTATTGAAGCCCACTGAAATACAAAGACCTCTCTCCAGCTAGCCCAAAAGTATCTATTAAAATAAAATATATTTCTGTGTCAACTTACAGGCACAGTAAAGGTATGGGATCCCCGTCAGCGAGGCAAGCCCGTGGCCAATATGCAGCCAGTCAAGGGAGAGAGCAAGCGAGACTGCTGGGCGGTTGCCTTCGGGAACTCCTTTAATGATGCAGAGAGGATCGTGGCAGCCGGGTATGATAATGGAGACTTGAAGATGTTTGACTTGAGGACCATGTCTTTGAGATGGGAGTGTAATTTGAAAAATGGGGTATGTGTTTTACTAAGTATTTAATGTTTTGTATTGTTTGCTCAGGTAGTATAATTATAATGTGTATGTGTCAGATTTGGGCCCATACATCCCAGGACTATTTCATTGCTTAAAGTTTGCTTTGTATGTAAATATAAAGTTCACATCACTAGTTAAAGAAGATGTAGTTAATCAATGGTCAACTTTGATAGTCTTTAGCCATCCTCAAATTAACTATCAAAATAAAAGAATACAAAATAACAATACCTATATTATGAGTTATTATCTGACAGTCTGCCATAATCCCCAAAATGATTTGAAATCTCTTGACGCCCGAATTCACCAGTCTCATATGAACTTAATGTCTTACTGCTTGAGTATAGCTATGCTCTCCCATTTTTTTATTGATTGCCAAAATATTTTCATGTTGCAGGTGTGTTCAGTAGAGTTTGACCGCAAGGACATTCCAATGAATAAACTAGTGGCTACCACCTTAGAAGGCAAGTTCCACGTGTTTGATGTACGGACACAAAATCCAACTAAAGGATTCGCACAGGTACCTATAACAAAATCCCTTTAACTTTTAAAAATTTAGTTTGAAACTAGATGGCGCCATCTATGAATCATGTATTAGTTAAATTTTCCTATATAATAAAGTCCTAGAATCTATATAGATATAATTTCCTGAAAAAGTGAATTCTATGCGAAGATAATACTTAGGTACGTACTTGGTTATTATATATTTTGCGCCATTAGTGCTTTATAATAGAATAGAATATTTATTTCTTACCTCAAAGATAACTTAATTAACAGAGTTTTCAAATTGATTTTTAAATTGACAAGTGTTACCAGTCGCTACTGCACTAGGTACCCCTGTATCGCAGCAGCCACAGGTGCTTTTAAATTTATATGTTTCGCTTCACAATAGTTGTTAATGGTAATGTTTATTTTTCTCGTAATTTCCAGGTGCTAGACAACAACTCTAAAAGCGGCACCATTTGGGTAGCGCGCCACCTGCCGCAGAACAGAGATGTGTTCATAACGTGCGCCGGCAATGGACAAGTCACTCTGTGGAAATAGTAAGTTTACCTTGAATTCAGAACTCCTCAAGATTTAAAGGGCCTGATTTTACCATAGACAAATCAAACAGAAATATTCAAAAAACTTTTTAAACTTCTACACTTATAAATTTATCCAGTAAAATAGCAAGGAGCAAAGCTCTTTATTGAATATCTATACAATTTCACATTTAAATCATAGGATTCATTACTGAACATCCAAATACAAAGAACATGAAAAGCTCTTTAATCAATTTTGTTAAGCTCTAAAAAAGTTTAACAGCTACATCTCGTAGTAAAAAAGACCCATTTCATGAGTATTAAATTATTTGTGGTCATATTCATTGTAAGAGATGTTATTTTCCAGTGAGTACCCAGAACAGCGTCACCGCGTGGACGCAGATGGCGTCGCGTTCGGCGTGGCCGGCAAGTTGAACAGACTCCAGCGCATGGTGATCAGCTCGCAGCCAATCAACGCGCTGGACTGGAACCCGAACCACGCCGGGCTCGCTGTCGCCACCGCGTACGACCAGTGCGTGCGGGTCATTGTCACTACTAAACTTAATTTGGTATAAGGATATCTACTCGTAGAATAGCTATAGTTAGATAGCAATATTAAATTTAAAATGATTTGAACATTTCTAGATTCTAGAACATGTCTTTTAATAGGATTGGTTGGTAATTAGAGTAATTACTTACCTGCATACACATACCTAAATTTAATGCTCAAGTTTGTATTCAGTAACTATAGGTTATTTTTTACTCTATATAAAATTGTGTCAACCAAAAAGCTAAGCTTTTAATATGTAGGTAGTCATTCCAGATTATATTATTCCCTGTGCCTAAATATTTCTGTATGTATTGTAATAACTAGTTATTTTATATCTATTCTAAAGTAAGTATGTATATGTATTTGTATAGGTATAATACCTGTGATGTCTGGCTGGTCAATAAATAAATAAATATATTATCTAAGTACTACAAGTATTTTAATTAAAATAAAACAATCCGTCAGTTTCAAACTCAAAAGAGCGATTTATTAATAACCTAGCTCTTAGGATTTATAAATTAAATTAAGGCTAGCATTCAGTTCTTATTAACACTAATTGTTAGAATGAGGTTAAACCATACTAAAGTCATTAGGTACTATTAGAGTTTATTTGTTGTAGCTTAGTATTCTAATCTGTATTGTAGTTGTTTGCTAGCTTTTTGACTCATCAATAATTTTGTCGCCAAAAATTTACAACACAACACACCGATTTTTTTGTTCTTGTCAATAACTTTAGTACGATTCACTTTCGATTTAACTCTTGAGACAAAACTTGAAACAACAAAACCGATATTTTATTTTAAAACATCAAACTTTTATCCTTCCAAGAATGTCTAAGAGCGGGTATATTCAAATCTGCACACCGAACATGTTACAGCATCATTTTCTTTAACTCCAAAGTCCAACCATATGTTTGGCAAACAGTCATCCAACAGCCAATTACGCCAACAACAAGAATAGGCGAGCATTAGCTCACTCAAATAATGTTCTTCCCAATCTCTTTTTATTTGTATTTTTTTTGTTGTCTGTTTGTCAAACATTTGGCCAAGATTATAGGTGTTCAAACAAGTCCGATGTGCCACCATTTAGGCATATGTAAGCGTAACTACCGTCTCACTTCGTCTATAAATACCGCGGGTTTAAAATATTCAATGCAAAACAGATGCCAATGAAATGGTTAAAGGTTCACCTATACTCATCAGAATTGGTTCAGGCATATGTCAAATATATTTATCTTTATACGATTTGTATGAAAGCGTCTAAAACGTTACTAAGTCAGTATTGTTCATATGATTTTGTTTAACACATATTGCCCCGAAATGCCACTAGCAACAAAACAATTTGGTTGCCAATTCTACAAATAAATAAATAATTAGCTAAAATATGAATTCATCTGTCATTAATTGTACAATCTTATTCGATTTGATTGCGACTTTCATGATTTTTATATGTGGAATTGGCATTGTTAATTATCTTTGTTGCAAGGGTAAAATAGACAACACTGATGAGTACAAACCTATCCTAAAATCCAGCTAAACGCTAGCATGGTCCAATGAGTCTGGTGTCTACGAAAAGATTACAAACTCAATAGTGCTAATAAACCTACTTTGTATCAACCGTCTACGTCTCCTTTAAATAAGCATTTACCGAAAACCTTATTCTAAAACAAGTTGTTACTTGCAACACTCGCTCGTACTCGTGCAAACACTTGGAGGTGCAGTCGCTTGAATGATTTGTTGTACAAACTGTTGTATTGGTACAACTCAAAAGAAAGGAAGATAGAGAGATAGTTTATACTTCACATTATACATATCTAAACAAAAGAGGCAGATTGCAGAAACCCAACAACATAAGTTTTCACGGTTTTGTAGTTTCATCAGGAAATACGTTTGAATACAAAAAGCTACAAACCTTATGTGGTTGATTTTTAGAGGCAATTCCTTTTGTTTAGATATCTACAATTCGAGATATAAATCATCACTCCATCTTTTTTAATTTTGATTCTTACTATACAACAGTTAGTACAAAGATACATATTCCTGGCAACACCACACATTAATTAATAATTACAATTATTACGTGATCGCGCAAGTGTGGTCATCAATCAGTTTGTCATATCCAATGTGTAATCACCAACTAGTGAATTAGAATTGTACAAAAACTATCTTTTCATCCTCCATATGTAAGCTACGACATCTATGTCCTATAAAACTTATACGTATTTTTACAAACATTTTTGATTTCTATCTTATATTAAAACGTAGAAATATATTATGTACCATATAGTCATATATCTGTCGACGGTACTTTTGTCTACATTTTAATACAAGATAGATTATGTGTCTTTACCACGGATTTAATAAAGCAATACTATAGATCATTTTCTGTACAGTTAACCAACCAATCAGAATCGAGTGTCCATGCCGTGCTGTGATTAGTTTACAGGTTACGTACAAAAATTTCAGTATTTTTCTATTAAATCTGTGCTAAATCCACAGTTCATAATGATAAAGACGTCTCAAGACGATGTCAAGCAAAAGGACATGTTTTGAGATCCACTAATCTTTTACAATCTAAACCTCATATTCATTCACTTTTTCCCCAAATGTTAATTAATGTGCTCTCATATCAAACATAATTTTTTATTCCCACCATTTACTCCAGAGATGCAAAAGATCAATGATTCTGATAGAATGATCATTCGTATCGTAACACTTATATATAACTCGCTCTTACATTACATTTTATACCTTAAATTATTTCATTCAACCTCTAACTACTTTTATACAAAAGTAAATAGTTGAATTGAAAATTATTACTTAAACATAGATAGGTACGCAAACGAAAATCTACATCTTTACTTTATACGATATTCTTGTCAATCAAGAATAGGGGTAAGAGCAACAATATTGTCAACAATACTCTACCAGTATCGGACTGTGTGCTCAGAAAAATAACTTAAATAACGTTTCTTGAAATTTACAGCTATTTTAAGGTACGTACTAGGATATGATCTCAAAATATTTCAACCGGCGGAATTTAAATTATTCATTTTTTGCGCCAGATTTTTTTTTGTAGACCCATTTTACTGTCATAAATGTTCACAGTGAAAATATCCTTACTGACAATGCCAGATCGAAATCATATCAAAGAAACCGTATAATTTATATTCGATTTAACATTAGGTACCTATGTAACCAAACAGACACGTCAATACACCAAATCAGGCAAAATATTACGAAGCACAAGTATTTACTTCGCATACACTTAAAACTCAACATAAATTACTTAATCATTCATACATTGAATATTTACATTTCATTCGCTCACCATTAATAATTACGGTACTACACTATATTAGACATTAAATAAATTAACTCGAAAATCACAAATTCCAATGCATCGGTTAAAACTCATTCTATTGGTTATATCATAGTGTAATACCGCACAAAGACAGAAAAGGTGGATCCTTATTATATTTTATATATCAAAGCATTCAGTTATCTAGCACCCGTAGTACAAGCGTTTGCTTAGTTAGGGGCTAGATGGCGCTGTGTGAATTGTTCCAAAATATTTATTTTATTTATACGTTTTAAAATTATTAAATTTATTTCCTAGCATGGTCGTAAGAAGCAGAAAAATATTAAAACATTTTTAGTTCAATCCATATTCACAACAATCATTTTATATCAATCAACAAAGCTATCTGTTTTATATTCTGCATTAAGATTTCAACAAATAAATACTTCTTATTAACTCGAACGTGTTATAATCTTATTTTTATTTTTTAAACATACACAATAGACACACTTTTAACCTTAGTTTTTAATTAATCCGCGTAATCGCATCAGTTTATTAATAAATTCTCAATAAATATTTCATATCTCGTTTTGTTAATTTGTATTGCGAGTGAATACGTGAAATTAAATCATCGACCGAACCATTTTGTTGTGATTAAAATTTGCTAAAATCCGTGAATGTAGTAGGCACTATGTCAAATAAATTTATCATTACAGAGATTTTATTTGGCATTTATTCCTAGATGAAAAAAATGTGGTAGTAAAAGTTACATATATCTTTATGAACCTTCGGAGACACGCGAGTATGAACTGTGAATAAAGTTGAGCAATACTTTATATCTTGTCTTATTTAGCACGATCATTTTCATACAAATTATACATATTTATCGTTAAATATGGTAAGATGACGACTTCGAAAACTCTTTCTTTTAACTAATACGGGTTTGCACTTGGCCTTTGCAGTTTGCCTGATGGTAAGTGAAAGCTATGGCCTATTAGATGACGATCTCAAGTTCTGTACTCACATTTATATCCGAAGGCTTACAAAGTTTACTAGAAGAGTTGTAGCTAGTATTACTATGTCTGTAAGTATGTTTGTCTGTATGTGGGTGTGAGATTCGGTGCATATTGTATAGTGTCGTAGTCCTCGGTAGTAAGGGCGGTAAACCTAGAGGGCGTGACTGCGCCGGAGCACTGCTGCTCGGAGGTACACCTGGAAAGAAACAACACTCTTTATAATCTCAACACACTTCGAGTAAACTAATTTGCGAGACTTATATCCGGTGATGAAACAGGAAAAAAATCGAGTGTGATCTCCACAGGATATCATTAGCAACCACAAAGAACTAGGTAACTAACATCATACTTCTTTATTATTTTCTTTATAAGTTTCGTGACACATTCTTATCAATATGTAACTAATACAGTCTGCGTGCTGCCGCAGTCCCAGAACGTATGTACATTCTGAAGACAGGTGTCATTCCACCCGAAATGCGGGAGCAATATAGGCGAAATTACACGTGAGTGAAAACCATATTAGTTACATATTGTTCATACTTTTTCTTCTTTTCTCTTCTTCTTTCTTAGCCATTGAACATAATAATTAACATCATACATAATTAATCTTTCAGGTTACACTGTATACAGGAGCAACATAAAAGCACATCTTCGTAAAATATTTGTGTTGCACAACCGGAATTCAAAACATTAGTATGTATACATACACTTTTAAAAAGGTATGTTCATCATATGCCTGCATAACCCATTTCATTAATTGCAGAGTAGGTACAATCCCGCATCCCGCTTATCAGATATCGTTAATTAAACACTTAAAAGATACCTACCCATATTTTCATCTACACATATAATTAAGCTGAAGAGGATTAAAAATCTGTACATAGAAGATATTAAAACAAAATATGGGTAAACTTTAAATTGATAATAAAACACGTTACACGTATTTATAATTTTTGTCTGTTCATCTGTTTTCTGTGTCTCTGTTTGTATGTTTATTTAAACGGTCGCATGATTTTTGGTATGTCGGTAGTATGAGGTCTTGTAAGTGTCATAGGCTTTTTCACTATTTATCCTGATATAATGCGAGCGAAGCCGCGGGCGTCCACTAGTATCTGCATATATGTTGTCTTCCTATTTATTACTCATATATTCATATTGTATGCACTATTTTTATATTTACAAGAACCTACATGTGAATCACCTGTCTGAAGATTATATCAAGTGCGCATACAAGACATACGTCGCAGAAATAAACAAAGGAAAGTGAAATATATGCATATTGTGGTGACAAGGCACTTAGATAATTGAACTAGATAAAGTATGTTATAGTACGTTGACATAGAATGCTTGATGGATAAGATAACCCAATTGTATTATCGTAAACAATAACAGTTTGTTATCATGTATCAAGTAAATATAATACATATAAAAGCGCCATCTAGCCCCACACTAAGCAACGCTTGTGTCTTGGGTACTAGATAACGGATATAATACTTATATAATTTTCTTTTGTAAATACATACTTATTATACATAGAAACGATATATATAAATATATATAGATTATCTATAGTAGATTATGTTACCTATGAGATTCAGTCGAGGTTGTCCTGGAAGATGAGTCGCACGTAGCCCGGCGTGCCTTGCAGCGGCGCCGCGCAGAACGGACAGATGGCGTGGAAGCCGTTAGTGCCGTGCGGGATGTCCACGCCCGCCCAGTATCTACAAGGAGAAAAAATATAATTATGAGTCGGTATCTAAATATATAAAACTCAAAGGTGACTGACTGACTGATATAGTGATCTATCAACGCACAGCCCAAACCACTGGACGGATTGGGCTGAAATTTAGAATGAAGGTAGATGTTATGACGTAGGCATCCACTAAAACAGGATTATTGGAAATGCCACTTTTAAAAGGGTGAAATGATTTTTTTTTAAAGGGATGCAACATTTACTTCTTAATGCGAACGAAGCCGCGAGCACCCACTAGTTATAGGATAAAATTATTGAATTTTCATCATCATCATCCGCAGGCGGTTTTTTTCCACTGCTGGTTACAGGCCTCTCTCTTGTAATGCCAACAGTCTCGGTCCTGTGTCCGTTTCGTCCAGGTTCGACCCGCGACAGATACTATGTCGTCAACCCATCTCGCTGCTGGACGTCCGACGTTCTGTGTATTTGTTCTTGGCCACCACTCAGTCAGAGCCTTGCTCCATCTGTTGTCACCCCTCCTGGCCTACATTCCATTAAATGTTAATGAAATTATTTAGTTATAGGCTCATTATGCAAAATATTTGGGGGTCTTTAATGTATTTATCAATTAGAAAATCATTAAACGAACAAACTCTTCACTTTGTGCAGTTAGCCATCACAATACATTTGTCAGAAAAATGTAGTTAAGTTATGATTACGAATATCTATTTTACGCCGGCGTCTGGTTGGACAGAAATTCGTTGGAGAGCCGTGGAAACAGACCTACGTAAGCTGGGAGTTTCAGACTGGCAGGAAGAACCTCAAGACAGGTGGAGAGGGCATAATCTTGTTTCAGAAGGAAAGACTCAGTTTGGGTCACTACGCCAAAGGAGTGAGTTTGGCTAATTAACGTGTAGGAAAGCAACATCATACGACATTGGTGCATTACACAACATATTATGTACTTACTTGACAGTCTGCTCCGAGGCCATGTGTCCGCAGGGGTTGAAGGCGTAGGTGGGGGGCCCCGCGTCCACGTAGAAGGCGGGCTCGATGCCCATACACACGCGCACCACGGGGCCCGCGGTCAGGCACATGGGGCACCGGCGCACGCCCACCTCGCTGCCCTCTGCGCCCCACGAGTGCTCGCCTGGAACAAATGGGAAATAAATGTTAGTAAACTTGAAAGAGTTAAAAAGTGACGAGTAACTTTATCGTAGATTTAATTTCAGAACAAGCGAGGAATTTCAGGAGCTTTTAATGCTAAGGTTGCGTCTTTGTAACTGTATTCTGGGGTAGGTATTACTAAAGCAAATTTCTTTTCTTTTGTCTTTTGATGTACTTATGTACTCTTTTTTTATAAGAAAATTAAAGAGTAAATCTGGCTATGATAACTTGACGACAGTCATGTGTCCTGTCTTGTTAGTAAGAGTTTTATTCTGTTTTGTTTTGAAATATGAACTTTACAACACTGACAACACAGAAGTTATGATTCCCAGGATTTTTCTTATAAAAAGAAGTTGATCATTCCGCTGGCGCATAACCACATATCCAGTTATTGATTACGCCGCCATATTGGCCACTGAGTCCACTGATATAGAAATTCTTCCTTCAATAAGATAATAAAAAGTTCAATTCAGTTCAGTTAATACCTTGTACATGTCCACAGTGCAGGTAGACGTAGGGCTGGTTGAGGTCCTGGTGCTGCGCGGACAGCTTGCGCGGGATCACCAGCGTGTTGAGCCCCACGGGGCACTGCGGCCGCCCCGCGTTCAGCTCGTCCACCAGCGCCTCTAGGTCGCGTTTTGTCTGACAATATGTGGAGATTGAGTTAATCGGGGAAAGCTTTAGTCGAAATTTATATCAACGATTTTTTTATTATGAGTTTGGATCATAATATGTATGCATAGGAAACTTTTCTCTTGTAAGTACTTTAATGAACGTTATTTTTAGCCTCTGAAAAAATAACCACTGAATAACTGACTGTGAGTGTGTAACTTAATGTTAATTTGAATAAAAATGGTGAATTTTAATGTCATAATTATGTTTTTAAGTATAAAGACTTCCTGCTTGATTTGATGACTGCTGAACTTATAAGATAAAAGGTCAACTAGATTATAATAAATACTAAGGTAATCCAGAGTTATTATATTAGTGAAATAGAATGACTATTTCTACAAAAGTGTAAATGTATACTTACAGGTGAGTTTTTGAGTCCCTCAGCACTTCTCCATAGAAGCGTCGCTCCACATAGGTCTATCATGGTGCCATCTCGTAACACGTTTGTCTCTTCTTGGCAGGGCAGGCCCTGAAAATAATTGAATACATACATACCTACATATTAACATTTCACATGGATTTGAAAAAACCTATAGACGGGGTTGGACTTATTACTTGTATAGGTAATTGAATACCCGCAGATTCGCTAACGTCTTTTCAGGGTAAAAAGTGGCTCGTCTTTCTTAGTACCCTATACTACTTCCATGCAAGAAATCTCGGTGATCCGTCCGTAGAGTGAAGAAGCAACAAACGTAAACATAGTCACTGTCGCTTTTACAAAAATAGTTGTATATATTTTTTAAAGAAAATTTAGAAAAAAATATTCCTTTGTTTTCCGCCATGACGGATGTGCAATCTATGTGATGGTTTGCGAAGACACGTAATTATTACAACGGCCATAAACATAAAAACTACATGTAATTAATCATTCATCAACATACCGAGAAAGTCACAACAAATACAATAATGGAAAGCGAGATAATGTGCATGATTAGTGTTTTCACGAGTTTCTTGCCGTAAACTTAGGCAGCTAGATACGGTATATTATATAGCCTATAATTTTGTCCGAGCTACCGTAAACTTTATAGCGCATTATATGAGTAATAGACAAGTCTTGTTCTTTTACTGATGTTATTTGTATACTAGTGGACGCCCGCAGCTTCGCTCGCATTATTTCAGGATAAAAAGTAAGCTTATGACACTCGTACGACCTCATACTACCTACATACCAAATATCATGATAATCCGTTCAGCCGTTCTTGCGAGGAAAAAAACAGACAAAATTTCTAGAAATTGTACCAAACAATTTTTTTTTAATTATCTTCACTTTTTATACTTTCGACCCTCTTTAGTTTTATTATATGTAGGTATAGATAGGAAGTGCATGAATATTGGAACATGTGGAAAAGTATCCGAAATAAATGCAAAGCTGCAGTTTTTTGATGGCATACTAAACAACTCGGCGATTGTTTAGCCATGTGGTTAACACGTTAGCAGTAAGTTTAATTTAAGTGTGAGTAAATAAAAACGAGTACATAATGCATATATTTGATATGTACATTCGAGATTCCTTAGATTACATGTCACAAATAACTAGAGGTAGAATGAAGAATGAAGTGTAGGAAGACCTGTGCATGTTGGCTGGATGATATTAGAAAGTTAGAAGGAAACATCTGGGCAAGAACAGCGCAAGACAGGGAGTATTGGCGTAAGAGGGAGGAGGCCTATACCCTACAGTGGGTCTCATTAGGCTGATGATGATGATGATGAAATAAACAAAAACTACTTCACACAAATGGCTAACGCGACTTCGAAATCTGAAGCCAGAATGAAATAATAAGATACCAACATTTAGCCTCCAGTTAACCCTGTCCCTTAAGCACCAGATGTGTGCCCTTCTAGTCTAAATCTGTTATATCTGTTATATCTCTAATATCCTACAGATTAATGGATAGCCGGAGGTCATCTTAACAATATACTAGCACTACGCATATAGACCACCCACAACATCCCAAGTGTATATCGAGAGCCATACGTGCTATAACCTCGTACTGATATTACGACACTGCATTCCGCAATGATACAATTCATGTACAAATACCTATAATACCTATAGCTTGTGTTTCATATTTGTTTGGCCCGTTGCGAAAGGGGGACAGGGTCGTCTTTTGATGGACTAAGAATGCGATCGGATTAGATGATTATTGCTAAGTACTTTTTAATCGAATTGAATTATTTATGGGACGTAATAAAATATGGTTACAATAAAGAGGGTCTGCCTATATTTATCAATAAACCTTTTATTACGAGATAGGATTACTTTCGAATACAAATCTTACCTGCGTTAAACAAATGTGGCCTTGATTTGATCTTGGCATGATTTACGTAGGTTATAGTAACGATAAATAAGATGCATAAATTAGGATATATTATTTTAAATTGTGGGACATGCCTACAGAGCCATCTAGCCCCATACCAAGCGAACGCTTGTGTTATGTTATTGTTGATCACTTCACATTCCTCTCCTGATTGGGTATGCAAATAAGAAATAACTCAACAACATACTTGCGTAGTATAAAAAAACATGTACCTATAGCACATAATACTAAAACAAATACAATATGTACAAAACAATCTAGAAGCGTAGCAGTAGTAAGTAGTGGTTGTGGTTACCTTCTGTTGTGCCGAGCGACTCTCCCGCAGAGAGAAGACCGCGCCCCCCACGGAGGTCTCGCGCCAGGGCCCGTAGGCCGCGCTGCCGCCGCAGAAGTCGCCGCGAGGGTGCATGATCAGCACGCCGTTCGTCGTCAGACCGTCGATCTCGTGGTTCTCCGACCATTTCGTCGCTTTCTCCTGGAAATTGAATGAAGATATTATTAGTGAGAGGTAATGAGTCAGCTAGCGGAGGCAATCGCAGGCGATTACCAATGTTAAGCAAAAGGTCGACGCGGTCAGTTCTTGGATGGGTAACCAAAAAGTGGCATTCCATTTTGAGCGCTTCCATAGGTCGTATGACACGTTAAATTGTAGGTCTCGGCTGTTTGTTATGGTACGGCAGTCGTTAAGCCATGTCAGACGCCCTTAGGGCGGCTTGATAAACTCTCGACATCGGAGTAAGCCACTCTCATTCGATAAGAAGAAGAAGTGAGAGGTATTGATTAATTGATGTGTTAGTTGCTTTTCTTGCTCTTGTTCTGTATGATGATTCCCATCTTAAACCAAAAATGAAATATACGTGACTGCATAAAACTATACATAAACTTTTTTCATAGAAGATAGGACAAATCTGATAATAGAGTATACCTGTAGAGAATATAAGATTACAGATATTGAAAACAGGTTTTGTCAGACAAAACTTGTTTTCATGTTTTACAAAACATGTACCTACCTACAGTCTTCCAGAAAATCAAGTCATTCGTAAACAACAAAATAAAACAAAAGCAAAAAGTACTTTCAAATCTCTCTATTCTTTTATTTTCTAATCTATTTATCAAACAATACCAAAAATAACCGCTTCACAACTTCGCGGAGGTTTAGAAAGAAGCCTTTAAAATTGCAAACTGAGCAACAAATGGACAAAACTTTTATAAAGCAAGCGATGTAAAATCAAATTATGTTTCTTTTTTCAAGAGAAAGTACAAAGTTAGATATTCATCAAAGAGTTGATTATATAGCCGTAATGTATTTACGTCTTGGTTAAAAATAACTCGCAACTTTGAAGGGTTTCTTAAACGAAATTAGACAAACAAAGTTAGCTCAGTATTTTTTATTAACATCGTATTCATGACTTCTTAATCATCCCAAAACACAGTACCCGTCATGTGTAAGAAATATATGGTGTATCTTTCAGTAAAATATTTTCGTCAGTCACGTCCCAGACTTGTATACGTCAACGTTACGTCTAGACTTCCTACGTACATACTCGTACGTAAGCACAAACCTATTTCTCGCAACGAACGCCTACCTCTCTGCGTGAGCAAAGAGAATTACGTTCATAAATTACAATTTTCCTCGCAATTTTAAGGTGTCTTCCAGAAAATTGGCTCCTTGTTTGCAAGTCAATGTTTGACTGACGAGATTGCTTAGAATAATAAAATTACGATTCCCCGTTTAATTTCAAAGGCTGCCCTTGAGACTAACAAAAGGCACGCCTCCTCAACGAAACTTTTACTTAATTTTCTTGTTGGGATTACTTTTTTTTTATATCCGAGGCGGAACCGACGCCCACCTGATAATATATATTAGAAAATTAGTGCTATCCATAGATTTGAATTTTCCCATTATTGTTCAAGACAATCGTGTATGTTGTCTTGTTTTTACTAGAGTGTATGTGCGTGCGAGCGTAGTCTCGTACGCATATCATTTACAAACAATATAGGCCCGTCCACCCGCCTTTAGGACTCTTTTTATCCTATACTAGTGAGGCTAATACTTAACATCTATTAAGGTGCTTATGCTCAGTTTTAGTTCAGTTCTGTATGTTTGTCTTCAGATCATGAGTATGGTGTTTTGCATTAATCTATTAACATACCTACATATCTCCTACACTTTCTAAGCAAATTCTTACCCTATCCCTACAAGATCTGTAGTGGTATTGTACTCATGTAATACCACAAGACGGACCGCAATGATGCCGTCATCATCATCTATCACTCTCCTACTAACGAGAAGATAACAAAGACACTTACGCCAAGAAATATATTCCTGGAAGAGTCGAAGCCGGCCGCGTAGATGCGGCAGTTGTTCACGTCGTTCCTGTCTGCGATGATCCTGCAGGCGAACCGCGATATCGTGCTCTGCAGCACCTTGGTGTCGCCTGTCTTGTCGCCCGCCACTGTGTCCATCACCACGAAGTCGATGGGAGATTCCGATGACCTACCGATCTGTGGACAAGGAAGGGATTTATCATTAGATATTAAACGAATAATAATACTGCTATCATTGAAGGATCTGGGCGCCTACCACAATGTATAGACCCAAAAGGACTAACTTCAATACCCTCATGATTTAATTATGCGGAGGAATCGACCAGTCTGTCCTCAGTTATGAGGAATATGGCTCTAGGAGAAGGAGTAACTAAAAAATCTATAAGTATTTAATATTATTTGTATCAATTGTGATGTGATTGTGATCTGCCCTTTATGAACCTGGACTTGTCGGTCTAGACATACCTTAGAAAGGTAAAGCCAGCAAAACATTTAATCACAATACTATATTGTGGAACTAATGCGAGGTTGTGGCGAGCGCCTTGAACTTGAACAACAATAGAGTCTGTTGCTGAGTTCTGCTTTTTGTCGCCAGACACGGCACCGGGCCAGGGGCGAGGCGAGACTCAGTTTTTGTCCTGAGAAACGGTTAGCTTAGAAATATTCCTTACTAGTTAATCACATGCGGCTTTCCTCGCGTGGTTTATATTTGATGTTATATTTACGCTATACAGTAATTTGGCCGATAAGTCACCTGAAGCAATATCCACACATCACGATCAGTTTCATATTCACCGTTTTGACACCTAATTTACTCTTGGTATTGGGATGATGCTTTCAAAAGTCCATTCTTATTTTTCATGTTTTAAAAGAAATTACGGCAAAAAAAGGAAACTTTGGTTGCTGCGTGTTCCCACGCCCAGTGTCATGATTGACCACAGATCTGATTGAATTAGACGAACGACTCTGCAATGATGAAATCGATACGCTGAAACTAGCACGTATTTCGCGGAACACAGCGTATATCGTGTCACGAAAACATCTCATGTTTTCATTTGAGCGGATTTATATTATTACGACAGCGATTCGTTGCTCGCCATATTTATTTATGAAGTCGAGAGAAACCGGACAGAGCGTTCTCGTGGGATGTTTATAAGAAAACATCCTCAGGAAAGTATTGAGGTGAGCGTGCACATGTCCGTATTGGATGCAAGTCTACAGATGAATTGCATACATCTATATAGCAGGTTTAGATTAGAGGCATACTAGTGCTAAGCAAAGCAATAAAATGGAATAGACAAATGTATGGGATTGACATCTCACGATTCATTCCGCGGATTCCTTCGCTTTGCTTGTTATGCGATTTGTCTAAGCCTTCAGTGCAGATCATTGGACTGTAGAAGAACTCGTATGCCTTTTCATACATAGATCTCTTTTTTTATACGATAAATAGGTTATTACTATATGCACTACGGTGATATGGACGGTAACCCCTGGGAGTGATACTCTGCGGTTCCCGTGACCGCCGCCTGCTTCCCGTTTCCCGTATCGATTCCTTTATTCACTTACTGAGGCCCCTTCGGTTCACTTTATTTGATTTAAATTTTAAATCGGAACGGGTTATCTCTTTTTCCGCGAGATATTGTCGGTATTTACCAAACTTCAGCAGGACAGAATGTTTGTGCACTTTTTTCGGCATCGGACGAATAAATTTAAATTCAATGATCATTTTTATCATTGAAAATGTATATTGGTACAAAACTAAATAAGTTGGCTTCTACAGACCAGAGACGAGAATTACTAGTAGTCTAGTGTAAACACTTAACCAAAATAGATTAAAAATACAGTCATAAACAAAATATATTTCTGAAAAAAATAAATGTACTCTGTCCATGAATAACTTTTCTGCTTATTAATGCAAACAATGTTTATATTTTCCCTTGGGGATAAACAACATCATTATTTTTGTGCTGCGTAGGTAAAACTTTGTTAAAAATACCGTTGCCTACAGTTTTTTTTACCAATGTTTAAAAAAACCCCGATGTTGAAAACATCTGATAACATTTTCATGCCTATGAATTAAATATCAGTTGGGAAGTCCAGTTCGAATATACGATATCAAATAGCCGCCAACGTAAACAACAATATTGTTTTTCATAACATTTCTCAGGCATCTTGTTACATACTTATCTTCATATCATTCAATCAATCAGCAAAGTAACGGTGTCACTAACATATTTGTCAATTAATCAATGACGATAACAATTAATTAGGGCTGTTAGAAATCAATTAAACCAACCGTATCGTCAAGAAAAAACTAATTATAATATTGTTTTGTGAAACTGTATAAATAACCCTAAACTATTTGCGGTTTTCAAAAGGGTCATTATGAAAATACCGGGTAAATTAGTCCCCTTACTTTCCATGCCCATTAGATGACATAGCAAAATAATTCAGCGGAAACCTTTACATTAATGTACTTGGAATTTGCTAGTATTAATCCCTAGTAACAAACAATACATGAATTATGAGTATCATTTCTTGTTTATTCATCAGTGGTCGTTTTACAAAAACATTTTAGGTAGATGATTTTAAGAATAAAGAATAACAATTTATTGGGACACAAAACAACAAGAAATACACAACACAGTAAAATATAAAAATATACACAGGTACTTACACGTTTCGTGCCGAAATCCGGCAAATTTTAGGCTCAGTGTTTGCATAATATGCTTTCTATTATAAGTAGCCATTCAGTTTGATGTCGAACCGTCTTCTCTGTCAAACTTAGTGCTATTGAAACTACTACTTCCATGGAATCTAGAAGCTTCTGCTGTTCTTTAATTCTGATATTACAGAATATGAAACAGTAGACATATAAACACACAAAACCCTGGTTAGATATGTATCAGTGCATCCGGATGCTAACCCTGCGCGCGCCCAGGGTTGGAGAATGGCTGGTAGTCATCTGTGAAGGCTGCTTTACGTCACCCGTTCCAAACTGCGCGTGCGACGCTCTAATTGCCATGCCGAAGACCTGACTTGGTTCTGCCTAACGCATAGACTAGGATACATTTTTATTTTCCGAACTCCTAAATGACTCGACTTTTTGAACTAAAACGGGTTCCCTCTTGACCACAGTAATACTTGCCTGATGGTAAGCAATATCTCCTGCTGTATAAATCTATAACTTAATAAATTAAGACATGTCTATACCATACAGCCGAGGTAAAAGTATAAACATAACTTTAGGACAATGTCAAGTATGTCATTTTCGGTACTAAGGATCAATTTATTGTAAAGCAACTGAATATTGTAAAGCAAGTAAACTGGCTCATTCCGTCACGAGTTCGAGAAAAGGCAGGATGCCATTGACGGCAGTATGACACGACAACTGCGCCCTAAAGGTAAGCCGTGGAACTCGAAATAGCTCAATCATCATAATTTTAACATAATCCCAGTCACGCTCATCCGTGACACGTCAATATGGGCCCGAAATTTCCATTACTGATTACAAATTATCAGTTTAATAACGCGGTGTTGTTGCTACGGAAACCCAAGGAAATACTGCCTGTAAGTGTTAACGAGAACGGCAATTAGACGTTTCATGAAACCAGCGTTTTTTGGTGCAAAATTGCAGAATTTTCCATGAAGTAATTTCTTAGTGGTGTCAATGGAGAAATTTCTCAAATGGACTGTAATTAATTTCGGAGCGCTTCAGAGAAAATCTGACGAGAGAAATTCCCAATTAGGAGAAACTACAAATCCAATTTAACCCAATTTTCCGTGGAGGTCGAGCGGGTTCAATTAACCAATAATAAGACACTCCAAACTCGAAGAGGCGCAGTGATAGCTCGGTCCGGTCGATCAATTTGATTGGTTAGATAGAGCCAATCAAAATGGTTGAACTCAGAATGTAGTTTGGGCCTTTCACCCAGTAATCTTGTAGAACGAGCACCGCATCATCTTTAGAACTGGATCAATATCAAACAGTTCTAGCTGCATGTAATGTTACACGTGAACCGTTTAGGCCTGTATAAGAATGCAGATTAGCGTGATCAAAGCCGCATTACCGTTGTTGGGTAACGTTGGGGCCGTCGCGGGGCACTTGCGTCATTCCTATGCCTTTAGTGTTGCACGAGGCCCTGCATTATGCACCTTATAAATCTAAACATCACGACAATCGATCGCCCGACCTTTGGTCAAGTCAAGGTCGAACCCGTCCGACGGAACTTCTAAGGTTTTGCATAATTCCGCATACAGCAACAGAGAGACCTTGGTGGCACACTCCCTTTGCGTGATTGATGATCATGATTGGCAGCGTGCCGCAGTCGCAGCCGTTCGAAAGGTCAATGGTAGTTACAAATCAATCAAACATTATTATGCCTTTTTCGTTGAGTCGAGTGGCAAATTGAATAGAAGAGTACGATCTTATTACGAAATGACAGCTGCGTCTGGGATCATGCGCTGGTCTTTTTGTTCTGCAGCAGAGCTATAAAATCAGAGCATCAGGCATGACGAGAGAACAAAGATGTTGAAGATTACACGGTGTCCGATCACCGCACCGTTATGTCCGTCCGACGATATTGCGTTGGCTTCCTTTGACTGAGACTAATCTCGTTTCACTGCGGCTTTAGATTGTTTCAATAAACACGATTTATGAAAGATAAGGGCAGGGCATTACAAAAATGGAATCAAACATTTTAACTGTAACAATTTAACCCAAGATTGATATCGAGCAATTTGTGGTTAGAGTTGAATGCTAATGGTTTTTGTAATAAAGTCGAGTAGAATAACATGGAAGTTGTAACATCAAATGTTAATGTAAATGTTAAATTGTAATATCAAATGTTTTGTGCGTAATTAAATATGCGTGTAAATTAAACTCTCTTTTACGTTACACATTCAGAATACAAAGGCTCAAATTATTACTCCAATCTGTGCTAAATCTTACGCCACATATCCTGACTGTAGGCACAAGTAATCTAGAAGCCAGGCTAGATAGTAACCGATATGTATCTGACCACAGAACCAGATATAGTATGACCTGAGTAACACAGTGTATTCTCAGACCACAGACCGTTGTTCGGTTATCTCATAGATGCTTTAATTATGGCGAGCAAACGTGATAAGTGCACTGTTGACGTTAAGTCATATAAAGCAGAATGTCTCTCTATTACATCTCGTAGTTACTAACCCGCTGAGAAAACAAATTCATCAACTAATCTACAAAAACAGGAAAATTCATCGTAGAAATTACCTATAAAATTTGAGTTTCGGAATAATTTACAGACTTTATGACCACTAAGAGAATCACCCGAATAATATTAAGTCGGTATTAATATGAATAATGATTATCTTATTTTTTTTAAATCGCCAAATTATTTTTCACACTAGTCGATTCTTAATAAAGTAACCCTAGTAAACGTGTAATCACAACGCATGACGACTTAAACCTAACTGGCAAAATGATCATGACACTAATAAAGCTACTTGTACTCCCGTCCAATGCACAAAGGTCTTCTAAGACTTGGAAATGACATTGGAATCTTACCAACTCTATTACATGTATGAATACTGTACACTGATGTAAGAGACATACATTTAAGTATATAAGAGACTTGAGTATGTAGGAAACATAAGTACTTATGAATATATCTCTTAAAATAAAGCTAAGCCGTTCGAACCAGCAATACCTACACAATCTAAGTACGACCCTACAACTGTTTTAAAGTTAGTAATACAAATGTAATGTACCTTAAATTAATATAGAGTTTGAAAATACTACAAAGTAGTATATCTAATTCATGGGCATAGAAGCGAACAAAACACGAATAAAATATTAACACACACACAAACGTAATATTACATAAAACAGAAGGCCATAGCCATTGTTCATGCAGCGGCAAACTCTTTAATTCCGGTTCGGCATCCAATTTACTGCCTGTCAAAACTGTTTAATGCGTTTTGCGTATGATATCCATCCAAGACAATGGGGCAACGTGCGATTTGGGTAAATTATGTGTAATTCAAACACTTCACATGTGCCAAGGATGTATTTATAGAATACAGACATAATTTGGTAAAATTCTCAGCAAAATGTTATACGAAGTGACTGTGAACACACCTTTTTTTTTATCCAAACAAATTTTAGTTCTAATGTCTATCCTGTATAGTTTTACTGGAGCATATGTAACGAATTTCTCAAAAGCAGGTATATCTATGAATTTAAAGATGCCGTATAAAAAACATGTGAAAAAAAAACAAAGCAAAAAGTTGCGTCACGCATGGTAGAGAGTGCGTATGATTATTTTGAAATTTCATTCAGAATAGCATTGGAAACCACAACTCCATATTTGGTACGTTCGATTTAGGCTTGGAAGCTCGAGAGCAGCAGATTTTCCCAACCGCAGGTGTAAGTTAATGGGCCAGCCAACTGTCTCGGTCAACAACTTCAAATATGTACCTACAATACAATACTCCTCAAGATGGTAAAAAAGCAGATAAAAATGGATGATGGACATTTTATTGATAATTTGATGAATTATAAAGTCAGTTAAAGTCCAACAATATACATATTTGCCAAATAAAATCATACAAGAAGGTTACAATTTATGTGTGTTATTTTTTTATTTTTTTTGCAATGGACATTCTAGCGTTTGACCACCATGATCACCTGTTGTGCGTCAGCGTGCAGCGTACATTCATGTACTGGAATGGAATAGGCTCTCAAACGAGGCTACCGAAACACGATATTAGAGGTCGTCGACAGATTGCTGTTCTGGTTGCAGATAAGAGTGGTTGATGAAATGGTTTGTATAGTATATAAGATAGATAGTAAGATGGTGTCTCTCGATTATTTATTCTACAGTCTCGACCTACGGGACTGTAAGCCGCAGGAGGCAATTTCCTCGGAGGCCCCAATAATACCATTTAATTGTATCCGTATCGGTTTGCAGTTACAATATAACGATGAAGACAATATTTACTGGAGCCATACAAAGATGATAAATGGTTGTAATGGTTTTATGTAAACGTTTGGTCCGGTATAAACTACGATTTAACCTGAACAACAAGCAACCTGAAAACAAAATATTTGGCATCTGCTCGAATGTTTACTTTACACGGTGTCTGTTGATACAGGCAACCAATCATGTGAAACTCAGTTAAGCATA
The DNA here is from genome assembly GCA_964023185.1 of Macaria liturata. Lineage (NCBI taxonomy): Eukaryota > Metazoa > Arthropoda > Insecta > Lepidoptera > Geometridae > Macaria > Macaria liturata. The sequence continues at coordinate 3,871,827 of OZ026809.1, forward strand.
AAAATATTAAGAAGTGGTATACTCTTCACATTATCGACAATGAGCGTCTCTTCAAATTCAATGACTTTTTAAAGTTACACTAACAATGTATTTCTGCACCACTTGGCCTTTAATCCCTTCGATCAATTATACGTAGATCACGCGTAAGCGCGCCAAAAGTAACCAAACTAAACAGTGCTTAAATCCACACTAAGCACTGTTTTGCCGTCAGTGACGCGCCGACCGTCAAGTGAAACAATGCCGAAGTGTGCTGTGAAAAGTTGCAAAAATAACACGCTTACAAAGAGAAAACAACATGGGATTTCGTATTTTCGGTAAGTTTTATACTTTTTACAAATACTTACAGTGATTAATATTCGAAATAGTCCAGTTATCATCTCCAAATTAGTATTTCTAGAATTTAAATCCTATTGTATTTGCTTCGCAGTTGTCTCTTTCGCACGCATAATAGAGTTCGTTCGTTTCGTCAATGCCGTAGCGAAAACGCCATAAGGTGGTTAGGTCATTGTTGAAAACTAAATCTTAGCGTACTGCAATAAGGTTTATTATTATCAAAATATTTAAATGGCTTTGTGATACTAAAGTAATATGCATGACATGAATGTATATCTCAATAGGTACCTGTAGGCATAGTAAACTCAAGCCGCTTTTTTGCGTTGTGTCACTACGGAATCTTGCATCTACGTATAATTGATCGAAGTTTAATCCACTTAAACTAGCAACATAGACTTGGATAAGTAGATTAGATGAAATAGATAGAGTAGAGAATAGTATAAGTAACATAGAGATGGGTAATAGGTAAAAGCAATTATGAAGAGAACCGCAAGCACCCCTTCGGTCGTAACACAAAGCACTTTCCACTTAAACCTTGATTGCAGCCGGTAAAGTGCTTCAATCATGTACCGAGTAACAAGTATACAGTGTTTACCCATATTGCAGGTGCAAACTAATAACCGATGGGGTTTTCCTGGCTTCTAAGCTTAGAGCAATTTACTCCAAGATCGATAGCTGTGGAACTAGTCTAGACTCTATGCCTCGGTTGGCTTGCTCGTCTAATTTCAGATGATTGACTTGTTTACTTGCGTCGCGGAACGTGGCACTCTGTAATCAGCTTTTCGTCGTATATTCCAACATCGCGTTTTAGTATTAAAGTGCTTACGTTTCCCAGGATACATTTCCCATCTGAACGGTATAGTTCATAACGAAATCAATGCTGTTCCCATGGCGTTCCAGTTTTGAAGCGCTCGGAAGTGAATGTAGGCAATTTAGAAGAGTCAGTCCCGCTATCACCACGCCTGGCTTCCTTTACAATCTAATTTGGGAACGTGGAAGCGGAAGCGGCGTACACCATTACTCGCCTTATCGCGACTCTCGACGTCAGACCCAGTGAAATAAACAAAGACGTCGACACGTGTGAATGTCTCGTCTATTATTCAGCATTTGGAAGATATTTTTCGGATCTCAAACAGATAACGAGATCTGCTTACTGCTGTCTCTCAAACCGAATTCGCAGATATTTGTTATCGAGTTTCATATCTCGTTTACTAATCCGACGGAAGAAAAATACTTACAAAGATACGAAGCATATTGGTGCCAAGAGCAAAAGCATCGTTAAAACCATAATCTTTTATGAGTTGTCTTTGTGACAAACAATCTCAATCGTGTCTGCCGTCTGTCAGACGCCGTTTACATCACGGCAGCTTCTTTAGTTCATCGTACAACTCTATAGTTCAGCCATACAGTACATTATTGCTCGTCGAGGCAAGTCAGACTTAACTAAAGTAGTCCCGTCTCCTCCATTCATCTGTTTCCTGTAACTGGCTGTCACAAAAACGGCAGGTACAAACCAAACACCATTAAAAACTGTACCAACGTCGGCATTTCCACAAAATGTTTCTGGTTCATAACGGTAAGTTTGCATGCTGATGCGTCCAGTTTATATGGACCTCTCTGGTTCCTTTGTTCCATTTCAGATGCAGGAACGGTCTGCTTTAGATCAGGGAGGTCGGTTAAAGATGGAGACAACAGACAATAGGAAAAGTGGCCCAAACTAGTTAATATTAATGCAGCGTTTGTTTGACATGCAACACGTATTTCTCATACTTTGTTTTTATCTGAAATGTCGTTTACTTTGTAACTTGTGGCGCCAATTTGTATTGATTGCGTTACGTAAGACTTCAACAGAAAGGTCTGATTTTCTACGACATAAAGTAACATTGTGTTCAGTGTTATGACGTACACCGAGAACAAGCGCGCCAAAAGGTATTTTATTACTTTTACCGAGCGTAAGAAATAAAGTTTATTCTCGTATCGAAATCGGATGTAATAAATAACGGCCTAATAGAAATTGTTCGACCTTCAATGGTTGATTTAGCAAAAATGTACTTGAACTGATGAATAAAGATTTACTCTTGTTATTGAAATATGTTTATACCATGAAAAGGCCATAATATCTGTCTTCTTAGGAAAATGATACAAAAAATAGATAATTCCGGATAAATAAGATACTTAAGTTGGATTAGATATTGTAACAGGCCTATTCTAATTTGTCTAAATTAGATACATTTTGGATGCCGACAGCGTGAGCACGAGGGCCCGTAGGTGGAATGTAGGCGCTAATGCCAAGCAACAGAATAAAACCAAATCGTATCCTATTATAAACTATCAAATCCCATCAAGGGAACAATGAACTTTCGAATGGATTCAGTAAGCCAATTACTGTTGAAAACCGATGAAGAAAAACACCGAGCTTTAATTTTAAGAGTCTTTTGTTATGGTCGTCGAGCTTTATGCAACGTATTTTTATTAGAGCTAGCTGTCGGAGAGGGTATTAATAAAGATCGGGCTTCGTTGAATGTGGGACGCTCATCAATATTGAAAATGTCTTGAGCTTAGTACGACTTTTGATAAGTTCGCGCTCAGTCTGTCGCCTGCAGTTTACTGACTTGTCAAGCATTTTGCACTTGTGCAACCCTTCGTGTCTCATTGTCACATGCGGAGCCGACATGTGTTGCGATACTTCCGCTGGTGTTAATGTGGCCCTCTGGACGTTGACTTATTCATTCTGTACCTCACACGTGGGGCGTACAATTTTAGACTTTTTGTCGATGCCCGTGTAGTTTAGAATCGTCGAGGTATATTATATAATGACAGCGTAGGGAAACCCTCGGGTGGTTGTTGGTACGTAGTGTCACGAGACAGGCGGTTGTCAACTGTCAATATGCTTCCCGCGGAGGGTATAGCAACCCGCGTCGGATGCCGGGGGCAGAATGAAAAGGTTCGCTTGATGGACGTGAAATGAACTGGTTTTTGATGTGGATACCCCACTTTTGCGGGCGGCTCGTAAATGGGGCGCGAACGGTAGGACCAGTTGAAGTACATGCGGAAGTGTTAAATGTCACTCAACTTTTAACACACATACATAGGCGTATGTGTCGATAATTTCCCCTGGAAAACAATTTCCCGAAAAGATTCATGTTCTTGATTATTTCAGTTTCATTTACTTATGAACCTGTCTTGCTGGCTATAGTGAAAGCATACATTTCAATTAATCGTTAATATTATATTTAGTGTCTATTACGACACTCAAGATATTTACCCAGAAAATCAGAACCAAACTAAACGAGACAATGTTTCCAGACATGTCCAAATAGGTAAAGAAATAGGTGTATTCGTCGGATTCGTGAATTGTAATAATTTCGCGATCGTTCCGGCGGCGTCGGCCTCCTACGCAACAACTCGAAATGGGACATCCTTCGTGGTTCGTTCTACTTGCGTGAACATTGCACTGCTTTTGCAACACTAGACTGCAATATTAATTAGTAATTGTTGTAGCGCCTAACAAATTACCCATATTTTAATCTAGGTTTTCATAAGCATCCATACCTATGTAAGCAATTTCATTTTATTAGGTTTACCTGTTTAAGGGTGAAGGAGTAATAATATCATAATCTGTCCAGGGGTTGGCCGCAGTTTCGTTCGCGTTTTGTCGAGTTAAAGTAAGCCTATGTCACTCTCACAAAAATCACTCATGTTTCGTTAAACCAATAAACAAACATTCACACATTCGCTTTTTACTATACAATGGTATGATACTCATACAGTATAAGTTGCATGATCATTAAAATGATGGACATAAAACTACTTTTGATAGACACATCCGTCCGATAAAGAAGTCGTTATTTTCATTGTCTAATTATAAAGAGCGTTTATTACCAATCAGATAACGATTCGAGAGTAAGATCGTTGCTACATGATTTCAGATCCAATTTATGACAATACGCACATGGAACGTGGAAGCATAAGATAGTAAATTTATTTAACTTCTACATGAATAAATCATTCGAATCAAGTAGATGTCTGCTGTATCTAAATTTCTAGCCACTAGCATACACGATACAGATATACATCGAAACAGAAACGATTTCCCAGTCAAACAGACAAACGTCTGATACTTACGACTTACAGCTATTAAAACTGTTAGAATCATTAGAAGCCTGCATGATGAACAGTTAGGTTTCACAATGGTACGCAAAGAACCCCTATTCAGTGGTAAAATTACTTGCAATTCGTGTCACCATTGCCTGCCAAGGCCAGAGTTATTTGTGAAAATAACTGTTTACGCAGCCATTTTTCAAGCCCCAGTTTCGAGCAATGGTAAACGGTCCGACTTTGATTGATATACAAACAAGTAATGTAGGTACATGCTTTGCTTTTGTTTGGTGTTCTACATTATTTACTTCAGTCGTCAATACTGTATTACTCAACCCCATGACAAGTTTAAGCTCCCGCATAAATCTGTTTCTATTTTATTTTACTACATCCCGCCTGATTTAAACTTCACTGTAGTCTAACTAAGGAGCAAGCGGCTTAAAAGAATCTGTCCACTCTGGATTTCAATACCTTCAGAATGTAAATCTCAGGGAACAAGGTCCTGTCCTTACTATAAAAGCGGAAAAAGTTCTTCTAATAGTAGAGCACACTAACTTATCTAGTTTCTTCCACTGCAATAGATGTCCTCATACGGATATTGGAATGGCCAGTATCTTTAAATCGAGTCGTCCCACAGTAGGCATTAATCAAGTCATATATAATTTCAACATGGAGTTAGTCAGCAATTACAACAGGAAGTGTGGGTTTAATTGTAACCACTGGAGTTTTAACAGCTGCTTTCTACTCCATTATTCGCAGTTGGGAAAGCCCGAATTAATCATCCTTGTAAATACAGTGTCGAAAAAATCGTACGATTATTACAGGAAAATGATAGGGAAGGTTTGACTAAATAAAATTTGATTACATTGTCGAACGGTTAGTTAACTTTATGTTTGCATTGATTTATGAACACCGGCAATCTGATAGTGAAATTTCCGACTGCTAGCTGATCAGTGTTTCTTTAATATTCTACAACTATACTTACAAATTATTTCTTACCGATTGGACAGCATAGTTTGCTTTATTCATAGAGTGCTTCATAGCCAGTCACTCAGTCTTACAAGAAATATCAAGAATGATGTCTTCAGTAGTTTTCAATGGACAAGTAGCGAATAATATCCGAATGACAATCCCATCGGCTCATTGTTTCCTATTGTCACCATGCATCTCCGCATGTTCTTGAGAAGTTATCCCAATTCGCAGCCATTGTCCGGCCAACAATGGCCTTATCCAAGATGGCCGTTCGGTTCGTCCTATTCAAGGCTTTCAAATATCAACGACATCAAAACTTAAAGACTTCGCAGATGATAATTACCATCCTTTATACCCTTCAAAAATATTCAGGAAAGTACATATAGATAATTATGTCAAATAAATCCAAGTAAATGTCAAATATCACGAGGTAAATTTGCATGGCCGGTCGCTATGGAAGCGTGACAGGACTTTTCCTATCAGCATCTTGATGTTGATTGCACTGTACGGGGCATTTGGTTTGGATAGAAGACAGATCGGTAATTAGATATCTCTGGGTGAAATCGTCTTTGTTAAAAAGCATCGGAACTGCCGTTCCAGAGATGACCCAATTTGGAGAGACCCCAAGCGGTAAATTGAGTCGTTTACGTATCCAATGGTTCGTAGCCAGACGGGGAAGTGGCGCGGCGGTGCTTCGCGAATATATCGCTGTATTGTGAGATATTACAAATAAGGGCATACCTTTGTTTTTAATAGGATGATAAACAAACAAGGAGGTGCTGATGATGACGAAGCGTTATCAAACGAAAATGAGACCTTAAATGATGTACATTTGACCATAGACGTGGTCTTCTTTCGTTAGCGGCTTACTTCCTACCTTGAGCTGGGAATAAAGGCCACCTAATGGTAAAGCAATCAAAACTGCATATGGTCAGATCCCATAAGAACGACACTCAGAGATGTCGCATAATGCATGTCTTTGTATGTGTAACTATGTACTTCTTTATATTTAGCGGTAGCTACTAGGGTCAGGAATGTTTATTGATGTATTTACAGCACGCTCGATAAGCTGGCTATAATTAACTAGTGAGTGCAAGTCATCGACCCAGCACTACTAATTAATAATTGACACACAAACAAGATTATCCTAGTCTTATTTGTTAATTACTTTCGAACCTACATTAAATACTTACCCCTCTCAGTTGATTGAATTACAGAATCCTCCAATTATGGTACTTGGCAAACAAGTAAAATAAATCAAAATCGATCTGCTCGTTTGGAAGTTACAATGTCACAGACGAACAAAGATATACATAGCCTTATAGATAAAGCCACATCAAACTTATAACACTCTTCTTTTTGTGTCGCGGGGTGAAATTGATAAACGTTTCTCTTGAAATGTCACGCATTTCGAATTCCTTTGGCAAAATGCAGTTGTAACATTTGGAAAGTTAACAGCCTCTCTGGTCATTATAAAACTGTGGAGTGTCCACTTCAGTAACGACGTACCACAGACTATATGCTAGTGTAGAAACAAAGAGGTCAATTGCATTGCCCTAACGGTCCCGGTTATAACGCGCTATGAATACAATGAAGAAATGAAGCGTTTTTGTTTTCCATGTCGTTTGCTTTTATTGCGAGGTGCTTCCCCGAAATGTACGGGATTTCACGCTCTTCATACTTGAAAGCTCTGTTAGAGATCCATTGTGATGAAGTAAATAGGTCATTATGGTAACCTAGTTCTTGCAGTTTTACTGATAACCAACGCAACTTTCTAGTAACTGTATGAAAATTTAAAAGCCTTGCTTAATTCGTTTTGTGAGTTTGAAAATGGTTGAGAAAAGACAAAATTAATAGGACTATATTGGCATCAAGACACAAAATATAAAGCTACGTGTACAGATAGCTAGTAACCAAAGATGAACTAGTGTAAATAAGAAAATAAATATCTATCAAGATGAGAATTACTAACTGGAGTCTATACCTACTATTATTGATTATATTTGTATCGTATTCAATTCGATCAGGTGTCTATCAGACAATTGTCTGCAGTGACATAACATTGTTACCAATCGGGTCACGCTTGCTTTATTTTGGATTCCAAAGCGCGACCTTTCTGTTAACCTTTCCATTTCCTACCAATGTCAAATCTATAACCAATTATTTCCTTTTTTCTTTGCAAAATATTATTTACACTTTGGTATTAGAGGAGGCCTATGTCGAAAGACAAGCTGCAACGGAGAAACAGCCGTTTACCGATATTTAACATAATATGTAAAAGAGAAGAAACTGTCGTAAGATAGAGTAAACATATTTGTAAAGAAAAATATTGTTATAATAAGTTCAGCAATAAAGGCTATTTTATTTATTTATTTATTTATTTGCCTATTAGATTATTTAGGCTTGACACACCAATACGTATCGTATCGATCAAAGAATTCATAATAATTTAATACATGCATATCATATATAACTTCTCAGATAAAGATTTTTTTTTGTAATTTTTATAGGCAGCATAAAAGGGATAATATTATGAAAACAATTTCAGTCTAGACGACCTTCATAGACTGTCGACTTCATACAAAATAAACAGCACAGTATTCCCTGCGACCTCGAGGTTTATTCTATCAAATTACTTTATGGCTAGCTATCAAATCATCTCAATTAAATCAATTCAAAAAAGGATATTATACTCGACTGATCATAATAGGTATGTAGTAATAATATCAACATTACCATGTTATATAGACATAATAGCAAATGCCACATAATTTGCACATTCGTTTATTTTCATGTCAGGTCTAAAAATAATAATCGAGTGTCCCGTCTCAGCGTAATGGGCGTCCATCGTCTAGACATTTAGACATACGTCGGGTATAACGAGGTAGGTCTCCCCTAGACTCCCAGACCCTGGGTCCGATGAACCGGTTCACCCCTCCCTCTTCCCCTCTACTCATCCCTCACACCCCCCTCACTCTTAGAGGACACTTAACTGAATAGACAAAAATATCCCGCAGGATTTCGATCCTTAAAAAGCCATTTGCGTGTGAAACGCTCGCGAAATGTTTGACTTTGATTTCTGTTGGCGTACTTTGCGAAGTCAAGTTTTGGTAACATTTTGCAAAAATCTATCAGCAAATTGTGTTTACAACCAAGATGATGACAAAAGCAATATCTAGCAAGATTAGATGGTTGAAAGCTTTAATACTGGACCGCTGAAAGCAGATGAAAACAGTCTCGAGAAGCTTTGATGCGTCAGCATTATTACTAGGAAAAAAATCCCAAGTAAACTTCACAAAGCGTTTCATTGTGAAATTGAGCACTTCATTAAAAAGATAAAAGAGAAACTCAAGCTCCAGTACTTTGTGATAATGAATGTTCTTGTAGTCAAACTTTTAGTGAGGCATAATCTTCTAGAGCAATTTGTTGGCGGATTGTGTTCGTATTGGAAGTGTCAGACTCAGATTTACAGTGTTGGTTGAAACTGAACTAAGTTTTGTGGTTTCGTGGCTCCAATTTGGTCTCGACTAAGCCTGTAATAGAGAAAGTTTGGCCTATTTACTATTTAACTGCGTAGATTCAATAGTAATGCTCAGATTATGCTTGGAATTGGCATGAAATTTAGGCCGTGATGTAATCCACGAAAAGTAAAAGCGAGATCTTCGGCAAAACTTTTATATTGACAGTAAAATAAATCAATGATATGCAAAATAATTGCACTGTTGCAATTGCAAAAAAAAAACCTAGCTATTCAAACAATTATTTCAAAACATGAAATCTTTAAGTAAACTGGATTCCCCTGTAAGTGCTAGTCTACAAGTCTTCAACACTTGGTACCCTTCACGCGCATTCTATTACCAATCGTAGACAACCTTCACCATCTATGTATACTATAGATACATCTTATATACCTAAGTGTTTGATTGTTCACGAATTTACAACCATTTGTAGGAAGTACATTTGGAAGCAATTACCGAGTATAGAAGTGCATAGAGAAATCTGATTCGAGGAACACTTTCACTAGTAAAGGCGGGGGAGTACGTATACAGGGCTACTTGAAAAACAACAGGGATCTCATAGGACTATGGAGGTAACATCACATACAAACAACATTTTGGATACGACTTGTGGCAATTCACAAAAAAATCTCTTCTCCATACATTTCGTCATTGGGCGAACAGCTTATGGTAAGGAACAGCAGATTTTTTCCTCGAATTCTCTAATAACGAAGAACAAAATATTGTTGCATATGATGCTAGCTTGTGGTGCTTAACATCAGGCAAGCTGTAGTCAATTGCAAGCCTATTCCGTGTAAAAAAAAGTCTTACGAGTTTTCAGGTGTTTTTCAAATAGCCCTGTATACATATAGGTACATTATGTACAAAGCCTGGAAAGGAGCCAGAAATAAGCGAGCAACAGTCGCCAACCGTCATGATATGTGTTAAGTAGGTCTAGATTCCTACACTTAGTGCTGACAGATATAAATTGCTAGAGGAACAAAACTTGACTATGATATGGATATATTAAAGATTTTAACCTATTGTACTCAAATCGTTATAATTTGTAAAATAAAAAACGCAGTTGAGACCTATTAGGTCATAAAACTACCTACTGATAGTGGCAAGGATTCAGTTAATTAACAGTGTCACAAATCCACAATTTCAAATCTCAGAAAAGTTAAAATCCTTGTTGATTCCGTCAGTTACTTATTTATATTTTAACTAAACGGTTTTCACTCACGTGTAATTCGCGTATGTTGTTTACGCGTGAGTCTGCGTGCTGCCGCGGTCCCAGATCATACGTTCTGAAGATGGATGTCATAACATCCGAAACGCGTAAACAACACAGGCGAATTACACGTGAGTGAAAACCGTTTAAATAACATATTGATAAAATGTCACACGAAAGTTTTAATTTTAACCCTTAATTTCATAGTGATGGAAATTTCCATCGTAAAGATTTTTTGTGTTTTATTTTAGTCTGTGATCCGAATGAATTTATTTATGGACATGTATCCGAACTTCAATATCCAGGCAACATTTTTGAACGAAAAAAAAAACTGTCAATATCAACTAACATAGTCAATCATCTGTTCAGTTTAGACGTTATTCTACTTGGTGTTTGAAGAGTTTCTGATTGTTATTTTGTGAACATGTACGCAGTATATATCTTGAAAAATAAATATTTCATAAAATAAGGTAAGTTTTCAATGTTTTACTAATTTGTTTAGGAAAAAATCATTGATTTTAGGTGTTTTCTGGGTTTTTGTTTATGATGGAAATTTCCATCAATATGCATTAGTCGTTGTTCTCAATGTATGGAAATCTAACTTATTAGCACTATTATTCTTTTATTATTTACTACAACTTTAAAATGATTTTTATAGATGTTTCAGCCAAAATGTCATTTCCTATGAATGATAGACAAATTGAAGAGTACTTGTCTGCTTTGGAAGGAGGATATCTGTCAGAAGATGGCATGGAAATATCTGATGTGATTTGATTCGATTTGATTGATACTTTATTGGACACAAAAAACATAATACAAAACGGAAAAAAATAATTAAAACTAATGCCACAAATGGCGGCCTTATCGCTAAAAGCGATCTCTTCCAAGCAACCGTAGGATGGAGAGGAAAATATAAAAAAAAAGACTAGACGGGGTGTACAATAACGAGCACATGAAATTTGACTATAAAATCTTAAACAATAAACATAAACATTTAAAATAATAATAAAGTACTCAAACCCATACTTACATATGTATATTATACTACGTAATATATAAAAATATACTAATGTGCTAATACTACACAAATAACTACTATAAACTTACATATAAATAAGTACAATATATATAAATATAAATTCATAGACATACATAAACTAATAAGCAGCAGGTTTAACTAGTTTGCATGGACAGATACCAGTTCTTTACTTGGCTTTTAAAAGATTCCAGTGACGGAGCCTTCTTAATGCTAAGAGGCAGCTCATTTCAGAGGCAGAGATGTGGAAGATGATGAGGAAAGTATATTTTACACCAATAGAAATGAACTGCTGCAAGATTTAGAGCATGCTGATAATGTGGAAAATGATCCTACTTTACATGAGGAACAAGATGATGTCCCTGACCCCCCTCTCATTCAAGAAACTGTGACATCAGAAGCAAGAGAAACCTCTGCTTGCTCAACTTGGGTTTTAGATAAGAGGAAGCTGATTTGGAAGAAGAGATCACTTCAGTTTTCTGAGTCAAACATTGAATTTGAAGGCAACACTGATCTAGGTACTGAAATAACAGCCCTGAAAACGCCATATCAATGCTTTGACTACTTTTTCACACCTGAACTGTGTAACAAAATAATTACAGAAACTAATCTATATGCCACCCAACTGAATCCTGAAAATTGATTTATTTTGTCTCAACATGACCTGAAAAAGTTAAGGTGTAAGTATCCACATTGTGCAGGATACACTACAATAAGCTGTGCCAAATGTGGCATAAATTTATGCCTAAACAAAAATAACAACTGTTTCACTAAGTTCCATACTACCTAATATCATTGCCTATATGTATATTACCTTTAAGTGCATAATGATGGAAAAATCCATCCCATAATAATATTCAATTTAATATATAAAAATAAGTAGCTACAACATTGTTAATATTTTTTTATGTAATAAATACAGTTTTTCTACTTGCTGCATATTTTTTTTATTTATAAATCCATACTCATAAATATTCCATGCATTTAAGGGTAAAGTTACTTATTTACTTAAGTGAATTCACTCACACTTCTAATTAAGATGACAACAATAGTAACAGTCCTTGACAAAGGAATGTCGTATCTAATCTTCCAACCTATAGAGTCAAACAAAATTTTAATCTCCTAAAAGCACGATGATCAAAGCGAAGTTAGACCTTTCCGTGTCACGAGAGCAAAAGCAATAAAATCACGGCGGCAATCTACTAAATGGCACAGTTACATTTACGTGACATATTTATTAAATCATAGGTCATAACAATGACAGAAACATGATAGAGAACCGGTTCTAGTTTACAACGAAGATAAATCTCAAGTGAAAGTTGCTTGAGATATTAGATTGGCACAAAATAATTTCAGACGGATGATTTGTTTTTGTGGTAACGATCGTAATTTATTCTAAGGAATAATTGTTAAATGTATAGTTGTACTATGCGATCCAAATGATATATTTATTTGAACTGTGAAATTAGCACAATATATAGGCAATTCGTTTTGATCACCACGATGCTAAGCTTCAAACACGCGTAGCGACCCGTTCCAATCCAGCATAGGCTAAATGCAAGCAACTAGCACTTCCTTCCATATTGTCTCGTATTTTATCGTATTATCTCTCATAAAAAGATACGACGAAATCCTTCAATATTTCCTACCTTCCAGTCAGGCCGCAGGCGCCGCAATAAAACGCAGATTCGAATGAATGTCACATGAGCATAAATCCGGACCTCGAAATAGATTTGAAAATCTTGCGTGTAGACGTCGAATAAGAAATCAAATGGCAGCGAAGACACGAATAACAATCGCCCTATTGCCCTATTTCTACACATAAGTTGCTTTGAAGTTATAATTTACTTAGTTATGTAATCAGGACACAAATAGATCATGAGTATCAATCATTACCTAAACTCGCCAGTCACCCAAAATGTTTTGAATAACATAATACATTTAATATTTAAAAATAGACGTATACTGCACACGTGTATCTAATTATATAATAATAACAACAATATGTCTTTATTGCACACCAACATGAAAGAAATACATGGAAGGATAAATTTATGATGACGTACATATGGGCGGCCTTATCGCCTTAAGCGATTTCTTCCAGGCAACCTTTGGATGGACACGATTAGCTGAGAAGAAAAAGGTCAAATTATATCTTATTTGCTATCATCGATCAATGCTCAATTATTTAAATCACATTGCTAAGTACGGATGGGAATAAGACGGTACTACACTGTTCATTACAAAAACAAGGCAAACGTTTCGGCTGAAAGGAACTAACTGCATAAATCTTATTTAATTACATATCATCAGACAAATGACATCTCAGATGCTGCCATTCATTTTCGAGCCAGTTACTTCGCAAAAATGCATCTTATATAAAAACTGGGGCAAACCATCGATCATCAAATGGCCCACAACCAATAGAATAGACAGACAAGTGATAAGATAAGTTGTCGCGGATCTACGACAATACACTCCATGGACGCCACAATATGGAGAAGAAATTGGTACACATATGTATGCTCAATAAATCCAAATGACAGATCAGATACAAATTTCTCATGTAATATGTCTGAAAATAATTTGACTGCCACCATGAATATACTATGGTATGATGAATTGACTATGGATGCTGATTGATCTGCGCATAATAGTTTACTAAACGCTATGTATCAAGAAATACAAAGGCACACCTCAGATTCGAAGGGAAGGTGTTGTAAGGAGGGAAAAGGGACATGTTCCTGATGTCTATAAAGCAAGTGAAAGGGCAATGACGAAGTCATGGTTCGAGGAAGTGGCGAAGAATAACAAGGAACCACCATGTAGCATGACAGTTGGCAATAGAAACACAGTGAGTTAGATATCGAGAGGCAGTACGACATCTCCAGTTTATATCATCTCAGTGGGGCTGTGCGTGGGGCCTGCAGATGACATCGGTGTCGTCGGGTATCGATTGCGGCGGGTGTTGCGCGCCGGTCGGCCCGGCGACGGCCTTGCCCTCGCACCCCTCCCGCTGACGTCACGCCCCCGCCGGCGCGAGCGGGTCATCCGTGACGTCACGTGCAATGCAATGCATGCTGCCACTTGATGGCTCTAGCGACTAGTCTACTTCTTGGACTTAGTGACTTAACAGTCAAATTTTACGAACGACTCGAGTGCGAATACCCCTACGACACGCACGTAAATTTTTCTTTAATTCAGTATTTTAAATCTTAATCCAATTTTCTTGGAATTTGTTAAGGAGATAGCTGGAACCATGTAGTTAGATATCAGATGAATACATATAAAATAGAAGTGCAGCGAGTTGAAGTTATTATTATGGTTATATAACTGTGAAATGTCTTACGACAAATCCCTTGTCATTAGTGTACAAGTACGGCTGCAAAAGACATGGCTATTCATCACGCACGAATTCAAATGTCGTACTTTTATAGCATGACATTTTGTTTACGAAATATTAAGCTTTACGCAATACTCAGAAAGATGAATAGTTCAATCAAGCATTGAAAATTAGGCCTCGCAAATGACTCTTTCAAATAACATTCAACGATTGATAATGGCATTATATCTTTACCAATGATTATACGATTATTGAACAAGTTTGAGCAATTTGATCGAATCAATGATAGTAAAAAACTTACTAATATTATGATACAAATGTATTGTCATAGGATTGAAGTTAATCCAAGCAGCTGTGGTCTGATCTGACGCAATATTACTGTAAATAAATCATAGAACCTCAGTTTCTAAGATGTTGCGACTGCCTAATGATGTAAAAGTCGAGATAGTAACAAAAATAATTTCAAATGGAACTTCAATATATACTTATTCGTGAATAAACAGCAAAGATAGGTTATATTGCTATGCATCACAGGTTCAGCTGTCCTAAACCACCAATTAATTTGACCCCATTGCCCAACGAAATTCATTTTACCAACATATGATACATGTCTGCGTAGTTGTTTATCTATTTTAGGTCTATATCTAAAACAAAAACGAAAAGAACATCAACAACTCAGAAACCAAGAGCATTGTGCTCTTTTCTAAGAGAATGCTTTCCAGTCACTTCAATACTTTGAATAGGCAACAAGCGGGAGCATCCGTTGCGAGCCTCGCATGCATTGATGCAACCTAGTGGACAATCGTCACAAAGAACTAATCAATTTACTCGCTTGACAGCCGCTCGACCAGCTAGCAGGGCATAGCAGGTCTATATTACGGGACGGTGTGTATATGATGGTAAGTGGTAACGTAGATATAAAGGTACTCTTATGTAGATGGTAGGCAATAAAGTAGCCTGGTCAGTACCATATTGAAGCTCTCATAATATTTTCATGTCAAAAAGATTTGTGCACTCATATACGCCTTTAATATTGAAAATGGATGCTAACTAACATAAAACTTGCTAACGATGAATTTCAGATTAAATTATAATTGCGATTTAATCTGAGATTGAAATCTACAAAACTAACGAAGGAGAAAGTTAAAAAGATCTAAAAGGATCGTAACGTATTCTTTATTTATACAACAGCCATCGATGCCAGTACGTCGCAATTGCATATTCATATTTCAAACTTCAATAACAAGAAGGAGGAGATATTAAAAGCGTTTTTAAACCACTTAAAAACTCTGAAAGCACTTTCGAATAAAGCTGTTGTCAATAGAACTGTAAATTCCGGAGATTGCGGAGGCGGGGCCAGCATTCATCGGAAGAAAGATCCAACCCATTCACCTCGGGACCGCATATTAAGGAGCATTAACATATTTATAAACACTAGACCCACATCTCAGGCCAGTGAACTTTACTGCGCTTTGTCGTAAAAACTGGTATTTTAATTAGGC
This sequence comes from Macaria liturata, assembly GCA_964023185.1. Classification (NCBI taxonomy): domain Eukaryota; kingdom Metazoa; phylum Arthropoda; class Insecta; order Lepidoptera; family Geometridae; genus Macaria; species Macaria liturata. Next base: position 3,887,839 of record OZ026809.1, read on the forward strand.
GACACCGCCTCCTTACATCTTGCTCGAGCATCATATAATTTATGGAGGGCGTAAAGCAATCTAGAAACTGCTCAGCATAAACATAGAGTACATAGTAACTAATACCGTAATATAGTACGAGTCCTTGCCCTAATCGGTCAATGAATTTATCGCAACGATAACAGGATCAAGACCAAAATACGATTAAAGTTAATGCAAATGTAAATAACGCTCAAAACGGGGTCAAAATTAATTGCGATCAATTTTTAACAATACACGCGTATCTAGAGTATGTTGTTTACAACTGAACGATATCCTACGCATAATAAATAATACATACACACAACAAATCTGTGTTGTGAGTCTGATACGCCGATTTATTCAAAACAATTTGCATGTTCTTCGCATTACAATATTTAGAGGTAAACAATGACGCAGCGAGCGAGCCGCGCCGGGTCGTTGCTTCCGTCCGAGCCACGTTCCGGTAATGAGAAGCGCAAATAAATATTTATTGATATGTTCGCGAATAAAAGAGTTCAGCGCGTGTTTGCAACAATGAAATGTGGCTTCCATCGAACAGGATATGGAGCGGCGGAGCGACGACCGCGCCGCGAACCTGCCGCCCCATGCGAACAACTAAACGATACCACTTTCATGGATGTTATATGTGAACACTGCGGTCGAACATGCAAACGTAACAAACAACTCTTCAACAACAAACGGCGGCGAAACGGCGAAAAAATTCAATTAGTGCTCAAGCCAGGCCTCTACTCCAGCGCTTTTTGCACGATGCATACGCTATCGAAATCGGAGTAATTAAACGCGAAAAATGGAATTAGACTTTAACGAAATTTAATGCACAACTTCCTGGCGCTGCAGTGCACGAACAATGCCGTGAAATTGATGATTGGAGTATCAACGGGCGCACGGAAATAGCTTTATATCTCGTTGACGACGCGACACGCCGCCAGCGTCCTACGTGACGCCAAAATATAATAAAATTGAGGCGAGTGTATTATCAGACGTTGTCTGCGTGTTTGTTGTAGTTAGATGTGTCGATAAGGCGTGCGCTGCATCTGTGAGCGCAGCGTGCGGTCAATGAGTCGGCGAAGGGAGCAGGGACCAACGCATTGTTCTCCCGGGGGGCAGTAACTCACATGCGCCGATTAGATACGGGCCACGCCGCCGACGCAGCCACTCTATAAACACAGCCCGTCTTGCAAAACATTACGTTATTATCTTAAACCAAACAAGACAGTTTCTGGTTCGGGAACGAACCTCGAGCAACTCGGGACGATCTCACGCTAAGTAATTTTTTGTTCCGTGAATTTCGGCTAGCTTTTCCCCCGAGATGTCAAGCCCTATTTCGGTTCAAAGTTCCATCGCAAAAGGCTTTTAAGAATTCATAAAGAAACGCGTTATTTGTGTCACCCATTTCTCGTTTACGAGATTTTATAAGACACGTGCCGCGGTTTACACGAGCGAAAAGTTCCAGAATCCAGCATAACAACGTTTGCATCATCAGAAAGCATTTTCAACAGAGACCTGTCGACGTTTCCATTAGACGACACGTGATACCATCGAGCTTTTGGCACATAACCAAGTGGAAACAGTCTGAATATTTCAATCGATATTGTTCGCTAGTTCTCATTGAACGCAAAGGTGAAATGTTTTATGGAAGGTTAGCAGAAAAAGTACGGTAGTTAGTATTGTTTGCGCTCGAGTTAGTACATTGCTTAGACGCTACGTTGTACAAACAGAGTGTCTGTCGGCTGATAAGCAGCCCCAGTGCCGGGAACTAGCTGTGATATGATTTCGAAATCAAGGGACGTCTCCGCACTATCTCATTCTGTCGCAACGCACTTGTATAAACAATACCTAAAGGTAAACGTCCTATGTAGTAAACGAGTGAATTTTCCTTTATTCTCGGAAACGTTGACTTACAATGACGAGCCACAATTATTTCGCTTTGATTAGTTGGAAAACCCAATATGCTGACTAAATAGCAGCGCTGTAACCCCAATTCCATTCTTGGATCCGTTTGACGGGCGTTTGGTCACGTTAGTTATCTTTGCATCATCCTTGACATAAACGAAGCTATCGATTAATCGTTACTTGAAGCACGCATGTGTTAAACCGTTAACAGTGTTTATATTTCCGATAAATTTTACGATGGACGCATGCATTCTTTGTTTGAGAAGTTGGAATAACAGAAGCGTATAACTAAACGAGTACTTATTGACGAGTCGCTTCGTAGTTATCGAGCCTACCTGTCATATAACCTATCGGACAGCTATCTAAATACCTATTTTTATGCGTTGTAGTTATAATATATATGTACTGTACGTACACTGACATACACATTTAAGTATAGGATAGGTGCTCTGTGGTTATCACAACACCAATAAGCTTTTGGCAGAGTAAATTTTGATGCTTGTCATCAGATAAAGTCTTACCAATATTTGGTTTCGCATGGTCACTATGTGGTATAGAATTATCTTAAAATCTAATTAATAAATATAAATTTTAATTTTGAATTTGAATTGCATTTAACTTATTACATTTGCACGTATGGCATAAGCTTTCGAAACGTCCGCGTCGCGTCAACTAGTGAATCATAAAGTGAATTCTAACCTGAAACATATCCGTGTCGGGGTCCTCCGTGTACTCGACGATGACGGCCTGGCAGCGGTTGAGCGTGTAGGAGATGGAGTGCTGGCTGGCGTCCAGGATGGCCTTGCTGCTGTGGGGGGTCTTCACCACGTAGTGCTTGGAGCGGCGCACGCCGTTGGGCTGCGGCCGCCGGTACAGCACGAACTTGCTGCGGCGGCGGCCGCGCTCGCCGGCTGGCAGGAAGCCGTTGTAACTGGGGAAGATGGAATCATACTATCAGAATACACGAGGCAAGAAGATGAAGAGGAAGGCCGAGAAGAGAAAACATTAAACAATTGAGTGAGATCGTATGAGAGTGGCCAAGGGAGAAGAATGTCGCATACGTCACAGACAATGCATTTAACATCGAGGTAGCGTAAAAAGCTTAAAAAGTAATTTCGTAACTAAATGAAATTTGAAATTTGTTTATTTTGCATTATACTTATGGCATAACATTGTATGAAAATCCAAAGGCATCCGAACTAGGTTATAACTGTGTTTCGGTCACAAATAGTCTATAAGTTAGTATAGGTTACCATGGGACAGTTGTTGCATTTTCGTTGAAAACGTATGGATATGACCAGCAATTAATACTACTCTGAATACTACACTGAGTTTATAAAATAGCTGGGACAGTACTAATGAATAGGTGTTGATATTATTCAACAACCAAACGTAAATAATGTAGACACTGGTAATATTATTATAAGAAATTGAATACACAATTGCAATATCAAGCATACTGAATCTCTATATACTTAACAATCTTAAGGTAACTAAAATGCAAAAGAATGTATTAAAACTTCATTACTCATTACGAATAACAGTAGACATCAGTACCGAATGCATAAAATCGTCATCCGATGCTTACTGGCTATGGCAACGCACTAATTGTCCGGAAAGACAATCAAGACTGCGTCCAAATGAGTCACAAGCCAAACATGTCACCCACACATGGTCGATTGAAGAGAGGAAGTAAGTTGTTTCATTAAACACCATTTATAATGTCCATGAGGTTAGGTCAGTGCTAACAGATTGTCGCTTCGGGAAACAATAGTCGTCATTAACAGAAGGTACCTCTTAGTCGTCAATGGGAAAGGCTAAACTTCCGTGAGAATTTAAACTTCAAGTGCTTCATACAAAGGTTCCATTAAGAGTTAAATAAACACTCAAATGTTAATTTGATGATATCATTAGGAAGCTTATGTTAATCATATTTTAATTTTATCAAGTAGCCAATTCGACATTATTTCGCTAAAGCTCAGATAGATTGTCTATTTGAGTTGGAATGAAAACGTCTCCATTTCTTTACGGATAACGCGAAAATGAATTAAAAACAGAATATATGAACAGGAAAGCTACTGCGTAGGTTTAAAATATATAACTTATTCAGATAACGTAGTATAGCAAGATCAATATCTAAATTCTCCTTCCACGAGTCTAATTGCCTACAATATTCTTCCTGCACGTTTACGCGTGTCCGTATCTAAAGAAACATCAATCTTTTCCTCTCGGGAAAATTTTAATCTCACTTTTATGGCCGCCGCTAAATAATGTTTTATTAACAAAGAACGAGAAAAACAAAGTTTCTCTACAGTTCTTTTTAATTAAGCTGTTGCTGGGTGGGTGTTGTATTTATAGGTTTGTTCGGCGTTAGATTTCATTAATTTTATTGGTTTTGGAACAATAGTTTTGACAGCGTACGTGTTAGGGGTGGACGATGGCAAATATCAAGTAATAAAGGTAGGTACGTGGGAAACGGACCTCGTTAGGGGTTAGTTTAGAGTTTAGAACCACCCTCCTGATTTATACTTCGACCGAGAGCACCATGGCGATGGCCACATTAAAACAATAAATCCACATTTTAGCTAGCTGGTCTATAAAGCTAAATCTTTTTTAATAATTTACTTTACTCTTTTATACATACAACAGAGAAAAACAATATAGGTAAAGTAAACAGAATTTAAGCTACATTATCACTGAAAGCCGTATATTAGCTTAGAAGATATTATGCCCCAATCTACAGTCATTTTTTATAATGTATGTATGTACATATATTGCAAGTATGAATAACCAAATAAATAGATTAAAAAAAAAGATACCTAAATTATATACTTTCAACTAATTCTATACCATATGTCTAAATGCTTCAATCATAAGTCTTACTGCCAATTGCAATAATGTACCTACATATTTAACAAGCAATTGGTCGAACAAGCTCCCAGTTTGGCAGTAACGTGCCATTAGCGAGGCCTATGCAGTACTATGCACCGATGACCCCTCGCCCTTAGATGAGAGTACATCTGCTCGTCTAGACAAGACGTGATGTCATCTCCATCCATAACTGATAGCTGCACGCACAAGAGCAAATAACTCGAGGGATAACCAGCCAGCGTTCCTGCTTTTGCTTAAATTTTGTACTGGGATATTTGTAATATTTCATAAGTAAGTAGGAGACAGAAAGTAAGTGCTATATAAGTACATGAGACTATCTATAGTAATGTTTAAAAGGATCATACAGGCTATAGCCGAAAGTTACCGTATTTTGCGCAAAACAGTGGCTAAATTTGGTACTAGAGTCTTAAACCGATGTTGAAGTCTCGTATATTCAGACTAAACAGTACAGACTACAATGTACTTACTGGAATTTTAAGATATGTTTTTGAACACTAAGTCACCTGAAGCGACACCACACCTAATATACTCACAGATTTAGCATATCTGTACGGAAAAAAAACAAAATAACTAAAGAATTCTTAGTTAGAGACTTAGAATTTCACTTCCCAGTCCTTTGTACATTATGTACATTACAATGAATCGAAAGTATATACTTCCGTACGATACAGAATGTCATGCTATGTAATAATAAATAACGAATACCACAGTTCTGTTTGCATCAGCAAAAAAAACAGACAATGTACGACGAAGCATGGGAAGCCGAACAAGAGCATTGCTTTGTAAGATTGTTATATAAGTTACCGTAACGTTATGCTCGTATCTCACAATTGACATAACTGCCTCTTTTATTACTAATATGTGGTTCCGAAGCGGTTCGTTAAGAAACTCTTTGTTAGAATCATCGAGACTTTGTATTATGTTGGGAAAAAAACTTTCAGAAGACTTGATAACCCCCTTTTTTTGAAGTCTGTTAGTGACACGAATTTGGATTGGTACAACATAGTTATTAGGCAAATTAGGTTTTTAAACTTTTAAAAGAGGAGTACTTAAGGTCATTAAACGACCTAAAATGCTGCCATCGACTTAGGAGCTTTTCCAATACGAAAATAAAGACCGAAAAACACACCGAGCATATAAATTATAATAGTTAGGTACTGAGAACAGAAACTAATGTTCATAAAACCAAGTAGGTCAGGTCGGCTGTCACCAGCAGTCTAATATAGCATTTGTCACAAGCACACCCAACGTGTTCGTAGATATAAGCACCCGACACGACATTATACACGATACATTTGTACGGTAAAGTTGCGTTTGTCACGGGAAAATCCAATCTAGAAACACGTGAAGCGAACAACACGTGCTAGATGTATTCCGGTGATAAGGAGCCAAGAAACAAGGGCTGTGATTGGGAACATTAGATTGGAATTTGACAAAGTGTGATTAACACAAAGGCTAGTTTCTTATCCCGGATTAAAGCAAGTAACACTGCGGGCGTATTTTTTTTTAAGTCAGTATGTATTGTGTTTATAAGTCAGTACTTGAATTTTTTTGCGACCCAGCTTTGTTAGGTACCGATTGGTAACTGCTGTTTTGGCGGAGTTATCGTATAATCAAGTATGATAAAGTGAAACTTGATAGAAATTTTAAAAATTAGCCATGCAGTCATGCCGCATTTTGTAAAACCCAATTTCCCCAATGTAATGTTTAGTCAGCATTGATAAGAAATGAACCCGCCACAGCGTAAATACCCGATACCTATTCTAAATATAGGATAATTGGCGTAATTCAGTTGATATTAGAGTTAATCAATAGGTCAAGTGGAATAAGAAGTGGGTTGTACGAAGATAAACGACACGATCAATAAAATATATGTACTAACTTGTACTGATGAAACATGATCGTTTTAATTATCTTGGCAATTCGATAAATTCTGAATATCGACGAAGAAGTATCTTATTTTCATTAACTTGTAATTTGTTTTCCCACCTTTCACGCTTGGTTAAATCTTTGCTACCGAGAATCGCTTCAAATTTGCTCCAATAAAATATATGTAAAAGAAAAAATCAATACCAAACATAATATCGGTACCTACACTCTAATACAGAGATATTGAGAAGGGTTCATACAAAAAGGTTGCATATTATGTAAAGGAAACCAGCTCAATAGCGATAGTGGAAATAACGCTCTAAGAAACCAAACAAGTGCTCGATTCATAAATGGCATAGAGGATAGATAGAGAATAGATAGACGGACCCAATGAGCGGAACCCTCTAAGCTAGGACGGTCCTCGGTCCCCTCTAGAATAGCGATCCACTTCACTACATTAGCGACAAGGAACAAGGGGATTACTATTACTACGTTATTATTGAGCTATCATGCCATTTACAAAATTGTGTACCCGTCGCATATAATATTACCGAGTTTAAAGTGATCTGTGTGTGTATTAATGATTTTGCGAGTAAAAATAGGTACATATATAAAATTAGAATAAAGACATAAATTTACCTTCAAGACCCAGCTAAATTGTTAAAGATGGTCAGAAAAACAGAGAATGGATTGTCTTAAAACCAAATAAAGATTATTCGGTAGGGTTTCGTTTGGTCGTCGATTGACTATTTTCAATTACATTCAGTAACGTAAAGACCTTTAGTACAAAATACTTTCCGACTATAAAACACTAATAGACAGACAGATAGTTAAGAACACGATTGTTAAACCTCATGTTATCCCCTTAGGGATAGCATTTCGTACACTTAAATCGAATTAGTAATAGTCTATGGTTAGCACAGCGCACGTAACCGCAAGAAGCCTCGCCGATATCGATTACTTAGATTATTACGCTTCTTATATTACGGAAGGACTTGTGACATAAGCAGAGATCGATATGCAGGGAATGGCAACCCTCAGGCATTATTATGTATTCTGTGCCTTAGGTAAAAGGGAATTAAATATTCATACTGCGGGAACTATGGTCATTAAAAATGGGATGGGAGTGTGATTAGTTATTGATGAATGTTTGTCATGCATGGGGAACATGAAATAAAACTATGGTAGATACTATTTTCACTTGAATAAGTACAATGAGTACATATACATAAAAAAATATAATAGGTGGGTACACACATAAATCTATGTACGAACGTAACTAAAACCAACAAACGATATTAGACGGTATTTTGAAACTTCATCCTAGAAATAACAAATTCCTTATTTGGGAGCGTAGGTGAAAACAATACTAATCGTTAGATGTAATATCTGATTGTGTACATTACAGTGTACACTTACTCCATGGTGGTCAGTTAGTCTGTGGAACCTGTTTAACCTGTTCTTGTTTACTTTATGGGAGAAACATGGAGTAGATACTTGTGTGGTTACTATAAGTATTGTGTACTGAGTAATAGCCTTAATGAACTTATTAAAAGTTTATCAATATACACGTACCTATTATGTGTGTGAGTGTATGTGTAATTCTGGCCATATAGATTTGGGTACAATTTTGTGAAAAAATCGAATATTATTATACCTACCCTACATGAACACATTAGCTTTTTTTCGTAAAGTAGCCAAACTAGAAACCTACAAACAGATTTTCGACTTTGCGTAATGGTATGATTAACACGGGTAAAACACCAAGTCGCTGCTAGTCATATTCAATTGAAGAAAGTAAAAGTAAAAAAAATGCTTTATCTGCTAAAGATGATCTTATAAATTATTGCAAGCTTTCTTCAGCTGTATCCGGCCGAAATGCGAAATATTCGGAAGGGTTTGTCCCTTGCGAATTATTTTGGTTCAACGACTCCACCCGTCTTCCCGAACTGAAGACTAATACAGTAGCCAAGGCAGTATGCGCTTTAGTTCTAAAGAAATAAACACCAAAATAAAACACAGCTTTCTTTTCACAATCGCCGAATAAACCTTTCGCAATGTTAATCGTTTTGGGGTTTGCAACGTATAAAAACGAGGTATTTGCTGATAGACGAACGAATCCATTGAAATTGCTTCGCATCAATGTCATCATTTATCAAGATTAAAGATTTTCAATGAACATGGGGTGGTCGGCGGCCGGTGGGTTATGGTGTGGTTGTAAAATAGTTAAGATAAAATTATATATCCATCAAATTGAAGTGACAAAAGTTTGTTCAATTTTAGTGCCGGCAATAAAATCGGATCGTTGTACTCGTGACTCGAACGTAGAAGCAATAATTTGCTTATCTTTTAACGAAAAAAACAAAGACATCAAAAAGCACCTCGGTTGTTGTTCTCTTTGTTGTGTATTTTTTAAAAAAATCTTAAATTTGGAGGATGTACCTTTGCTCTATTTCGAGTTGAAGAACCTTACCCGCGAAACACCTAGACATTGCAACTACCATCCATTGCTTGTAATGATATAAAGAATATTTGTAGAAGTAGATGGTTGAATGATCTATCTCTTCTCTGATCGTTACTTTCCGTCACTAACCGCTGATCGATCAGACTTTGGAAAGTGACAGTTAATAAAATATTGATCCTCGCGGCAAAAACGCAATTTCACGCCGTTATTATCATTATATCGATTTACAACAGCTGCCCGCGATTCTGCATAACTCTTTCAAATCAACTGGATAATGATTTCTTTTGTGATTCGCGTAGTTTCTTATATTAATACTTTCTATAACTAAATAAGTAGTTAATTGGATATTTTAGAGATACTTGTTTGTGTTTCTTTTCGCGACTGCACTCCGTCCAGTTGCTACGAAGCGGTCTTATAGATTAAAGTTTTCTTAATAATAAAGTTTTCTTACCAGTGGCCGAAATAGTCGATTGATATTTTCGTAATTTGTTTAAAATATAAATTACTTATTAAACTAATTAACAACAAAGTTGGTGATTATTGATTAATTAAAGTATTGAGCTGAATCTAGTGCGAGTAATAAACTACGACTTAGACTCACCAAAGATCACCAACTAAATGATAATAAAAAAAAACCTTCAAACACTAGAAACATCGAAACGATCATCATAATCGATCGTAGATCATCATAATCGATCGTAGATCATCATCAAATCCTAACTACCCACAGCTAGGTCATTCAAAGAACATATTTAACACAATTAGCCAGTCTTTCCTCGCTTACCTACTTATTACACCAATGTTTTGGTCTATTTCTGTCTACGCCGGCGCCGCCGCTTCCGCGCTTTGCATACGATACTAAATACTAATACAGTACAATATGTGTAAAATGCCATAATTTTAGATTTACATACGTGGAATAGATATTTTAAAAAACATTTCTGACATTAACAAAAATATCTCAAACGCCAGACTATACGAAGCCTATGCCTCTTACATACGATTCAAGTACATAGATCTAAGAGCAACTGAAAGATATAAAGTATCTGCACGATTATTTAAAAACAACTCATATAATTATTTCACTGTATTTTGTTAAATTACTGAACTTATTACAGCACTGTTTTGGCATCTATTCTTGTCTGCGCGCGCGCCGCTTCCGCGCCCACTGCATGCGATCCAAACTACCAAATAAGTTTCGTAACAGTTATAAAACTGGTATAAACGGCACATTAGTTAAACGCGTAATTAAATTTTACTATCAAACATTATTCGTCATGAAAGGAATGATTGTTAAAATAGTCTGGTAGTAATATTATGTTCGAGCTGATATAATTATGGTAATTAACTGAGATTATTACATCTATGGTGGGTGTATTGCTCTATTAAAATGTACAAAGAAGCTTCACAAGACGTCCGGGCTGGATATTATAATCATGTAATGTTACATCACGCCGAAACAGGTCACGTTATATGTGTTTCCTTTCCAGACAATGTTGTATGTTAAAATTTACTAAATTTTACGTGGGTAAGTTGATGTTTTATATATACATATACCTATAGAGATGAAAATTATAAGAGAGTCACTACATATTATGTCAGAATTCAAATATAATAATACTGAAAGATGACTGACTGACATAGTGATCTATCAACGCATAGTCCAAAGTGGCCCAAACCACTGGACAGATCGAGCTGAAATTTGGCATGCAGGTAGATGTTATGACGTAGGCATCCGCTAAAAAAGGATTTTTGGAAATGCCATTTTTTTAAGGGTGAAACAAGTTTAGTGGGGGATACAAGTTTTACTTCTTAATGCGAGTGAAGCCGAAAGCACCCACTAGAGGATGGATACAGAACAAACGAAGCAGCATAATCGGTTATGTAAAAGTGACGACAATAGAACGTGGGCTTCCTTATCAATATTTCTAGACGTCATTCACAACTCATCTCCACTCAAACTTCAAACATTGTAAATACTCGTAAACGTGCAGTCAGTCTCATGCGTAATTTCATACAAACTAATGATATTTATAGTAACTACGAAACAACTCCAAAAATACAGCGATCAATTTACTTAGGTAAGTATAGGTACATTCAAGAAAATAAATGTCATCTGTTCAATGGTTCTTTAATATTATATCAAGAGGTCCCAATTTTTATTTTGCGAAAAACTTTGTGCTTGGCATTCTACAACCGAAATCTTATGTTAATCTTATCTTATGTTTTGTTAATCTGGATGCCTACGATGATAATTAGGTTAGTAAAATTAATCGCTATTTTCCTTAGATTTTGCGTCTACACCTTGTATTGTATGAAATTACTCACAGGACACGACACCTTAACTGATAGATCATTGAGTACAATATCTCAGAGTGGTAAGTGTGAGCGTGACTGGAAACCGATCAAAAATGATGTGGACGTGACCATAATGATGCAGAGGCGTGCGCGTGCTCGTGAACCTCACTGCGTTGGAGTAGTATAGCTGAACGACAGACGCGACTGTACAGCTCTTGAAGTATCATTTATTTATGTGGATGAGAAATACATAAATTCCTGCTAAGGGGTTGGCTAAGAGAAGAAGGAAGTGGTGGCTGTCAAAACGAGGCTCATTTATCTTCGATGGAAAAAAACTTAGATAAGTATTAAGTAAGTCATTGAAAAAAAGTATTCAAATTACTGAGATCTGTGAGAAAATTAAAACCTTTTTAGTGACGTCCAATAATCTCAGAAATCCAGAATGTCAAGAAATTATATTCGCTATCAATTCAGAATGTATATATCCGCTTTATCAACAAAATTAGTCGTAGTTCTCAATACACGTCTCTACAAGAATCGTTTAAAGTTGACTGACTGTATTGGCTTAGGTGTGTCCATTTTAAATTTTATACCAAATCGAGTTTTGCGGCCATCCGTTCGGTATTCAATGAGCAAAAATAATAATAAATATTTATTCGTGTCGTGGCCTTGATTGTGTTACGCGTTTAACGAATCTTTGTGATAAGTTTAGCCTAGATTTTTTTCTCTTTGATTTTTTGCTTGACTGCTTATCGAGATCGGTGTTTGGAATATTGAAACAGTGTTGTATGTTTATGAAGTGCGGTTGCTTGGTTTGTTCTGGGTTTTTGTGGGCTGTGCTCTTGGCAGGCGAAAAGATTTATAGTTTGGTCGGACAACGGGCTTATTTGTGCAGGTCACGAGCTGGTAAATGTGTAAATAAAAAGCTAGTATACGAGCACATGAGTTATGCTTACGATATCCATTAAACTTACGTGTGTTATCTGACATTTATTTACAAAGAACTAAGAAGACTAATAAGATCTCTGCCCAATTTAAGTTACATCTCCAGACCTCCTTTAAAGAATTCTGCTGGGGAAGTCAGGATCCCCAGTAATAAGGCAATACGACTCAAAAAGGAGGAGTAATAAGACACTGTAGCCACTAGTTACATTTAAAGGCTTCATATGGCTATCAGTATTCGTTTCCTATCTCAAGAGGCTTAGAAAAAGAAAGTGCTGTGCCGGTTTCAACGAAAACATTCCTTGGGGCATCTGTGTGCGGTAAACGTAGGACACCAAGCTATGTCACTAGATAAATGGGTTAACTACGAGACATTATCTTGAATCGACTAAGTAACTAAATATTTCATCCATCATGTTTTTAATAAGGTATTCAGGACCAAATAACTAAGTAGTTGTCTTAGTTTCAATAATATTCCAAAAACTTACCTAACGGAACTTTGATATTAATTTATTGCTGTACCTATATAATTATTTGCTGGTAAATAATAATTTACCAGCAAATAATTATTTATATAAGGAACCCGAGTTATTGCCAAAAAGCACCCCCTTCGATTATTGCCAAAACTTCTAGATCTCGCTTCGCTCAATCAAGTACACGTAACACCAAACAAAGTAATATCGTAACTATGATGGCTTATACATGCAGTACACCCAATGATGTCATAAGTACATTCTACGCATTATCTATGCGAGCGATGGCTTTTACGACCAGTCTAGACGCATAAAGGCAATCCAAGTAATGCTCTCGGAATTGAAAGAGCGCTTCAATCTCGAGAGGACATATCTGGCATCATAAGGACGATTTTATAAAGCAAACTTTATTGTATCTAAGTACCTATAGGAATTGTTTGGAACTTCCCGGTCATGGAAATTACAAAGAGTAGGGTATCCTTATGTGGTGCAGGTGATAGCATATTTTGTTAACATATAATTAAGTACTTAAATTAAATTCAAAACATACGCATATCCCACTACTACTTAATTTGTAATCTTATTCTTCTTATCATATACGAGCGGCTAACTCCAGTGTCAATAGTTTTCGAACCGCCTTTGTAATTCGTACACTACATACATCGTATCATTTTCTGATAATATTAATAATAACTAATTCTAAGTTATTTGGTTGGTGTGGCATACGATCAGATTACAGGAAGAAAGGGATTATCTATAAACAACCTCTATTAAATTCCTGTCAGACGTTTTAAAATTGAGATTCTACTTATTTTCTTTTGGTAGGTATACCTTGTATATCCTTATAACTATAACATATACACAGCTAGATATTAGAAAAAAACATATCGTACAATGTAAATAAACTTCATGTAAACTAACAATTATGTGACTGTGATCTATCATACAATTCTTGCATATCAATATCGTTCTAGGAATCACCGGAAGCTACGTCAGCCGCAGATAAAGTGGACTAGGTAAATAACACGCCTTCTTTAAAATATCTATCATCAAATACTATGCAACCTAGAGATACCTAAAAATAGTAACAATCTAAATTTTATTCTCCTTATAAGGCGTATAAAAGGTATCGTGTGATAATAAAAAATATACCTATAAGGTGGACTGGGTCAGCGTTAAATATGAATTTTAAAGTAAGTAGGCTTGCTATTTTTTATCTATCTCCATACAAATGTTCACCAGAATCGATTATGTTGTTTGAACATGAGAGAGAATCAATCACAAATTGGGTTGTTACTTTTTTTTATTCTATTGAAATGTAGGGCCTTTAAACTAAACATTTATGCCAGCCCCATCATAACCTAGTACCTAGTATTTATCATAAGTATATTAGTAAATGACAAGTACATCTATCGCTACGTTACGGCATAAAAAAAGAACATACCGACGAACACGCACAAATAAATATGTACTTATTAGAACTAAATTAACTAGCTAATCCGATCCCACTAAAATCCGCGGCAAGGCCCTCGGATGATCTGGCAGCCCGCAGATCTGATAGGCTTCTACCAGGCCGAAGACCTTCCCAACCTTCACAGAGTTGGTTTCGGATAATACACCAAATACTGATCCCACATTGGGTAGGTACTTGGGTTGTTAGATATGTACCTATTGCATAATAAGACATCTACTAGATGTGATATCGTGGAAACTGATATCCGTAGACGTTATTTTGACGTAGAAGCGTCGGAGTAGTACACGCTTGTGCCATTAATGCCATCAATCATCATGTTATGGATGATGTGACGCCGGCATTACCCGTAAAATGTTGTATCTAATGTAACGAACAAGTATCGTCAAGTAACGTTACATGAAACAAAAATGTAGGATTCGAGCATGTTTATCTCTATTATGAGACTACAGAAAGAGCATTGAATGTGATTACACTACCGTACTGTTTTATAACATGGATATTATTACTAAGATAAGAAACAAATTTAAAAAAAATACAACATTTTGATCAAAAATTCCACCTGACATAGTGATTCAAGACGTAGGTAGTTATCGAAAAAGCATTTTTTTAAGTTAAAAACGATGTCACCGGCAACCAGGCATGGATTTCCTCTGTGCTGCTCTTTTAACATGTTTTATCAAATATAGTCAAGTGCAAACCCATAAGTACCTTGTTAAAAAAATAATTAAATATAGGTTCAATATCAGGTTGCGATCATCGTCATTTCCAGTATTTCATCATTTTAATGACTACGGGCTGCGGGTATGGGTAAGTTTTTGAGTCATAAAGCTTGAATCAGCGTCATAATCGCAGTTCTTGTCTCAACATGTGCGCGAAGTATGGACAATCAATGTCAATGATATGCCAAAGTCTATCTATACATTTGGTTAGATAGATAGATATGCAAGACATCTGCAAACAGATAAACAGATAAACATTTTATTGATAATTTGATGAATTATAAGTCAATTAGGAAAGGCAAAATTACAATAAAATTTCTATGAAATAATCATAATCTAAAATAATCATACTTATTACAAAAATTTATAGGAAATTGCATTCATTATAAAAATTTCGCAATTAACATTCGTCTATTACTATTGGAATAGCATTCCTTTTCACTTTGAAAAAATTCGTCTACACTGTAGAAAGTCTTTTGAACGAGCCAGGTTTTAAGTCTGTTTTTAAACACATTATCGCTGACGGTGTTCACAATGTCTTGTGGTAAACAATTATATACTTCCGGCCCCATAGCATGTGCCAACCTATTCGACTTGAGCAGTCTCGTCAGTCTCTCGCAATGAATAACTATAGGTACCTTGAACGTATTAACATAACTACTAAGTAGAAGTACAGATAACTTTACAGCTGAAGAATTTTCAGATGAAATTCGTTTACTTTAGTTTAGGTCCATTTCATTGGCTATTAGCTAAATCTAGGCTTAACGTTCACAGTTGTGACTAGCTGGTTGCAATGCAACTAAGAGAAAGAAGATGTGAATCCTGGTCCAATAGGTAGTCCAATAACTAATAGTGGTACTTTGTATGAGACTTAGATCTAATTCTCTAGAACTTAAAAATATACCCGTTACCTAGTACCCATGATACAAGCATAAACTTAGTATGGGACTAGATGGCGCTGTGTGATATGTCTTGAAATATTTATTTATTTAAAAAGACACCATTGGTACATTATACATCATGGCTGACATGAAAACCCACAGTGAGATTGGACTGCCAGCTATTTAGCTCATCCAAAGCATAAATAGAAGGAGAAGGTATGATAAAAAGAACATGTTCGTCATTACCTAGTCCCCATAACAGAATGGTTGGTTGTTCTTATTTCCATAATACAAGTTGCCTCGAGGGAATCCATTGTGCCTCTGCTCTATATATGTCTACATATGGGTATACGGGAGAGCCTTTTTACCACTTTATTGCATTGATTTCGCTTTTACAAAGGCTGCGGTTTCTGGGGATTACTGTTTAGAGAAAATGTATGTAACTGTTTACGATTTTACGTAGTTATTTGTATGAAGAAAATGCCTTGATCAATATCTGTGTGGTAAAGCCTATAAGGTAGCCTTATAGGTAGCTTTCCGCTGACTTTGGGCAGGTATAACAGAGATAATAAAATAAATATTCTGAACATTTTACACATATATCCAGTCTAGTATTATAAATTTCATCGAAAAGTTTAAAATAAAAATAAAATTTGTTAATTTGCATAATTTCATTTTACAAAAAGATATTGGAATCCAAAGCCTCCCGAACTAGTTTTCACTGTGTCTCGGGAACCGATGGCTTCTCCCTGCTTACAATTAACACATAAATAAACAGAATGCCAAAAAATTAATTAAGAAATGGTAACATTTAAATAAAAACATAACAAACACTAAGATTTATCAAACATAATAAGTTTTCTTAACCTTGCATATTTTTATGAAATACAAAGAGAAAAAAAAACGTTATGTTTATAAAATCAATAAAGATTAAAAAAAATAAAAAACTCAAATGATTTGTAAAACTTAATAGTATTTTTAATTTATTTAAGAATATGTATTTAACAATATTTTATTACAGGATGGATGTAAATAACTATATGTTAAGCATACATGTGTGTGTGTGTGTTTGTGTGTTTGTTTGTGTGTGACTAAGCTAGTACAACAAATTACCACTATTGACTAGTATAAAATAATGATTAAGAGTAATTCAAAAATAAAAGCTTTCTAACATTTTTTCTACTTCATTATAGTTAAAATCAGTAAGCCATTCAATTACTTTCTTTTTGACTTCTCTATCTGTAAGGAAATCTATTTTTTTACATTTGTTTACCTCATTGTTTGAAATGTTGAATTGTCAAACGAAAGAGCTCGAAGAAAATTTAAGTAAACAATACCTTTGCTACAACTCCCCTTTAAGTTGACAACATATGTTTATTGGGCATCTATCTATCTAAACAGAGAATACCAAATCACTTCGTCATTATCTCCAAACGATAACAAACAAATTACTAACTAGTTATGGCAAACTATTCTGAGCCAGCGACATACCAAACGTGTTAATACGAATAAAGTGCAACTGCGCAATTACTGCTCGCATATCTTATTAATATACGTTATGTTTATGTATTTTCATATGTATGTAGGTACGCAATAGTCCTGGCCGTTTGCTTAACCTTGGACAGGAGCACTGACTCTAGCTAGGTAGATATTGTATATCTATGAAAGAGCACTGATTAATTATTTTTCGCCTGTTTTGAATTACCTAGTAGTAACTAGTTAATTACAAAGAGTACAGTAAAAGTTCCTTATTCATGTATCCGCAATCACGTTTGGTTAGTAACTATTGGCTTATAGAAAAATTGGGAAAATAATCAGACTGAATTCTCGGTAAATAATGTTATGTGTTCATACAAGTTTACATATGTCGCAGCCAGCCAGCCAATTAACAGTACGATTAAAATAATTAGCGTGGAGATTATAGATATTGGGCAAATTATTTTTACTAGCGTAAATACCTAAACTCTAGTTCAGAAATATAATAAGGCATGATTATATAATACTCATTCTGAATACATAAGAATAGACTATTGCTATGTATACAGAATGGATACTAGTTGACCTTGGGTTGTCATAATATAAGCGTAAAGTTTAAACATTTGCTTAAAAATATAATAATTATGGGCTTTTCCCAAGCTAACACAATATCCTTATACGTTTTTTCAACTATTCAATTAATGATTTATTAAAAGAGCAATAGCAATAGTGAGAAAAATAATAACATAAAAATAAATTACATATCTTTAAGACTGATTTAAAATATGTAATTATCTAGTACTTACAAATACTTAGGTATAGGCTAACTAACTTGTTGGTGAAGCCAGGACACTAAGTTTGTAGCAATAAGGCCGCCACTTGTGGCACTAGAGTACCTACTGTATGTAATTTCATTATTTTTGTTTTATATGCGTGTGACAATGAAGAATTATCTATTCTATCTATCTATATTTCCAAACATGTATGAGATTGTATCTTTTTCTAAAATAGTAGAATGATATTTTTAACAGTGTATATAAAATTACTGACTTGGTATAACGACTGCCTAACTATGTTGAACAGTTGTTTTGGGCAACACAATTGTCAATCTAAGCTAAGCCATAGCTGTTGCTTTAGTAAGTAAAAGTAAGTAATACATTTACTTACCCGAGTATGACAAGTTCTCCATATTTGACGAGGGGTTTGGGTTTCTGTTCCGAGCCGCTCTCGCCAGCCTCTTCCAGTATTGGTGAGTCCGCACTGTCCGCAGCACTGCAAATAAATAATACTATAAATATCATATATATATAGGTACGTAAGTTAATCATAATCACCACCTAAAACTATTTCCATTCATACGCCGCAAAGTAATTTGAAAATTCATATGCTCGAGTAAAACCGTTCCATATGACTAGTTAGTACACAATAATGTCTGGTCGGGAAGCAGGAAGAATATAGAGCTTAACGGTAATATCGTACCATACTATACCTACCTAGTTACTTCTGCAGGAGCAATATAGACAGTCAAATAAAATGCTCAATTTTAACGAAAGTAAGTATTCTTTTAGAGTGGTTACTAATTTAGAGGATAATGACGAAGAACAAGGAAAATTTGATATGTAGGCCATCTGGTCAATGAAATATGTAGTCACGATATTTCATAAAAGTGAGTCAAAAATATTCTCTGTATTTTACCGATACTTAAAAACATATTTTAAAAACCATCAAATGACATCACAGCTAATGATGACCAGCCATTATATTCATAACGGTTTCTTTTTTCCTATGCTACCTTCATACTATCATACAAAATATTCTCAACCTCAAAATATACTTCCGGGGTACCTATAAAGTACCAATTTAAGTATTTACTTGTTTTATTGATACAATCTCCAGCTAGGCGGGTCATGCCTTTACATCTCGCCGAGAACTGGTCGTAAGACGGCTGTGGGTCAAGATTAGTGTTAAATTATGACCACGGCGAGGGACCGGTTTGGTTTGATGCACTTATGCAAGGCTCGTAAACCTAATTCATAGTTATTACGCTCCTCAATACTTGTTAAACAATAAGACGAGCGCATAATTCGCTTGGTTCAAAGCCCCATTCAAGGGCTATGAGGCAATCTAACGAGCTAGGCGTGTGTTAGTACCTACAAGGGTACACTTAGGTCTGATCGACTAATGCTCGAAGTGCTTTATCGATCGTGCAGATACGATAAGCTATCGGTGGCTATGGGCCCTGCGAACTAGGCCACTCTATCTCTAAATGCACGTACTCGTAGTTTGAGCACCGCCTGACATAGTTGCGAGGTTGCGACTCTCGCTTTTGTTATAATCCGGTTTCACCAAGTCAGGTTTGGCCCATTTAAAACCATTTAGAAGCTGTCCGAACGTGGCATGATGGCGGACGGTACGGTATTGTTCTAGCAAGCGACTAGACTCTTTTAGACTGATGTAACGTTTTATCTCAACTCGAAACAAAATTGGGGTAGTCTCCTGTGTATTTCATTCGGAATGGGCACTCCTTTTAGAAAGGCGGGAGGGCCGGCACGAGTGGCCGTGATTGCGGGCACGGGGTCAAAGCCCCTGCCTCCCTCAGCGTCCCGCCCTGAGGACAGCCGAGCCCGGACCACAATTACCAAAGCTTACATTTGAATAATAACTCACGCAGCCACCGAGCCCATTGTCGGAACCCGATATTAAGTTACCACGAAGCTAAGTTTTTCTATCAAACTCTAGATTGGAATCGCTAGGCGTTATTGCTCGCCTGCCTATTACGTAAACACAGCGTAGTAATTCCGTGACTGAAACAATCACGTTCATTTGCATGTCTTGGTGTGATTTTGTTTCCGCTCGATTCTTCCGTTCGTCTCACATTTGTCTGGGAGTTAAGAGTTAGGAACCTCGCTAATGCTGCCTAGATGTAGTGAGATAAAAGTGAGCGATGATGCCTTAATACTCAGGTAATGATTCTATCTTTTCTTACAGAGTATGTTGTTTAAGGTGCGAATATAACTAAGTCATTGAAAAACTGCGTTATTATACAGATCTTAGTTAAGTACCAAATTTACTTAATTTATTGCGGTTTCCTGTCTACGACGAATCAACTACGAAATTCCACCTTGCCTATGAACAACGCCTATTTAGAAATTCCATGAATGTCAACCTACTACGATAGTAGGGATTCCGAGAAGCAGTCATAGTGAGTCAGATCCAGCTCTGGTGTCCATACAGCCGCGCCGTTCGGCAAACTAAGCACGCGTCGATATAAGGCTGTGCTACATCCGGTCGACGCGACCACGCATCACCAAATGGCCGAATGTGAGAACGGCGGAAGTTTACGGAGAATCACTCCTACACCCCGCCTGCATGACGAGAATTCCAGCAACTCATTTCTTGATTCCAGTTCGCAGAAACCAAAGCCAATTTCCTATCAAACGAATAACTACATTACTTTGTATGAACGTTGAAATAGCACGCCCACGCAAGCATTTCCTACTTAAGATAGTCCTGATTAATGAATAAATCTGGGTGCTCCAGCTTCGACATCCTTTGTTATCGCCATTGTAGTGTTAGGGCGAGCCTCGTATTTGTTGGCGACATTAAAATTGTTCAGTCCTTTTTGCGGGTGAAACTTTGGCCGCTCATTCAATCTGGCTTGCGAAATAGTTATCTAGGAGTATATGTTGTCCACAATAAGTACTCAAAATTCCAAATATACTTTCCTTAACATACAGCAATGTAAAAATTAAAGGTTACAGTGTTTTCCTCAAGAAATTCCCGTTATAACAGTATCTAACTACTTATCAAATAAATATTGCTTAGTATCCCTAAAATCGGAGCTTGTATCTAAAGGATTTATACACATTATTGCGACAATCACTGTTAGAGCACACAGGAAATGAAACACCCAAAAAGTTATCTTTTAAAATCTACAAACGCTGTCAAACTATAGCGTGTGAAACGGTATACCTACATAGAAACAATGGCATTTATCGCCAAACCTAATTGGTGTTAAACGTATCTTCTCTATTATGAGAGGATCTAGAATAGGCTCCATTACATAACATGTCTATTTCATTCCCGTTTTCATACTTTCACCGCGGTCGCACGGCCCGCCGCCAACCAGCTAAGTTGTGGAGACCACCTCGGTTACTTTCTACCTTGATCCCCCGCTGGCCTTTAGCAGTGATTTTATTATCTCCAGTGAACAGGACCGGTCGCTCCGAGCCCTGCATTAATAATAAACTTTTACCGAAATGGGCTACGATTTGAGCTGTTCTTGTGGAAAGTTAACGGTCGAATCAGGGTCAGATTGTTTGGCTTAGGCCTGTTAGGGCTCGTGATAAGTAGAGGGAGGCTTTATGCCGACTCTCGATCTAGAAAGTTGATAAATCGCGGTCGATTTACTTAATTCAAACTTTATGGCCTTCGCAGCCACTTGGTCAATGTTGCAGAACGAGTTAGTGCCATGGAGGTTGGACTGTGGGACTAAACGTTTTTACAGACAGGAGGTACTTAAGTACTTAGCTGGATTATTTTTGTGTGCTAGAGAAAGGATTAACAACAAATTACTAAAGTAGGTATCTTCTAAGTAAGCGTGTTAAAGCTGCAGCAATGCTTAACATCAGGAAGGCTGTACTTAAACGTAAACCTATCTCACGTAAAAAAGGTACTTACTATCAAGATTTAGTAAGAAACTGACATAATAACAATCTATGATGGTTATACTGCGAGATTTTAATTCCTTTTATGCCGACCTCAAAATCAATTAAGTACGTAGCATGAAGCTTTACAAAAGAAAGATTTAATTAAAAATACAACAATTTTTATGAGAACTTTACATGGAATATAATTTTATCGTCGGATGCTCTAATTAAATACAGGCTGTTCAAGGTGGAACAAACGGATATTTTAATGGGTACATTAATAAACGGAAACCTTTGGATATCTTTTTGGCAAGGATGTTTAATTTTAGTCAACCAGTTTAGTTTCCTGGTGTGGGTAACTAAATTTTTAAATGACCAAACTATTTAGGGCTCACATAGGTAAGTTTTATCAAAAAGGTAAAATCTAAAAGGCTACAAGCATCGTAAATTTGAAAGAACATTAAAAGTAGTTAAGTAAGTACTAACTAGGTATATCGTATTGGGCAGTACCTAAGTACAAAACAGCATATTACTTATATCATCTACAAAAAGTATTGTATAGATTTGGGTTGTAGCAAAGTAGGATCCACAAAACACATAATAACAGAGCCTAAAATATGGAACTACATCAGATTCAACGTACTTAATTACGACTACAGTTTCCTTAATGTAGCTATCACACCACAGGTACATAACATTTAAAACAAATTGTATCCTTCTACACCACTGCGTACGCTGAGCCGGTCCTTTCGAGCAAAGGCCGGTCTTTTCCAGTTTGTAATCCAAAGTCACAAGTACCAACGTCGAGCCGTTGACGGTCCAACGGTCTTTTTTTTGTAGACGGAAATTACTTTGAATCGAGTCTGTATCCGGATACGAAGCGATTACTCGTATTACGTAGCTCATCTCTAGCTGAGTGGGTTGATTGCTTGGCTCTCTGAAAGTTTTCATTAAACGATCCAGAGTCAAGTTGATTGGTTGAAGATTGAAGATGTTTAAATAACTAATTGAAAGTTTAGTTTGAGGTCAGAATCTTGATAGAATTTGGTGAATTATTTACATGCCTAAATTGAAATAAAATAAATGAATATTGCTAGAGATGGGTATCCTGATCTACATAGATGTAAAACAGCGTGTTTATTTATTGCCATTTTATGGTTCCGCCATAAATCATGTGGCTCTCTACGGTGTCGTCATAGAGCTATAAAACTGACGATCTAACACTTCCTTGTCCATTTAACCTCAGAACCCAGATTTGCCTATTTGTTTTATGAAAGTGAATAAGACTTTTGTTTACTCCATTAGACTGAATGCATATTTCATGTCCAATACGAAAACAGAGCGCCAGAAATTTCTTTTTTTACTATGCTCTGCCCGTTGCAAGTCACCCTGAAATGGTAAAACAATTAATCCGATACTCGTCACGAACGTGTCAAGATATCAATTAACAAAAGACAATGAAGTTGATATGATATTAATATGGTACTATCGTACCAGGCATGACCATTCCTTTTGATAAGCTACTTACGTTACACTCTCAGTTACTGGTACTGTTACTCATTGCATTTGAAAGTATGTAGAAATATGATTACATTTGATATTATGAAAACAATAGTTGTCTAATATCTACAAAGAGAAAAGACATCACAACGTCGTAGTATAAACGATTTTTCCTTTCATGTATGGTTAGGAAGAGAGAGGGAATTGTCAAAAATAAATATCGTGGGTTCATGTAAGATTAAGAAACATTTAACAAAACATAAATTAAAGAGAACTGACATCGACTATTTTAAACCAAAAAGAGTAATTTAGAGCATTTATTTCAGCCATGAAATAGGTCATTTGCAGCACCTTTTTTGGCAAGTCAGTTCGTGTATCGAGGCCGATTCGACGCGGGGTCACCGAACTGCACTCCGAGCCACACTCGCGAGAGAATGCGCGCGCGCCGGCCGGCGAGGTGACCTTACGATACGTACGACGCAACCAAATCACCGGGAATATCATTTTGTGGCCGGATCATGAATTACCGGATTTAGACAGCCACTTGTTTCAGCCCAACTCAATTTTATTTCGGTGCCGTTGGACTTTCAGAGTTCATTGGCTCGATATCAATTGTCATGAACGCGTCATCATCTCGGTAAATTTAGAGGTTTTATAAGTACCAAAAAAACATTTCAATTGAACTCATCCGATAGGGCCTCGACTTGAACTCGACCGTTACTGAAGCACCTACCCGAATGTGACTAAAGCGTTTTCAAACGACTCATCATTCGTTCTGGGAATTGCGTCTGTAAGACGTTATTTAACGGCAATAACTAGTGAAATAATAATATGTTTAGAACCCATAACTAGTTAGGATCCAAATTAGACGAGTAGGAAAATTGAATAGAACTTCACGTGCTTGCAATTTTCAAAAGAATTCACCTGTTACAAAGAACCAGACATTCCATAAATACTTACAACATTCGATGCAAAACGTTATTTCCATGTCCATATCCAGAAGAGCAGTGACTCCAGAGTCAACACACCCTTCCACATGGCCGGTCAGACACGTGCCCAGTCCATGCCAAAGGGGAATTCCTTCACGCGACCATTTAATTAATTCAAAGGGTCTAATGGCGAAGTTTTTCTACAGTCCTTCCCGGGATATAGGTATTCTTTTTCTATTAGCTCATGGAACATCTGTCGCGCAGGTGTTAGTTATTGCCTGGTATGGGGGCAGGTGACGAACGCCCGCATTTCGAAGGCTTTTGTGGAAGTTTTTTAAGTGGTTTTTTACTTAGATGCTTCCTTTAGCGGTAGTTTTTTTGTTTAGTGAAGGTTTGGTAGGTAGGTATGCCAGGCCGTGCAATATGTGGTTTTAGAACTATCTCTTGGCAAGTATCTTATTAATAGAGACGATACCTTCGATCAACAATACCAACATTGTTGATCGAAGGACGATACCGATACTAACGTAACGTGTATATCAAAATATTTTAAATGCTTTACTAATTGAGTAAAGTAGGAACATATCGTTTATTATGAAGAAAATGTGACTAAAGCTTTGGTTTCCTAGGAAAGCGGTGCCATCATATAGCGGCCGTAATACAGCGGTGAATGACGTTGCTCGAACGTTATCTATGTAAACAAAATCGCGCAGTTTCCTGGAGAGCGGTAACTGACACCGTAAAGTCAAAAAGCGGTGCCGCCATTTGCATGACGGCCGTCTTGTCGGTGTCAGAAGGTTTGGTGAACGTTTTATTGATAGCGGTAAAGCTATTGATATTTTTCGTTTCACGTTTATTTAAAAACTAACTGTGCCTGCGACTTCGTCCGCGTGGAATAGTTATTTTGGGCAACCTTTTTAGCTTTATAAATTATATCTGTTACCCACGACTTGAAACGTTTTCGCAGTGCACGCAACGGAAGCCTTCAAAGATGAATAATTTTTACCGTTTTTTCCACATTTTCCATTGTTTTTTCGCTCCTATTAATTGCAGCGTGATGTTATATAGCCTTCTTCGATAAATGGTCTATTCAACCAACACAACAAGAATTTTTAAATTTGCACCAGTAGTTCCTGAGATTAACGCGTTCAAACAAACAAACAAACTCTTCAGCTTTATAATATTAGTATAGATAATGTCTGACGGTGTGTTAAAACGGCCGTGGAACTTTCCACATGTTATTACCGTAAAGACGGCCGTCTATATGCGTCAGTAATATTACCGCCGCTATATGACGGCACCGCTTTCCTAGGAAACCCATGCTTAATATTAACACCGCTATATGACGGCACCGCTTTCCTAGGAAACCAAAGCTTAATATTAACTTTCCTAGACTAAGCATGGGTTTCCTAAAACAAACGGTGCCGTCATATAGCGGTGTTAATATTAAGCATGGGTTTCCTAGGATAGCGGTGCCGTCATATAGCGGCGTTAATATTAAGCATGGGTTTCCTAGGAAAGCGGTGCCGTCATATAGCGGCGTTAATATTAAGCTTTGGTTACTTTTGACCCATCCCTGCTCGCCAAAGTGCTTCTCCCACATCTCCCTGCATCTTTGTCGTACCAGGTGCAAGCAGTCCGACCACAACGGTAAACATTCAAGTGGAGTTCCTTGAGTTATAGCATCTTTGGCAAGCCGGTAGGCTTCCTCATTACCTGGGATACCTACATGCGACGGGATCCATTGGAATTTTACATAGCTTGTACATGATTAAGTAAGTACCTACAATTCCTACTATACTAAGTACTATACGATTAGGTACATGGTGTGTTCCCCGTAGCACGAGTACCTAACTATACGTAATGCGTACTTTTTTAGGACAGCCAGATTAACCAACATTAAAATTTTAGTCAACCCAATAAACGTAAAATAAGTGCAATCTCGTGTTGGGAATAATCGTAACAAAATTCCACGCAAATCCGTGAGGTCGAGAATGCAGGTAGGTAGGTACCCTTCCCAGAAGTGAAAATGATGAATGAGAAAACATATGGAGATCCCCAGAGGTATCGGTTTACCTTTTCCGTTTATGAATACCCGCGTTTGACCATCTATGTATAGGTGTTTAGTCATATAGTTATGTAGGTACCTATAGTAATTTAGATGGGTGTCAATTTGAATGACCACATTTTAGACTTATCAATAGCCTGCTTTTATTAAGGCCACGATATTTCACCCGAAAACGCTTTGCGCTTTGAAAAATGCCTACAGTTGCTTTTTCGCATGCAAGTCCATGCCGTATTAACATGACAGCAAGGGCGAGCATCGCGCGCATAGCTCCGGCCGACGAGTCTTGTCCACACGCAAACAATTTGAGCAGTTTTGCAGACGTTTTTGACAAAACTAAATAATAACATAACCTTTTAGATATAATTAAATTGGTTTAAATTTCTGTATTTGATTTTTATGAAATGTCGATTTTACATAGCACCCCGTCTTAAGTAGTTATTCCTAGTTAGGTTTGTAAGTCTATTCTGACGCAAATGTTACTGAAAAGAATTTAGTGTCAAAGTTATTTTTTTAATCGGTCCTACTAAGTACTCATAGGTATCGTACAAAATAACATTTCTTACAGTTTATGATAACTATTTAACAAAAATAGCTTGTATATATAAAAATGATTTTTTCATAGATGTAGCTTAGAACGAATTACCATCAGATCAGAATATGGGTGACAAATAAATAGTTAGTATTTAAGTAGTTATTTGTCATGGGTGGGGTAATAGCGAAAGTCGCTGCAGGGCGGCACACATTTTCCCTACACTTTATTGTACTAAGTATATACCTAAGTAATAATACGTACATTCAACCCTACACCTATTCACACAGGTATCGCAATTATCGGTTAGACAGAGGAAGTTGAGTCATCAGGCGAACCTTTTCCCGATAAGATCATACCTAAGTAGGTATTGTACCTATGTTTAAGTAAGTAGGTGTATGATTTACTAGCCACATGTACCTTGATTCATGTTGATTTGCTCGTTACGCCACTAAAGGGTTGTCTGACTGCGTGCCGACTGCCTGCCAAATGTCATGGGCACAAGCTGTCAAATTCTAATACCTTAACGCGCGTATTGGTTGCTTGGCTACGAGATCTTTTGTCTAGGAAATTATGCGCATATTACGGATATACTTGGGTTAGTCGGTGGGTTTAGCATGAAATCTATCTTTTTTTTATTGACCAAGTAAGTTACATTATAATTTTATAATATTAAAAGGGGTCACAAGAAATTTTGAAGTCACTGGCAAAGAAAAAAATGTTATGGAAACCAGGATAAACATTTTGTAACTAGGTACTTACTTACATTAGACCAGACTTAGTTTTACTGAATACAACATTATTTAGTACAGGAACATACAGGTAAAGCTTTTGTTATAATCAAAGCTAAAGCTAAGAGCTTGGATCCATCAGACTTGAGCCATATATTCATGACCTGTTAGCTTAGTTGGTAGTGGCTCTGCCTTCTGATCTAAAGGCTGCGGGTTCGATTCCCGCATGACACAAGTACTTATTTATGAACTTTAAAAAATTATAATTACTTGTGTTGAGTCTGGTCGTTTCTATGTATACTAAGTATGTATTTACAAAAAAAAAGTATAGAAGTATTATATCCGTTATCTAGTACCCGCGACACAAGCGTTTGCTTAGTGCGGGGCTAGATGGCGCTGTGTGCAATGTCCTGGAATATTTATTTATTTAATATTTATTTATTTATAAAACTTAGGTTTTATTAAGTACTTGACATGACACACTATTTTTTCTACCCAAACACAGAGGACAAGCTTTCAAATAGTTAATTAGTGCTGTCAACACATTCCTTAAAAGTAGGTAATTAGGTAAGTTCATCTATGTAGGTAATAAAAAGTGTGGCAGTCACTTGCACTAAAAAAAATTTGTGATATAAGTACTTACTTAAAAAGTAACTATGTACTTACATATCTAAACATACATCACATATTTAAGGTACAAGCATGATACTTTCCATCAGCCACTCATCTCATCATATCATATTATGGTAGTAAGCACTTACATAAGTGAGTAAATATAAAAAAAAAACATTTAATTGTTACAGATAATAAATAAATAAATATTTCGGGACATTGCACACAGCGCTATCTAGCCCCACACTAAGCAAACGCTTGTGTCGTGGGTACTAGATAACGGATATAATACTTATATACTTTATACAATAAATCACTAGATCACAGGGCACATTAGCAATATAAAAAACTAGCTGTGCCAGCGACTTCGTCCGCATGGAATAGTTATTACCATAAAAACGGTTCTAGTGAGTTAATCTTAAAAGATAGACATATTCTGTTCAAGACATTTTGTAAGATCATTTCAAGAGGAATAATTCTTTCATACATATTTTTGTGATATCTTGAACCATTTGCGCAGCGAATGCAACGGAAGCCCTCAAAGATGAATAATTTTACCACATTTTACAGTATTTCTTCGCTCCTATTAGTTGCAGCGTGATGTTATATAGCCTAAAGCCTTCCTCGAT
Source organism: Macaria liturata (assembly GCA_964023185.1). Classification (NCBI taxonomy): domain Eukaryota; kingdom Metazoa; phylum Arthropoda; class Insecta; order Lepidoptera; family Geometridae; genus Macaria; species Macaria liturata. The sequence goes on from OZ026809.1 coordinate 3,916,888, forward strand.
AAATAGTCTATCCAACACAAAAATAATTTTTCAATTCGCACCAAACTCTTCAGCTTTATAATATTAGTATAGATGTATGGCGAGGCACACATGATATTTCACGTAATATGCGGAGGTCAGAGCCCTGTTGAGATGAAACTTTAATGAGGCTACCTAAGAGGATGGCACAAACGTCACCCAAACTCAATGGGCTTGTTTTGGAGCTTAGCATAAAAATAGAGTCAACTAGGTAGGTATTTTTTTGTTGCGCCTTTTTTGCAAGCACTGGGTTTATAGAGATAATAAGTAACACTGTATGTTTCTGAATAGTAAAACTACGCATTTGCAATATTATTATTATTTTTACAAGAAATGGGTTTGCACTTGACCGTAATTTGCCTGATGATAAGCAATCATTACGGTCTAGGATGGAGAATGCTTACCCAGTAAGAACCGAGATTATAACCTACCTGGATAGGTGAAAATAGACAGACTAGGTATTACTTAAGTACTAAATCAATACCCCAGGGTTTAGATATGAAAACCTAGGTTTCTAATGTATGAGTTGAGCTCTCTGTATTTAGGTTCCATAGGTTCCATTTAAAATAAGCTGTACTATTTCTAAATATAGTTTAAAATACATACTCTACTATTAAACAAATTTTTGTAATAGATGATAGAACAAACATTTCATATTATGCTACAATGTGCTAGGGGACATAAGAGGGCTCTGGAAAGTCTTTGTTTAAACTATCTTCAAGTAGTTTGTATACAGATGGAGTGAATATGGTGGGAATAACTTTGTAAGTGTGTGTGGGGTACTGATTGACATCAGACAAACAGATAGCTGTATATATGTAGATATAGGGACAAAGAGGATAAAAATAATGATATGGTAGCTACCCATACATAATTTATTATGTAGATGTACAGTGTAGTGTTGTTATATACAGATGCAGTTTTGTCTGAGCATTTAGCATTATGTATGATAGGCTTACACTTGATCACAACTCATTGGATGTTACTTGAAGCCTACAATCTCTCTAAAACCACACTAACTCATAACTTTCCTCCTTAATATAACAACTAGCTTTGTTGTTGTTTATTAGAAATAACTGGACATCATCACACAGGTGATGACCTAGTTTGATGTCCAGGGTTCACCAACTATTGTATAGTCATAAGCCCTATCTCATAGTAAAATTTTATGTTCATTACTGCTATACTTACCTGTTTCTTTCTAATAAGGTCAAATAAACGTTTTTATTATTATTATTATTACAGATTCTCGGGACTTACGCCCGGTATTTTTAAGGCATCAGTGGGGCCGTAGCCAACACTGAGAGGCCTTTTACAATATTATACTTAAAATTAAGTAAAAATTACAGATAGAGGATGTTAGGTATATAAAGTAACTATTGCAGACATGGTATTAATGTTACAGGCTATTGTGTTGAGTTGTTCATTGACTTAATTAAGTTGTTCATTGACTTAATTAATATTTATATTATTATTATTATCTCGTGAGCTTACCTAGTTGAAGCTGATTAGCTCTAGATTCGAAGACTGAACATAAATATACGACTGGCTACATTTAATTCAGTAGATAGAAAACTTCAGACATGAAAATAATGCTGTTCCATACCAAAAAGTTCATTGCTCTCTGACAAAATGTATTGAGAAGTGTTTTTAACCACATAATAAGTAATTTGTAGAACAAAAGTTTTATATACACACATTATAGGTACTTAGTATGTATACCTACTTAGGCTAAGTTAGCTTTAGAATAATAGCCACATGTATTTGTATATCATATCTGACTTAATAAAATATATTTGTACAAAGCTCCATGTTCTACCAGACTTTAGCCACATTAAAATTTGGCAAAATAAATTTCATTCAAAGCAACAAAACTACTTACTTTGGAGAAGAATTTTAACTGTAACTTGACTCACACAAGAGGTTTTTTTACCTACTAATTGGCATAGAAACCTGAATTCTACAATGTGTGGCTGCTCCTTTACAGTTATTTTTCCTTTACATAGATATTATGACAAATCAAACAATTAAAATGCTTAGTGACTATGAACTATGGACTATGAAATACCTATATACTTTTTTTACTCAGTAAGTAGGTACTTACTGAAGTAAGTACTGAGCAATTTCATTTAATTGTAAGAATTGATTAAATTTGTCAAATCAATACATATCTTGGTAAATTAGGAGTATATAAAAAGTTGCATGGTGAAACATTTAGACAATTTCAAACCATTTGCTTTACATTTATGTACTTACTACTAATCATTAAAAAAGGCATCATAATAACCAAGTTTAAGAACCCAATATTTGAACAAAGATTTAAATCTTAAGAATTACCTACTTAAGTGACTTGAATGAAAATTTTACAGAGTACTTTCCTATCACTTACTTATTTCATCATTTACTCAGCTAACATGAACCCACTAGGTAATTTACAGTTACAATACTAAGTACCTAGTAATTGTAAACACAAGTAGGCAGGAAAACTATTAATGGTAATTAGTTTAGTCATCACAACAATGCTAATCAATAACCCTACAATAATGCTTTGTACAAAAGACAAAGGTTTAATTTTATGTCAATTTCTATCCTTTTTCACACATAATGCTATTTATATCACAGGAAAAAACCTAAATCATTAGGTTAGAGAGTTGTGATAATGATTAGAGACAATGTTTACTGGTATCAACCTGCAAGACGGGATATTTTTATTACTAATTGCTACCTGAATCTCAGTAGGAATATTTCAACCAGTCGAAGAACAAGTCTACTGCGTTTCTAGAGAAGATTAGCAAACAAAATATAAGCATCACAAAAGACCCACGATGATAACAAAAAAAACTTACCGTTTTACGACCATGATAGAATCCGTCTGCTCGTTGGTGGACCCTATGATTCCAACTATGTTGTACAAACGACACTAATTTTATCGGAAACACCATGAATTTTATCAAATCACCATCAATTCAACTTTTTGATATCACACATCGCTAAAAAGCGAATAACACACAGATCTTCATCATTCCACCGATCTCGTTTATTTTGCACTTCACCGTCGCGCACATGAAAACGGAATTGTGTACACCTCGCTATCTATTTTCGTAACACTTTCGAATACGAAAATACAGAAAATCTTATGGCTCTTCAATAACAGTTTCGATTTTCTTTTTAGCTACGAATGTCGCGTAATCGTAAACACAAACCAAAATGTGTTTCTGTTTCCTCGCTCGAGAAGTGTTTTTGTTCGTAACTAACTTCGCGTTAATGCCACCGGGAACAAGAGAATCGCCGTCAAGAGTAAAGTGAACTTTGAGCAAAACAATAGATTTGCAGTTACGCCAACATAAAAGAAACGAATAACATTGTAAAGCTATCCGCACACTACCAATAAATTATCCTACATACTTGTAATGTGATCTGAGTTTACTCCAAAGGATGATTTTCTTGAATATCGTAATGATGATGTAGACCGTTAACAAAGATATAGATAGATAGATAGATAGATTGATACTTTATTGGACACAAAAAACATAATACAAAACGGAAAAAAATAATTAAAACTAATGCCACAAATGGCGGCCTTATCGCTAAAAGCGATCTCTTCCAGGCAACCGTAGGATGGAGAGGAAAATATAAAAAAAAAGACTAGACGGGGTGTACAATAACGAGCACATGAAATTTGACTATAAAATCTTAAACAATAAACATAAACATTTAAAATAATAATAAAGTACTCAAACCCATACTTACCTACATATGTATATTATACTACGTAATATATAAAAATATACTAATGTGCTAATACTACAGAAATAACTACTATAAACAATAAAGATATATATAACTGTTTACAGTTTATTGGTTATTTTCAATATTAGTTACAAATATACAATAAAAGACATAATAAAATATGTTTATTTATAATATAATATATATATATATATAGACATATATTTAGTATGGGAGCTCCCAGCTTCGCAGTATTAAGAAGTAAAACTTGCATCCCTTTAAAAGTGGCATTTCCAAAAATCCTATCTTAGCAGATGTCTACGTCATAACATCTACCTGCATGTACATTTTTTCAACATGCCTGATCCATTCAGAGGTTTGGGCTGTGCGTCGATACATCACTATGTCATGTCAGTCAGTCACCTTTGAATTGCATATATTTAGTTACGTTGGGCTTAATTTATGTTTAAACCTTAGTTTATCCAGATAATACATGGCTATGTTCTCACTTTGTTCGTATAAACAGCTCCGGACCAAAGTACCTATACCAAAAGATTTATAAGTTACTCGTATGCATGTGACTGTTGGAATTATTTCTACTGTTTTATTGATTGCCGGGGTACCTATACATTATAATACCTTTATATTTTTTAGAACTTCTCTGATACGATGTTCAACATGAGAAATAACTATTCTTTTCTTATCTGGAACCGCGGCCATTTTGTTCGTGTTGACCAACGAACAAACCTCGAACGGACGAAACTGTCGATACCTATGTTAAAAATTATGAGTATAGTCATGTAAAAGTGTAAGATTTTACGTGAAACAACAGATCGACACCAACGATCCCATTTGCACAATCAGCTATTTTAATCACAGATAGGCATAAAATAAAATATATCTGTACTGTATATAATATACGTGTGAATTTATTGATACATTTTAATCATGATTTAGAATAAAATGTTTGTGTGTACAAGCCCTAAAACAGAACTGCCAACATTATCAACCACAGACTAAAATAGTGGAATTGCCAATTAAGAAAATGATGTGAAACATGTAACAAAATTATCGAGTAAAACTTTGGAGTTAAATAATAATTATTTGAACACAAAATCAAAAGATCCGATCGAGCGAAACTATAATCTGTCAATGAAAACTTGATAATCTTGTCATTCGTTAACTTTCCACACTAAAAAATATGTAACTCTAAGGTTCATCATAACAAGCATAAGCTCAAGACTTCATATCCCCGATTCCGTTTATCTGCAGCTGTTGCATGTATTTTTTTAATCACTTCGGGCCATTGAAATCATCGTTTGGCTCTCTTGAGACCACGAAGTTATAGGTAACTTTACCTATAAATATTTACAACTTCATGCTTGAGACGCATCGAAATATATTACTATTAGTATGAGACGTGACATTGGCTAATTTGCGGCAATACCGCAGAGGCCAAAGAAAAAAAATCTTTTAGAAAATAGAAACGTTTTGTTTAGAATTTTCCATTTTCCTTAATTTTCGGACCCACTCAGACCAATCTGCTTGTGATCTGCTACAATCTTCCTTCTGCTGGCTCCGACTTTAGGCATTGTTTCTTTCTTTTGCTCATAATTTACACATACTATTGAAACCAAAATATCCGTGCATCTAAAATAGATCCGCTGATCTTAAATAGCCACCATACAGCACCTACAGTTCAGCAAGTTCCTCTCCATCTACAGGACAGCATCACTTGGCGATAATGGATCCGTACGACAATCCGTATGTATCGTGCCCATACAATCCAAAGCACCGAGTGCTTCGCTCGAGGATTCACGGTCACATCGTAAAATGTGAGAAGAAATACCCACCACTCGAATGGTGCCCATTCAATGCGACTCATCGCATGACTCGGCAGAAACTGATGGAGCATATGAAAGATTGTCCCTCACGACCAGAACAGAAGTTGCCCGAAGACAAGCTCGAGGTACTACAGAAACTTTCAGCTCACCGCTACCCTGAAGTAGAAATCATGTCAAAAGACCCTAATGTTGAATGTTGGGATTAAATTAACTAACTTATTTAGTAAATAAGTCTAATTAAATTTTTGTTAAGTTTATTAGAGTAGGTACTTATATTAGTCTGATTCAAATTCGAACTAAACTTATTTAGTGACAAGCCATATGTCACTAAATAATTTTGGGTAATTCCTAATATAATAATAAATAGGTAATTAAATACATTTAAGTTTAAAATAGTTTATGTTTTTCACAAAGTGAGCTTCATTTTTCTTTAGTGGGAAGTCAAACATTGAGTTCATTTAGGTATCAAGCTACTGTTGTATGCCTGCACTTCTAAACTAAGCACAGCTTGTGTCTTAGAGGTGCATGCTCCCCAGTGGAAATAATACAAAATAATTCTATTTGAGGTGTTGTTAACAATTTATGACTTGATCATAGAATCTATCAAAAATGTCTGAACGGATCATCACAATTTTTGTTATGTAGGTAGTATGAAGTCTTAGGAGTGTCACAGGATACTTTTATACTGAAATGATGTGAGTGAAGCCGCAGCATCCACTAGTTAAATATAAATCTATTTATTTTACATTTTTTATAATTTTGTGTGTATGTGACAATGTATAATATAACCATTTACTCAACCATAATAACAATTTAGGTACTCTTAAGTAAATGGTTATTATAGATGGAATGAGAGAATCAGAATGTGGTTGATAAAAATAGTTGATATAATTTTATGAAAGTATGTTTGAGTGAATGTGTTTGAAAGAGGTTGTGTATAATTCTAGTATAATGATAGTACAATGAAATTAATTAATTACCTAACTAATTATCTTAGAAATGTTAGTAAATGGTTCTCAGTTTCAACATGATTTATTTTTTTAAGATGTTCAGTGACAGTCATTTTAAGTGAATATGAATTTAATTTTGTTATGTACATAGTTCTTTTATTATAGAAACTTCGTTTTATATGTAAATGTCTTGGAAGCAAGAGAATTTGTGAATAAAGCAAGCTTTGAACTTGGGATAGTTAATTTCTTTGTTTTTGCATCTAATAACATCATGTGGGATAGGTGTATAAACATTTGTCTGACTTCAGCTTCTCTATACAGTAGCACCCTTGGATATCTAAATGTAGAAATCTACTAACATTGGTATTGGCCCGCTATGTTTTTTTCTAGAGGAGCTAGATGTGTTTTGGCCGCTCCACCCCATGCAGCGATGCAGTTGGAGATCAATAAATGTAAGTAATTTTCTATAGCGTTTTGTCAGCTACATGCCTGATATTTCTGAACACAGCTATTAATTTGCGCACTCTACTGGTTACCGAAGCTATGTGTGGTATAAAATTAAATTGACTATCAATTAGTATTATATTCAGTAATTTTTCATGTGATTCCGGCTAAGCATATGTTCCGCCTCTTATCTTTGCGCAGAGAAGAGAATTATGTCGCAGGCCTGATGGTAAGTGGCAGAGTAAATAGAGGACGCCCTAGAAAGACATAGATGAGCTGTGTGAATCAGGATATGTGTGCGAGAGGAGCGAATGTGGAGATGACGAGTGACAGAATGAAAATTGAAATGGAAGAGAGGGGCATGCTGTGCCGACCACACATAGTGGGATAAGGCGAAGAAAAAGAAGCCACTAAAGAAAAGTGTGTTTCTAGCAACTCAAAAAAAAAACTGGAAATTGTTTTTGAACGAATTAAGAATTAAAATAACAGCGGGAATTTAAATACATCCCGCCTAGAGAATATATAAAGTTAAATATTTATTTGAAGTCCAGCAAGACTATAAAACTAAAGCTAATGTGACGTAAAATAAGCGATAAACTTACATTTTCTCAGTTCCAGTGTCCACGCTCATGAATACACGTAATATATGTCTATTCACTCTCATCTGCATCACTCCGATGTTAGTCCGAATCATTAAATTAATTCTAGTTTTAAAATCAACTATGGTCTTATTTAGTAAACGTTTTCTCAATTTCACATACAGCTGTTCTTGTTTCTTACAGCTGAACCCCATATTTAGATATTCACGTTAATAAATAAAAAAAAATATCTAATCGGTTCCTAATTGGAAATATGACATAACAACTAAATAGGTTTTTAAACTTCTCTTTTCTGTTTATTTTTCTGCGCGAGGCAACGCAGCAAAGTTGGAACTACGTTTGAAAGAAATCAACTAACACAACATAAATGTTTAGATAGTAGGTAGGTATGAAAGTACTACTTCAGCCAAGTAGATTCAGACGAGCATGTCCTGACAAGTTCGTATGCATGATTCCTTAGGACTTTAGGTTGGCACAGAATACTAAATAGTGAACCCGTCAATATTTGATAGTGATTAATTAGTTGTATATCGATATTTTTGGCGTCAATTAATTTTTTGCTGTCAAAGAACTGTTCATTTGTTTACCTATAAGAACGTATTGAGAATGGTGAGGCTCTAATGTCGAGAGTTTTTTAACCGCCCCAGAAACCTCTGACATACGAATAATATTTAACGACGTAAGTTCTACCTACTATTAGGTAACAGATAAATACCTAGATTAATAATTATTAATTTCCATGACTTATTAACAACACACTAGTCTACCAACAAATTAATGTGGCATACAAATGATAGAAGCGCCGACGAATAAACAGATAGTTTAACATTCACGCAATACATCATTATTTGATTTACGAGTTTGAAAATTCGCGATAAGATGTAATTCGCTTTTCCATACTACATTTTGGCTGAGGCAGGTGATTTTTTTGTATGGAACGTCAGATTTTTCTAGAATACGCAACGTCGCGGTCGTAGAACAAATAAATATAAATTTATAAATATTTCAGGACATGTCACACAGCGCCATCTAGCTTAGGTACGCTTGTATCATGGGTACTAGATAACGGAAAAAATTTTGCACTAAAATACTTTTACAGTTATCATGAGAAGTTGCTGTTGTTTTTAATAGCCCTGTATGTAAATCCTGCAAGTTTCGACTTGTTTGCTAATCTCTTTTTTGCAGATGTTGCGATATGCAATGTGAATAGCGGTCGATGCAGGAAATGGTTGAACGATGACTATGAATACATATGTTATATTGTAAGCATGCTCAATAAAAAAAATCAATTAATAAAACCATAGGTAAAGCGTTGGCAAATGTATTGAAAATAACGAGGGCGGCACATGTAGTAGGTACATACTTGTTTCAGCTGCTGTCTTTACAAATTTGAAATTGAATCAATTATCTTCTCTAGAAACTTAGTAAAACCTCATTGAATTGAAAACAATAAAATATATTATGTTACAATGTCTGTTGGCAAAATAACACCATGCGTAATTATTTTGTTTTATTAATTTTGACAAACTTTCAAATCATTAATTTATTGACAGTATACTAAAAAACTAAAACCATTATTTTTGAATAGAAATTAATTTTTCACATCACTTAAGTAATAATTTAGTAACAATAATAAACAAAATTTCATCAGTAGGTATTAAGCATAATGAAACCAAATATTATATTACAAAAACCTTTTATTTATTATACATAAAACATAAATTAAAGTATATTATTAACTGTATTTTATGTATAAACATTTCATGAATTTTCTTGTATCATTAAATTCATTATTTGTCATAATAACTGCAAGCTAATACTTCAACGAGAATACATTATTAGGGATATAATGTTATTTATTCTTATTAGAAATATCTAAAATCTACAAACATGCTTAGTTATTGCCAGTACTTGCAATTCACACAAAACGTTTTCAAATATTTATATTTAAGATATATACATTTCAAATCTCAGAGAATTTATACTAACTATTAAAAAACTATAAAATACCTACATAATTTTAACATACAAATGCTAAGAAACTACTAATATACCTATAAATTAAGGTAATTTCACACTAATAAATCATAAATACAACAATTAATTTTACACATTAAACCAATCTGGTTTTTTGCTGAGATAAATGAAGACAAATCCACTTATATCTATGTACTTGTACAAACAGAAATAGCCTAAAAAGATCTGTTCATTCTCAAATTATTTAATTAATTATAATATCTACAGCTGTTTGAAATTAATTAAGAACGAGATCTTTCAATCAATATACTTACTAATTGATGTATTACACACAATTTCACATAATATCTTCATATATCAAGTTAATTTATACATCAGTAATTAATATACATTCAAACATACAATTATTCATTCGGATATAACATCCTCCTAATAATAAAATAGATATCCTCAGCTAAAATCAGAAATATAATAAAACTTCTAAAAACGCTCTTATAGATATCTTTCTTAATTAAATTTTCCTCATTATTACTATTATTCGTGAGGGTCCTGACTCCCCACACAATTCATTAATTAGGGGAGTTCTCTTGTGCTGATACATCGTGGTGGGCGCCCAGGTCCTTTCACGGAAGACACATGTCCTCGGATTATTATCATAAGCATATTATGATAGAAGTAAATTTACACGAAGTTATTTTATTTTATAATTTGTCGGTCTTCAAGTCGAGAGTACCCCGGTTTCTTCTAGGCAAGCGCGCTAGATCGTAAATGATGACGTTGCTTAACATCATTCAAGTAGTCAAGCGTGAGCCTATCTCATGTAAAAAAAATACACACCATATTTTACAGATGTTAATGTATTGTCGTGAAATCATTCTTCTTCTTCTTCTTCCAGTGCCTCTCCCTAATGGAGGTTGGCCGTCAGCTCAGCGAACTTGTCCCTATCTTGTGCCAAGCGAAAAAGTTCTTCTACGCTGGCAATACTCGTCCATTCCCGTATATTTCTCAGCCACGATTTCTTTCTTCTTCCAACGTGTCTTTTGCCTGCGATTTTGCCCATCATTATGAGTTGGAGGAGGTCATATTTCTCGTGTCGCAAGACTGAAATCATTCGCTATCACTAAATACCAAGACGGCTCAAATCAATTACAATTCCCATATTTCTTATAATAAATTATAGTACAAATTCATTTTTTATAAACCATAGTGCTAAGGTGTTTAGTCGGAATAGGCTAAGATCGGTATCGGTTGTCTAAATCAAATATGTACATTTTAAATCACTAAATTTCTACTAGCTGAGAACCACAGATTAACTTGCGTTAAAAAAATCATATTTAATACATATGTCAGTAAACGCTTTAGTAGTCCCTAGTAAATATAATAAATATATAATAAATAGGTTTCTCTAGGCAAGCGTAACATTGAAGACTATGTGTGCTTAATTTGAGGCAGACTGTAGTCTAACATAGTATGTTATACTAGGTTACGTATTACGTAATCTAATAGGACATGTCTTTACAAACTTATTTGCAAGCTTTTCTGTTTATATTTTAGAATTGAGTCATATATTTTAATAAATAAATAAATATTCCGGGACTTTGCACACAGCGCCATCTAGCCCCACAATAAGCAAACGTCACCGCGTCGTGTCGTGGGTAACAGATATAATGCTTATATACTTTTCTTTTGTAAATACATACGTATTATACATGTAAACTTATCTATTTTATTATAAACATCTTATTGTCTCGGCATACAAATTTAACTGCGTCACACTCAGGGCCCTGCTCCGTTGCAGCGCGAAAAAAGGGCCAAAAACTGCATGTAATAGGAACAAACAAATCAAAAGATAATCCTTTGATTTGATGCAATTTTCGATTAATTAATTCATTATTTCATTAAATCAGATTCACATCAATCGATTTTTTAATACAAATATTATTATAGACTATATACAAGATTGATTAAATCTAAAAGATTTCTAATATATGAGATATTAACTAATAGGTTAATATTCTTCATAATCATACGGGTAGTCGTCATCGTTCCCGTTCTGCAGCAGTGCCCCGAGGGACATCGTGTCGGTAGGTTCCACGGGAGCGTCGTCCATGTCCTCCTCGAAATCTTCTGTGACTTCTGGAAATAAATAGTAATACTTAATTAAGATTATATTCATAGAATTCTTAGTTTTTGATTTGTTGGTGTTGGAGTTTACATTTGTCGAAAATTGTTAGTGTCGCGTTTTTTACCTATTTTGCCCGGGGGTTTTCAAATCTAAAGTAAATAGGTTTATTCTAGGCAAGCGTGCTACATCTTAGACTACAGTGGTGCTCAACATCAGGCAAGCTTGGGCCCTGTTTCGTGATAAAAGGAACCAACGCCGAATCGTTTATTAGTAAGTACTATCGTCGTAGTCGCGGGTCAAACCTGGATAAAGCTGGCTAAAGATCGAACCCAATGACATATTATTAAAAACAGTGGGAAAAAACCGGCTGTGGGTGATGACTTACTAGAGTTCTTTTCATGAATCAAGACCTACAGAAAAATTTATAACAATATCAACATCATGCAATAATGGCGCCGTTAGTGCGAGTTTTTTTTCTGAAAACGATTTTACCTACTAGTAACTTCTTCCATACATTGAACATTAGCCCATGCGATAATCTCTCTGTGAGTCGTATTTCCACATGACTGAGGGTCGTGACTCCCCCACAGAATTAATTCATTACGGGAGTTCTCTTGGGCAGATACATCGTGGTGGGCGCCCAGGTCCTTCCACGGAAGACATATCCACCAACAGTCCTCGGATTTTGTGGCTCGTGTGATTATGGTGCAACCAATATTGGTGGGGTTATTTGGTGAAAACTGATTTTGTAGCAAACTAGTGGGTGCTCGCGGCTTCGCTCGCATTAAGAGGTAAAACTTGCATCCCCTATTTCACCCCTTGAAAAGTGGCACTTCCAAAAATTCTTTCTTAGCGGATGCCTACGTCATAACATCTACCTTCATTCCAAATTTCAGCCCAATCCGTCCAGTGGTTCGGGCTGTGTGTTGATAGATCACTATATCAGTCAGTCGGTCAGTCACCTTTGAATTTTATATATTTAGATTTTTTCTACAAACCTGCAGCGGGTGTAAGTGGCGCGGGCGTGGCGGGTGTTCTCGGCGCCTCCACAACTTTGGGCACAGCGCTGGTCTTCGGCGCAGGCTTCTTTTTCTTCTTCCTCGGCACCGGGGAGTCTTGTATCGCGAGGGGCGGGTAGTTGAGCTGGGACGGGGTCGGAGGAGCGGGGGTGGCTTCTTTTGTACTGGAAATTATAAAAAGATTGGTAATGTTCCATCCAAGACCAGAAAGAAGCATAAATGTAACTCCAGTAAACCACGAAGAATGGTTTTTGTATATTTTCTATCGAGCCTGCGTAATACACTTTGTTATTTTTTTTCAATCAGTTATAATGCCATATTATATGATATACTACTCGAATATGATCTGTTTTCATCGTACCAGCCTATGTCACTTTTAGGTTTCTGTACTACCTCTATACTAAAATCACAATAATTTGTCACTTCATTCCGGTATGCAGGAGAAACAAACACCAAATATGTAACAAACTCACTTTCACGCTTTTATAGTTGTAATCTACTTAAAGAGTAGGTTTATTTGAATGGCGAACTCTGGTGTCAGAGTTTTTAAACGACCTTATAATCTACTTACTCTTCCGCACTAGGTTTGGGCGTGGCGGGCGGTATGGTCCCTCCTCTTTCATCCAAGCTCTTCAATATTTCATAATTAATCTTGGTACTGATCTTGCGCTCCGCTAGCATCTTGCCGACGGCTTCGCTCGCGGTCGCGGCGTTTAGAGCTACCTTCTTCTTGTACGAGCCGCGGATTTTTTTCTTGCCTTTGTTCTCTTCCGCTTCACGGGCGCGTTGCTCCTCTTTTACTGTGAAATTGGTAAATAAATATTATCCAATTATTGGGGTGACTTGTGCCCAGGAGAGGGACACAATACGTTACAAAATAAAATCCAACGCTAATTAAACACAAACAATCTTATCAATTTCATTCTGGTTACAGGTTTTGTAAAGACGTTGATGTTAATTATTAAGTTGAGATTAATTTCATGTTGAAATATATTTTTTCTTTATTTAATGGATTTATTGTACTTTATTATAAGTTTTAGTTTACAAGTTAGTTTTTAATTTGTTGATAATTACAATTGAAAATTTGTTTCTAAAACTCAGCTCTCGATAGATTCGCGTTTAAGTGGAGGCTGTGTTGTAGCAGATTTTACTGGTTGTTTTCCTGTATACTGTAATTTGTTGTCACATCTTTTGTAAAATCTATTCCTAGAACCCTACAATTTGTTTCCGTTACAAAATGAGGTAAACCCACTCCTTGATCACTTTCTGCCAATATTTTGTTACAAAATCCATAATTAAACTGCTTACTCTTCTGTTCCTTCAAGAAGGTCCCATGCAGTCGATGCCACTAATATAGCTAAAATCAGTCCTCACAATCCTTTCATCAACTTCCTGCCAAAATGTTGTTTAAAAAACCATAATAAAACTACTTACTCTTCTGTTCCTTCAAGAAGGTCCCATGCAGTCGATGCCACAACGCCCTTTTGAACCCCTCCTCGTTGTTCCCCAGTATGGCGCAGTCCAGCCCCTCGTCGACCTTCTGCCTCGTCGAGACGTCCTCCAGACTGGGGAACGAGTACGTTGTTTCTGGCTTTGAACACTTTTCAGACTTCTCGCGCTCGAGACCTATCATGCGTAGGGTTATGTCACCTGTAACGATAAGTTGAAAGGTTAGATTTGTTTGCTTGTTTGTATTCATGATTTCATATTGGCATGGCTGCTGTATTACAACTGTTTTGCTGTTATGTTCAACTCATAAAAATATAAAACATTAGCTTATATATTTACGTCTTCTAGATTTATCATCTGTTAATTAACTAATGACCGAAGAAATAGATGCATTTAAAAACATGTCGCGGTACATGAAGAATTTGATATTGCTTGCACCAGTTACCAGTTTATCAAATATATGCAAATTAAGAGTAAAAACGGGTAAAAATAGCGCAAGGAACAGGCAAAAATACATTTTCACATACCACGTAAATGCAATAAAAAAAAGATAAATAGTCTTCATAGCATCGCAATCAGGCATTTGACCACCAGGTAACTTGAAACGTTACCAACACAAGCAAACACTATGTCCAAAGGTGGAATAGGGAATGAGATAAGTGTTCTCACCAGATTTCTCAGTCTTATCAGGTTTGGCTGGTTCCACGAACTCGACCTTGGTGTTCTCCTGCGTGGTTCTGTGCTGGTCCTCACTGCCTGGGTCCAGGGCTGTCTCCAGGGCTTCGTCCAATGCCATCTCCATAGCGAACCTGGATGCCGTCTCCGACTCCATTGTGCCTTCTAGATCCTCTGGAAGATTAAGAGAATATAGTGTAATTGAAAAATGAATTGTAATTTGGAACAATCAAACAGACGCCTTTGCACTTATGTAAACAGATCGAATCGGTAACCTTCTATTTGAAGAAGTAGGTTGAAAGATGCATTACTTATTAATTCGCCCTGAATATGGATATATACATGTGATGATATTATCAGAGTTAGATGACATTAGTGCATGATGCCCTCTAATAACGCGTGCTGAATTTCATAAGTGCTAATGTGAATGTTTGTTGACATTTTTCTCGAAGACCATAGGAGAGTTTAAAATTTCGTCAAAAACGGATAAGCATCTATATTATGTTATGTATGAGATATCTACATATATATTTGAGGAATATGTACTCGTACAAGCAAGTGAAAATAAATTGACGCCAGCTCATTTTTTCATATTATCAAATCAAAACAAAATCAAATACTTATACTTTATTGTACACCAAAATAAAGAATACAATTGCCAAAAAAATACTTTTAGAAGACTTGATAACCTTCTTTTTTTGGAAGTCGGTTAATAATAAGGTAGAAGGTAACCAGGGACATTGGGCGACCTTATCACTCAATATACTTATTTAATAAAAAATAAAAAAACCTTTCAGAAGACTTGATAACCTCCTTTTTTTGGAAGTCTAACCGACTTCCAAAAAAAGGAGGTTATCAAGTCTTCTGATAAAAAGGTAAAAGGTAGCCAGGGACATTGGGCGACCTTATCACTCAATGACTTTTTTAATAAAATATAATATCCTTACCTAATGTAATAAGCGAAGGTCCCGGTATAGACGAGCACCGCGAACTCATGCGTGAGTTCACTCGACTCCTTGCCTTCGGAGTACGCTTCCTGCTGTCCTTGTCCAACTGGGCGTCTATCTCCTTCTGCAGCTCTGTCATCTCTCTCTCGCCGTCCTCTTCTTCTAGGAGCTAAGGAATTAAAAAAAATTAAACGTATGAAAATACTAGTTCTTTGTTAATCCGAGACTCTCGTCTTTAAACTACTACTACTTTACTTACTTTTTTTGGATACTTCCGATATAAGAAAAATATAGGTAAGTACTTATTTTTAAGCGACTTCAAAAAAGGAGGTTATCAAGTTTTTTCTCTCTTTTTGTAAGTGTCTTCATTTGAGTACGGCGGGTCTATATGAGTTAAAAAAATATCATAATTTGTATAAAAATATGTACCTAATGGTGTGATAAAAATGCGACAGATGCGCCCAGGTCCTTCCACGGAAGACACATGTCCTCGGATATTGTGGTCCTCAAACAAGTCGGTTTCCTCACGATGTTTTCCTTCACCGTAAAGCGAGTGCAAATCCACACATAACTTGAAATCATTGGTGTAGGGCCGGATTCGAACCAGGGTGCGTCTGGGTGAAAAGCAGACACTGGAATCGCTAAGCCACACTCGCTTTTTTAAACTGATATCTCTATAGTTCTGATTTTAGTAATATTGCCGCCATTTATAGAAAGAGCCTATTATATATTTTTTTATAATGGTTTTTCGATATTATTTCTCAGTCAAAGTACCTTTAACTGTAACATGTGTGCATTATACGTCATAAAAATACAATGTTTCTTTATACGTTTGTACATTGCCTTATTTCTGCCATTTTCATTAATCTGTATAATCAACCGATAAATCAATTGGCCTAGTTAGGCGCGCTTTCAAATAATTCTTTACAATGTAGCTCATTTGTTCAAACATTTTCCTTATAGGGCTAATCAATACTATGTTGAGAATCTTGACTTGTATGACGTGCCTTTGCAGTGATGAATTAATTAAATCAAATATAGTCATGGAAACTGTGAAATTGTTACACTATTTGTGATGATTGGAGTAGCAGCCGTCTTTCTCCGTCTAAGACCTCTGGGGCGGTTCAAAAACAGTCTACACTAGACTTCGCCACTGCACAGAATCTTTTTGGCCGGACCACGGTGCTTGAACTACAGTTTATATACTCTTTGTTAAAAACTACGGACGGTCGACGGTGGTAACTCAAGATTATTGTAGTCCATGTGATAATCCACGTTATGAACTATCTTTACACCAAATTTCATCAGAATCGGTTCAGCAATTTTACCGCGACGAAGGGTGACACATTTTCACATACAATCACCTTCAGAACATTAGAATGGGATACTTCATACCTTCTGCAACCTCTCCTTGTCCCGTTTCCTGGCGGCCCTGAAGGAGGGCGGGTCCTGGTCTTCCTCCAGGTCCACGGTCATGAACTCGTCCACCGTGAGGGCTGATGATGGAGTCTCTCCGAACTCCAGCAGCCGCTTCCTCAGGGTCGACTCGTGGATCTTCACAATGCGGACCACGTCGCTCGGAGTGCGGTTGAAGTCGTGCAGACGGGCTGCTATGAGGAGTGCTGGAAATATTAAAATAACTTACTAAAATAACTCTATCTTATACATATAATAAAGCAAAAGAGTGTCAAAAGTCTGAACATTAGGGATATTTAAAAAAATATGTTTGGAGATATGCAGAACATGTTCCGACAATTTCTGGAAATTTTGTCTGTTTATTTAAACGCTCATCACGCAAGAACGGCTGAACGGATCATAATTTTTTTGGTATGTAGGTAATATGATGTCTTAGGAGTGTCTTACTTTTAATCCTGAAACAATGCGAGCGAAGCCGCGGGTGTCCGTTATATCCATGCATCTATAAATACGTCTAAACCAGAGTTGGTAATACTAACTTATCGTAAGTGTGTGGTGTCGAGTTTCCAAAGCATTGTGACATTTTAAGTTGCAGTATTATTTTTTGTCAGTATGAGTGTTATAAGTGATACTTAACGTTAGTAATACCTACAAATATAAAGTAAATAGTAAAACAAAAAGATTTTTGACAACAATAAGGACAATGTATCTACGAGCTAAAGTCTGATAAGCAACCTTTTATGAATAAAATAAAATATCATGCATAAAATTTGTTTTTGGCTCAAGGTTGTTACGAAACAACAGGAAATGCACTCTTTGACGTGTCAGCCAACAATGAACTTTAGGTGCATTGAATTAAATTGCTACCATTCCAAATTTACAGTTTTATTACAATGGATGCCTTATGTGTTCAAGTCTGTTTTATTGTTCTATTTCTTCAAAATAATTATAATCCGACTTCAAACAACAAACTTGATGGTTTTTAGGTGTGTTCCTCCATATACCACCGTCACACCTCACCTCCTAACCAACGTGGCCTCCGTGGCTCTCAAGAACACCGCACTTTGTGTCTTCAAGTTTTGTAGTTTTCCTTTAGCAAGATATTCTCGTCGACACGTGTTTCGCCTCTCCACGAGTCATCCTCAGGACGTGTTGACTCCTCGAACGTCGGTCCGAAAGTGATTATAGCAAATATTTCGCCTACCTGCAGCTGATGATGATGTAGCCACTCACCAGCGCCGCAGATGCCGGAAGGCCTCCTCCCGGAGTGGATTGAGTCTCGCTTCATGCGCTGCACCAGCCGCAGCGCCGTCATGCTGACCTCGTGCTGCTGCTGCTGATGATGTAGCTACTCACCAGCGCCGCAGATGCCGGAGGGCCTCCTCCCGGAGTGGATGGAGTCCCGCTTCATGCGCTGCACCAGCCGCAGCGCCGTCATGCTGACCTCGTGCTGCTGCTGCTGATGATGTAGCTACTCACCAGCGCCGCAGATGCCGGAGGGCCTCCTCCCGGAGTGGATGGAGTCCCGCTTCATGCGCTGCACCAGCCGCAGCGCCGTCATGCTGACCTCGTGCTGCTGCTGCTGATGATGTAGCTACTCACCAGCGCCGCAGATGCCGGAGGGCCTCCTCCCGGAGTGGATGGAGTCCCGCTTCATGCGCTGCACCAGCCGCAGCGCCGTCATGCTGACCTCGTGCTGCTGCTGCTGATGATGTAGCTACTCACCAGCGCCGCAGATGCCGGAGGGCCTCCTCCCGGAGTGGATGGAGTCCCGCTTCATGCGCTGCACCAGCCGCAGCGCCGTCATGCTGACCTCGTGCTGCTTCTCCTCGAACTGGAGCTGGGACGCGAACCGGAGGATGTACAGGCATGGGTCTGGAAGTAATGGTTCGGATTTCGTTAGACTTAATGTTTTCAAATATGTTTTTCTAACACAAAATAGCTGTGTTAAACCAGCATGAATTTCTCTATCCAAGAGTACTAACTAGTACAAGAGATACTTAGTGCAGGGCGCGCAAGTACACGTATATTAAACCTTTAAGTATAATTAGTTATTTTAACTATGTATGCTTATGTTAAGGTCATATTGTTATCTCTTTTTGGCTAATAAACGAATTTGAATTGAGTAATGGTACCTAGAAGAACGAATTGATAATTTACTGTAAATGCAAAATGTTTGTAAACGTAGAGCATCACGAAGTTTTCATATTCGTAAACACACAAAAGTTGTAAAGTTAAGTTGAACAAAATTTAAATAATAATAATAAATTTCGTTTATTGCTCCAAAAACATAATAAAACTATACATAAATGCACTATAAACACCGCACTAGGCGAACCTGTGTCGCGGTGTGATTGCCTTCTCGTTCCAGACATTACTAGTAACAATAAAGAAAATAATATATACTAATAGTGATAGCAGTACATAATAAACTTTGCTAAATTTCTAAGGTATCTTAACAATAAGGTAATTACATTTTACTTTTAGGCGTTAGGTACACATTTTTTTTTCGTATGGTTTGTATTCATTAGTTTTTATTTTGTCTTAATGATACGCAAAAGGAGAAAAAGATTACCACAAAGTTAGTCTTTATACAAATTCGCTTTAAAATTTATTGAAAATGAACAGAACGCATTATTCAAACTCAAATTGAGCCTCAAATATATCAACATTTATGCATCCACCACATTTTAATTTAACTATTTTGAGCGATATAGAGTATTTATGAAATAAAAGTTTGTTATACCTTTTTCTTCAGTTATTTTTTTGCCAGTATTGTAAATAAATAATAATAAATAAATATTCCGGGACATTGCACACAGCGCCATCTAGCCCCACACTAAGCATACGCTTGTGTCGTGGGTACTAGATGACGGATATAATACTTATATACTTTTTTTTTGTAAATACATACTTATTATACATACAAACGACCAGACTCAACACAAGTAATTATAAATTTTTAAAGTACATAAATACTTGTGTCATGCGGGAATCGAACCCGCGACCTCTAGATTAGAAGGCAGAGCCACTACCAACTAAGCTAACAGGCCAGTCAAAGAAAATGCACTAACAGTGAGTATAAGTGTGTATTGTAAAAAGTTAATTAATTACTTCCAGTCACGAAAGATTACCGTTTAAATTTATGCAAGATGAATAGGAACATAACACAATGGCGCGTACGACCTAATGACACTAAAGGTAAATTACCAGTGATTGTATGCTAATAATAAACTACTTATACTTAGGTCTAAGTGAAAAAGGATACCTATCGTCATTGGTGATTCATCATTCGAAAAGGACAATAACCTTCTAAACAGCTGAATGAAGTCAAATTAGTCATCAAAACTAAAATAACTGATAGATTTTACGTGTTAGAGATTTTACGTGTTCAAAACTAGGTAATTGTTTGTCTAAAAGTCTAGAAGAAAACTTTGTGATTGAAAAATATTTGCTGCCGCAGACAGCTAACCATTTTTATAAAGTAGGTATAGGTACTTCAAATTAATTTTAATGCATAACTTCTTCTTATCGTATGAGAGTAGCCAACTTTGGTGTCGAGAGTTTATCAAGCCGCCCTAAGGGCTTCTGACATGGCTGAACGACTGCTGTACTAGACGAACAGCCGAGATCTAAAATTTAACGTGTTATCCGACCCTCAGAAGCGCCCAAAATGTATTGCCACTTTTCGGTCACCCATCCAAGTACTAACCGCGTCGACCTTTGCTTAACATTGGTAATCGCATGCGATTGCCTCCGCTAGCTGAGCTACGGGCGCTTACATATATACACAACTGAAAATACAGTTGTGTACGAATAAAATTTCAATAAAATACTTGAAAATACAATTTGGACCACATCAGCGCATACTACGCGATTTCAAGCGTATAATTAATTTACTGCATAAAATAATTGTTATTTTCTTTAAACGCACGTACGGTTTAAATATACATATTTGTATTCTGTACAAACAGCGGTAATGATCTCGAAATGTATTCAAGCCTTGCAATATGCTGCTGTAGAATACAGGGTTACATGGCTAGCTTTAGTACATTGAATAAACTGATTTACATATTAATGAACAAAAATAATCACGACCGACAGGAATCGAACCGGCATCGTTCTTGTATACATCAGTCTATCAATACATATAATAAAGCTGAAGAAATGAAATGAAATAATTTATTCGAAATCATGTCACGTTACATTCTCATAACTCTAATTAATATATTAGGTCCTTACATATGAAATTGGCGTTTTTATGGGAGGAACAAAAAGTCGATTTTTTTTAATATAATATATTTAATTTAATTAATCAAAGTATGAACCATTGTTTTCTATGCACTTTTGCCATCTCATAGGTACTTAGTTCATAGATCCCTTTACAAAAAAAACCAGTCGGACGGGAATCAATAAAATCTTTGAAGGCGATTTGGACTGCCCCTTCGGAGTTGAATTTTTTCCCTTGCAAGAAGTTATCCAAATTTCGAAAAAAATGGTAATCTGTTGGAGCAAGGTCCGGGGAGTACTGAGGATGTCTTAGACATTCCAATTGAAGCTCTTCTAATTTGGTAGCCGTCTGTTGTGCAGTGTGTGGTCTAGCGTTGTCGTGAAGCAGCAGTGGCGTGGAGCGATTGACCAGCCTAAGTTGTTTAGCCGCTAGCTTTTCCATCATGGTTTGCAATTGCTGACAATAGACATCAGCCGTAATAGTCTGGCCAGATTTGAGAAAACTGTAATGAACAATACCGGCACTAGTCGTTATCGAGTCGTTTCCGCAGCACTAGTGCCACGGCGGAACTCGTACTCGTAAATAATACGATATTTTAAGTTTTCCATTTTGTAAAAAGAGTGACGCAAACAGAAAAAACAGAAGAAAAAAAAACAAACGAATGACGTTCATCGAAGCACAAATACATGAGTAAATAGCTGTACAAATTTGAATTTGGAATTCCTTACCAAAGAGGAGAATTCGCGATTAAAGTGGCCAATTTCATATGTAAAGACCTAAAATTAGAGGGAAAGCACATTCCAAGATTTACTTCGTCAACATTTTTATAATCGACATACATCGACATCGATCGAAGAGGGTCGACAGTGTGAACATATAGTAACTAAGTACAACAACTTAGTCGAGTCATCACATAATATATGGGAGCATAATTATTATATAGTAAATCTCCAAAGTTAATAAGTTATAAACTAAAAAACTTTCAGAAGATTTTTTTTTGATGTCGGTTCAAAAACTATACGTCCTAATATTTTACCTTAGCTGATTTCCATATCCAATCATAAATAAAAGACATCAGCAAATGTCGCTCAAAATAGTTTGTTAAATAAAACCGTCGTTAAAAAAAAAATAGCTGCTCTTTATCAGTAATCCAGTACACTCGCAAAGTATGTGAGAACACGGAATGAGGAAATCAAGTGCGCCTGCGCACGTTGGTTTTCGAATCAGTTCTAGTGTAAGAATATCTTACTCGCATAGCATTTATTTGCTAAGTAATATAAAGAATACATGCCAAGATAATTAAATCATAATATGTAAATATTTAATAACCATAATACTCGTCTCCCATTACAAAGCTATATTTTAACCAAGTTTAAAAAGGTTTAGGTATTTCTTATCAGTTTTATTGTAGGTCCCGGCTGTCTATCTAGTACGGCAGTCGTAAAGCCATGTTAGAGGCCTTTAGGGCGACTTGATAACCTATCAACACCAGAGTTGTCCACTCTCATTCGATAAGAAGAAGATCAGTTTCAAGTTTTCATCGAAACTAAGCCTAATTTTGCAACATTTAATGTGAAAGATAAAGATAAAAGATTTTTATTTGTAAACTATTAATGGGGTACAATATAGTGTTGCTCTGCCTTCTACTGTAGTGTTAACTGTGTTGTAGAAGGCAGGATCTTCCAGGGGATCAATTTGTTTACAATTTAAATAAGTAACATAAAATTACTAATACTAGCCTAAATATACATATTACTACTAAGTTAATAAAACAAATCAAATCACGCCGTTGTGTATGTATGTGTGTGTGTTTGTGTGTGTGTGTGTGTATTTGTGTGTGTGTGTGTGTGTGTGTGAGAGTGGGTGTGTGTGTATGTGTGTGTGTGTGTTTGTGTATGTGGGTATGACAATGTGTGTATGTGAGTGATTGTTTGTATGTATTAGAGCGAATATAATCAATGAAAATTAAAATATCAAAATATGGGATGTGAGTGTACAAATAAAAAAGTGAATTATACTAATCTGGAGGTTTTTCCAGCAGTTGTTCTATATCGTCATACTTTAGAGTGTCTAGCCATTTGTAAATTAAAATTTTTAGTCTATGTTGTGTCAATTGTCTAGTAGCTTGAATAGTGTTTAATTCATTGTAGAACATAGGTGCAAGATGCAAATAGTGATTCCAGGATACATTACAGTAGTACTTTGGAACTGGACATTTAACTATTCGTTTATCAGTCGTGAGGTACTACTTCTCTGTGGTATTTACGCAAACATTGATAGATAAAAAGTTTACGTACAGTAAGTACATTACACAGTTTATATAATTCATAAGTAGGGTACCGGAAAGGCAACGTAAATGTTACTTTAAGAAGTGCCCTTTGTGCTCTTTCTATCGTTTTCATATTAGTTTTACCAGCACCTCCCCACGAACATATGCAATAACTAATTGCACACTCAGCCAGTGCTTTGTATGTTTGTATTAGTAGTTTCCTGTCGGCTACATGTCTAAGAGTTTTGAAGACATGAATTAACTTCCTAGTGCGTTGAGAAACAGTATGTATATGTGCACCCCATTTTAAATGATGATCTATCATAACTCCTAGGTATCTTATTGTGTCTACACTGGCTAGTGTGCTACAGGTACAGGTGCGTGGAAGAGATGTGACATTACAAGGGTAAGAATGGGCTTTAAGGGTAAGAGTATGCGGAGGTCTGGATGCCTTAGTTTTACTAAAGGACAGATATTTAGTCTTCGAGGTATTGATGGATAGTAAGTTTTTCGAGCCAGGCTATAACTTTCGATAGACCAACCTCTGCCTTGTTGAAAACCTTTTCCCAGCTTCGATTATCATTAAACAGGAGAACTGTGTCATCAGCGAACATTATTACTTCGGCCTCTATAGACTTGAGGGTACATAACTCATTAATATATATTAAAAAGAGGGTAGGTCCAAGAGTAGAACCTTGTGGAACACCGTAATTACATGAAGCGCTCTCACTAATGTGTTTATCTACTTTAACTTTCTGGGTCCGATTATTTAGGTAGTCAGAGAACCAACTGTGGGCAATTCCCCGAACTCCTATGTTATTGAGCCGCTCAAGCAGTATTGGAATTGATACCGTGTCAAAAGCTTTCTGGAGATCCAGAAATATACCCACAATTTTTTCCCCCCATCTAAATAAGACGAAATGAGGGTAGTTAGCTCAAGTACAGCGCTATCAGTGGATTTCCTACTTCTAAAGCCATGTTGATTCTCCGCTAATAGGGTATTCTTTTCCAGGTACGACATTAACCTCCTGTTGGCGATATTTTCTAAAATTTTTGATAAAACTGGTAGCAAGGAAATTGGTCTATAATTTGACGGCTGCATCTTGCTACCAGCTTTAAAAATTGGAGACACAATAGCCTGTTTGAATATAGCTGGAAAAGATCCCTTAGAGAAGCTCAGGTTACACAGATGGGTTTTTGGTTCTGACAGTACTGTAGAGCAACTTTTTATAAGCAATAGAAGTAGATATTTGGTCATGACCAGGGGCACTGTGTGATTTGAGGCAGCTAATGACACTGGCAATTTCTTTAGCATCCGTTAGAAATAGTGATAGCGAGCTGATAGGTACATTAGAACACCTCGATACATTATTTGCCAATTGCTTATCGGTTTTGTTAAGCTTACGGAGAGTTAAATTAGCTAAGTCGTTTCCAATACACGTAAAAAAGTTATTAACCTCATTCAACGATTCAACGGGACCTTTTTGAAAAATATTGCTTTAAAGATGAAACAAATAAATCGAACGAAATGCTCCGTAACAAGCGTTGACTAGGTTAACAGCTGCCTCGTAAGTTTTGATAGAGCTAAACGACAATTTTATTTTTAACGCCCGCACGCCCGCGGCTCCTCTCGCATTATTTCAGGATAAAAAGTAGCCTATGACACTCCTAAGACCTCAAACTACCTACATACCGCAAATCATGATGATCCGTTCAGCAGTTTTTGCGTGATAGGCGTTTAAATAAACAGACAAACAGATAAATCAAGACAACATTTCTAGAAATTGTTGGAACTTATTCTGCTATAAATTTGTAGTATTTCCAAACAATATTTTTAAAATATCTTCGATGTTCAGACTTTCGTCCCTCTTCAGCTTTTTTATATGTATAGATACGAGTAGATATGACTTTTACTCACGAAGACGAATCTGTAGTTTTTAAAGATCTTGGCAAAGATTTTTGAAAGGAGGCACCGCTATCCTTGAGATAATGCTAGACTTAAAAAACTGAACAACTTACTTTTATTATATTTCTCCCTTATGCCACATAAAATACATGTAGGCGTGGCTTTAAAACATAATACCGTGATTTATTATAAGTTTACTAGTTTGGAATGCCATTTTTTTTTATTAAGTATGTCATGAGGCCAGACAAACACACAAATCTTTAATATTGTAAAATATTGTTATCTTGACGTAATCTATTCTAGAAGATACCTACTCATAGAAGTAGTAGGTATTTCATGATCAAGAGGGATTTTTTATCCCCTGGTGTCGAGAGTTCATCAAGCCGCTCTAAGGGCCTCGGACATGGCTTAATGACTGCCAAACTATGACAAACAGCCGAGACCTACAATTTAACGTGTCATCAGACCCACGGAAGCGCCCAAAATAAAATGCCACATTTTTGGTCACCCATCCAAGTACTGACCGCGTCAACAATTACTTAACATTTGTAATCGCATGCGATTACCGCCGCTAGCCGAGCTACGGACACAGAATACATTACGGGCGCTTCTTCGCTATTTAGATTTGACCACAAGGGTACATAGGCCTGAAACGTCATCAAAATAAGCGCCACTGAGTGACACTGAAGATTAAAAAGAATAAAAACCATAAATTGTTACATGCTACCTTTAATTATACAAATAATGAAGTACTAGATTGGAATTGGCTCGATTGATTTGTCACTCAAAATTTGTTTCATTAAAATATCTGTGGATCAATCAATTATAAGATAAATTTAATAGTAGCAATTGTTGGAGCGTCCCTATTTAACAAAGCTACCAACATAACAACATTAACAACAGACCAATGGGCGGGTTTCCCGCCAACACAAGAGCCAGCATGAAGGCTTTGGCACGTCGCACCACCATTTTGGTATCTCAAAATACAGTCCACACAACACTCAATGATTATACGCCGGTAAGATCATCAACACAATAGTATGCTATAAATTGTAAACAACAAGATTTTAATATCACCAAGCATTCGAGTAAATAGTACCTAACTATGACTTCATAACTTCAAAGATAAGAACAACGCTGTCAGTAATTAGTCTACTATCCATTTAAGGTAAATCTATCACATAAAATGTATAGAACACGTAAACACGAGTATTGCAGGTGGTAACATTACGTAACATTGTATGGGATAAAAAATATCATCTGTTGAATGCAGTCGTTTCATAAGCATTGTAAAGTGATTATTACTGAGCCTGTTTTAAAATAAGGTATTAACAACTTATCGAGATGACCCACAGGCTATTTTTGGACCGTGTTGCATCAGAGTTCAGAATCATCTTGAATTAAATGGCTGGTCAATTGATCATCCCCAAATCACTGACATAAAAATTATCGTTGTCTTTAAGAGGCTTTTATGAGTACGCATTTTAAATTCGTATTGGACGACTACTTCTCTGGTAGAATCAGTGTAGTATAATAATAACAATAATAAGTATAACATGTTACGATGTGCCTACGATCTACGAGCCTCGAAGAAACCAAACTTGTGTTTGGTCTAGACTTGAGAACCTTCAGCGTAATGTCTAAAAGGCTACAGTATCCGAAAAAGTCACATGATTTAAGTTACTAGTGCACGCCCGCGGCTTTACTCGCGTTATTTCGCTACCTACATAGCAAAAATTATGAAGATCCGATCAGCCGTTTTTGTGTGATGAGCGTTTAAATAAACAGACAAACAATGACACCGAGAAACAGACAAAAATTCTATAAATTGTTGGAACGTACTTAGAATTCATAACGAAACGTTATGAATTCTAAGTATCTCCAAAACATTTTTTTTTTAAATATCTTCAAAGTTCAGACTTTCGATCATCTTTAGTTTTATTATATGCATAGATAGAATAGATACACAGCATGCATTGCGATAATTTTCTTTGTCATTGTCTTCATATCGCTGTTAGTCGTGATCGTGAATAAACATTGCTATACGAGTACATTACGACCGCGGATGGTGAAATTAAAATTGCACATTGCTCTTGTGGCTCTATTGAACTTTAAAGTTTATACACATTTTAACCAAGACCTAGAATATTATGTTAGAAGATTTCAATCTAAAATATAATGTAAGCCTAGTACTTTAGTATGCCATTGATAAAAAGAAGTCTGTAAGAAAATATATGTAAAAAACATGCAAATTTTACTACTATCTTTAGGTACGAGTATAAAATAGAACAACAGAGATGTTATCGCTAGTTTTTCCTGCAAAACGGGAAGTAACATCTTGATTAAGGTTTTCCCATTATTCATCACTAGCTGTGCCTGCGACTTCGTCCGCGTGGAATAGTTATTTTGAGCATTATATTTATTTTTGCAAACAACCTCTTCAGCTTTATAAATTATAGCTGTTACCCGCGACTTACACCGTTTTCGCAGCGCACGCAACGGAAGCCCTCAAAGATGAATAATTTTCCCTGTTTTTTTCACATTTTCCATTGTTTCTTCGCTCCTATTAGTTGCAGCGTGATGTTATATAGCCTAAAGGCTTCTTCGATAAATGGTCTATTCAACACAAAAATATTTTTTCAATTCGCACTAGTAGTTCCTGAGATTACCGCGTTCAAACAAACAAACAAACTCTTCAGTTTTATAATATTAGTATAGATTCACTAAGGCCTTATCCTCATCGCAGATTAATTTTATCGACAATGACCCAGAATTTGTGCCAACAAATCAAACGTGGGCAACCTTCATTTGTTCTCTTCGGCCTGCTAAAGAAAGCCGTGTTTTACAATCTTGGGTAATAAGCACGCGTAATCAGTTGTGCATTTCAAAACAAGGAAATTCATAATTAAACATTTCACCGTAACTACTTTCTCGCAGAAAATCGCTGCCGAATAACTGCGAATTGCTTCAGAGAACTCGACCGTCATTTTGCGATACGAATGCATTATTTGATTGTTGTTTTCCGACGTGGGTCTTCAATTCTGCATATTCAATTGAGTTTAAGTGATAGCACTTAAGAGGTTCGTACACTTCTTCCAGAAATCGGAGACTTTCTTAAGAAGATAAAGATTTTTTTTATATCGTTAACATCAACCAGTAATGGCCCACTGCTGAGCATAGGCATCTCATTTTTGTAAACTGTCCAGTGTAGATCGCGAAGATCTAATCTAGTTGTTCCTTGTGTTTTAGAGTATGTCTTCGCGACATCTTAGTCACAAATAAATCCGATTATTTATTTATAACGTTCACTGCTTATTTGTTATTAATAATAATAATTAATTATCTTATCACACATAAACATATTGTGACATGAACCAATTACATAAATGAAAATCAAATAAATTGCACACGTAAGTAATCTATCACTGATGTTTCATGAACATATTATATTATTTTTTGTATCACCTGCACATTGTTTTTTTTTGTAAACTTTTAAATAATTTTTATATAATAAATTATATATATAATTCTTTGAAATAAAGATTTTTGTATTTTGTATCAATATACGTCTTAATTAATACCTAATTTCATAAACAAACAATGCAGTTGTCTAATTGGTAGGTATTTACTTAAAAATATGTGACCAATATCATACAAAAGTCCATAACGGATCCCCTTAAACTCATATCTCTGAACGTTGCAATAAAACTGCACTGTATTTGTATAATTTGACTTTCTTTTCCCGTCCATCAGTATCAGAGATATTATGTACAGATTCGGAGATAGTTGTTTGGTCAGTCACTATAAAGTAGCTTATTAGTACATATATAATACTAGTGGACGCCCGCGGCTTCGCTCGCATTATTTCAGGATAAAAATAGCCTATGCCACTCCTAACACCTCATACTACCTACATACCAAAATCATGATGACCCGTTCAGTCGATTTTGCATGATGGGCGTTCAAATAAACAGACAAACAGAGACACAGATAAACGGACAACAATTCTATAAATTGTTGGAACGTGTTCTGTTATCAATTCTCAGTAAATCCAAACGTATTTTTTTAAGTACATATCTTCAATGTTCAGACTTTAGACCCTCTTTAGCTTTATTCTATGTATAGATTTTGTTAGGATAATATAATTTAAGAAGTGATTTTACAAGTACGCGTTCTTTTTTCTGAGTTTCTGATCGAGGGTTAACACGTTGAAATTTAGATGCTTCTTTCATGATATACTGTAGTCATTAAACCATGACGCCATGTCAGAATCCTCTAAGGCGGTTTAAAAACCAGCAAGTAACAACTTCATTTACTCCAATAATACTTAAAGCAAAACAAAGGGGGAAAACTAAATAGACCTTCTACCTTTATTGTTCGTACCGCAAGGTTGTGGAACTCCCTGCCTGACTCTCTGTTCCCCACGCACTATAATCCAGCGATCTTCAAAGCGAGAGTGAATCGGTTCTTATCGGGTAAGCACGCTCCATCTTAGACCATAGCCTCTGCTTGCTATCAGGTAAACTATGGTCAAGTGCAAACCCGTTCAAGTTAAAAAAAAAAACCTTTAACTACGAGAAAAGAATAAAAGTGAGGCATTTAGTTTTAATTATTTTATCTCTGCCGTCATGTATACTGTCCCTTTTTTTTTAAGTATACGAGACGAGTAGACGAGTATATTATTGAAATAGCATTGTATCACAATCGTATATTTTCTATATATTTCATGAAACACAGACAAATTCGTAAAAGGATGTGAACGCAATCGATTACAATTTGACTAAAATGTATTTTTGAGACCGGAATCTAAACTGGTACCCAAATGTTGCATTTCCTGCCAACGTATTGCAAGTCAACATTATAGTCAGATAAATACCTGTTATTGCCAAAATTTACAAAATGCTTCCTGCAATAAGCATGTAGGTTTTTAAACTAGATAGGTTCACGCTTGACTACAACTTGCCTGATGTTAAGCAACGTTATAATCTACGATCTAGTGCGAAATCTGGGAACGATACGATTTATCCAGGTATCAAATAAGTAAATATAGAACAAAAAACTCGTAAAACTATAGGTCTTAGTCTAGTCTTAGTACAATTACAGTCATCGTAATATAAAATCTCTGACCACATGGGTGATTCGAAAACTCCTGACACCAGAGTCCGATACTCTCTACTGAATTGTTTTTTGAAAATGAATTTCCAGAACAAAAAAACTAGTCCAATTATCTCGGTTGATAATCTTAATATAATTGAAAAAATAAAATAATCATCATAATCATAATCATTTATTTGCAGAATATAGGTTTTACAGAGTTGTTCAAAAATAAGATATTGACCGCTAAATTCTAACCCGTAGGGCGTGCAAATTGGTTTCACAAAGTATGAAGTTAAATTTAAATTTAAATGCCAAAAAAATCAATTAAAATTAGGTACGTACATCATAAATCTCAATTATTTTCATCATTCAAAAATAATTTTATAGAATAATAACACTAAGCTCTAAAGATTTTATAATTGGCTTTATAAAAGTGGTCACGGCTCCTTGTTCACATACATATAGTTATATGTACATAATATGTATCTACTTGACCTGTTATTTGTGAATATCTCTAGATTACCCAGGCAGAAAACAGGTTTCATTGCACCTAAAACTAGATTTAATTTAGCATTGAGGTTATACTTTTAAACATTATTTCTCAGATTATGAAATCCTTCTAGATCCATCTCGCGGTGATACCGGCGTTAATCCGAGAGAAAAAAATATTGACCAGGAATTTAACCTCTTTGTTCTTAATATCATTCAAAGCAGGCCAGCATTTCATCGTAAAATTACATACAACAAATAAACACACACACACACACACACACAAACTTACGCCTTCATAATGTTAGTGAGATTACAACATAAATTTTTACAACTTGTAATAGCATTTTATCATTCTGAAGTGAAGTCACTCCTAAAGTAACAGACAGATTGATGTACAATATACGTTAGGAAGTTAAGGTAAACCCAACTAAATCTAATATTAGATATATCTATTGTTATATATTCAAGTCACGTAAACCTACTCTAGGCAACCGGTAAATATAAAGCAAACCAATGCTTTGTCCGCATGTTAATTTAAAGAAACAGTTCCGCCTAAAATATCTTTCCTCGGATTTTAAGTGTCGTTAACATTAAGTAAGTTTCTTGACCCTAGCTTTGCAAAAACATTCAAAATATTATGTACGAGATTAATAAAAACATACTTTCAATATGTATGTGTACTTCCGTGTAACAAGGTATATTTAGAATGAAATAATAAAATCTGTTCATTTAACCTTCTTTGATCGCCTCTCACTTCCGAATATCTGAATCAGCTTTTACAAATATTTTTGTCGAAATATTGATACATATTGATCGAGATAATATCCCTTCCGCAAGAGAAAAGGAAAGTTTAAAAAGGTGATCTGAATAAGGGATTTGAAAGTAAGTAAAAGGCGTAAATGCAAGTATTTGGTAAAAGGGATTTATAAGCCTGACTAAATGAAGAGAAAGGAAGCATATTTTATACATCACATTGAACTTGTACCACATTAATTAATTATAAGAAAGTAAAAAATTGTAGGTTAGTCAAGACTCGACACCTTCAGAATTATTTTGAAACTTACTTTGTCGTGTCTTTGTCTTTCTCAAAATATTCACTTTTTGTATTGTGTTTTAGTGTTTAAGTAGTAATATGTAAATATAAAGTTTTGTGTAAGTATATGCAAAAGAGGCAGAAGTTTTGGCGCGGGGAAACTGTACATCATAATACAGAGTCGAAAGATATCTAGTATGATGTACAGAAAACCCTCAGCGTACAACACATACAGCAATTCAAATAGATATAAATAGTGTAAATACCTACAAATGTACGCACACCATAAATGGACCAATAAAGAAATTTTGAATTTTGAATTTTTTTGAAAAAAACTATTTAAAATATTTTTGAATACATTTCTTTTATAAAATATATAATTTAATGGTTTCATGATCAAACAAATGATATTTTATTTTCATTATTTTTCTTCATATTATTATGAAAAAAATATACCTATGTAGTTAGTGGGTACAAATTATATTATACAAACAGGTTAGGTAAATGGTGACCCGAGAATGAGTCATAATATGTAGATCAGCCTTAAAATTGTATCACAAATCCACCGTAGAAACGTTGATAAAATGGCTTAACAAATGCATCGATTCTTATTTAGGTGAAGATAATACAGACCGCTCCTCAATAAGCCTGTAAAAACTACATATATTTATGTAAAGGAGCATGTCTGGAATTTATCCAAAATTCTAAATAGGACCTTCCTTAATATACCTAATTATAGGTAATTTAAATATTGATTCAATGTCATTCACCCACTGTCTTGTAGCCCGTTTTGGAATTTGCCAAAATGCTTTAGGAATTACTTTACATCTAAGTTTGGTAAGTTTGCCTTTATCTGGTCAAATGCCATTCTTGGTCTTCCTCTTCCTTGATCGTATTTGTCTAAATAAGTCAAGAATTTGCGGGATGTCGATAAAATTAGCTTTTACCTCACAATCTAGACTTGAACGAACGTTGAGTACCCACATTTAAACTAAGTTGAACCACGTTGAACTGAATTAAACTTACACTTTGGTCAGGTACTTAGGTCAGCTAAGACAAATAATACAAGATGTTCTCCACAAAAATAACGGTCTTAAACAACATCTGACTGAATCTACATATAATTTACAACCTAGTTTAGACCAAAGTACACCTGAATCTTAACATAGTTTAGAAAAGGAGCAAATATTGAATTTAACTTCGACGATCGTGTTTATTCCTCAAATTAGTCTGAGGCAATCAATCAAAAGCCTTGCTTTTAAAAGTATTTTTTGCCAGTGTGATGTTTATCATTGCAGAATTGCCTTAGCTGTAGGTGGCTGTAGCAAGTTTACCAAGGAAAAGTAGCACTTTACATTGACAAGAGGGCGCGGCATTGCTCGCGTTAAGACGTGTTAATTAAATTTTCATACAAATTTGCAACCCTTATTCACCCTCTCAGGATAGGAATCTACAAAAAATCTTTCTAAACAGATACCTACATCATAGTCAAACTGCAAGCCAAATTACAGCCTGTTCGGTCCAGTGGTTTGGACCATGCGTTGTTGGATCAGTCAGTCAATCAGTAAATCATTTTTTCGTTCTATACATACAAACATATACAGTAAATTCCAGCAATAAAAATCAGTAGTAGGTACGTTTAATGTTTACTTATAACGGTGACACACATTTATTTGTTACAATACAGCCTTGGGAAGAATGTCAAGCCCACCTGTCTAGTGTGAGTAAATATTTGCTCCGCGCAGAGTATATTGCGAAATGTACCGATAAAACCGTTTGTTGAAGGCAATACAATAATTTAATTTCACATTTAAGAATAATTTTATTTGAATTCGATACAAGTGTTACACTAATTAGGGAGTGTTCCACGTTTAAAATAATCTATACATATGTATAATAAAGCTAACAATGAAGATATGAAAAAATATGTTTGGAGATATTTGGAATTGATAACAGAACAAGTTCCAACCATTTCTAAAAAAATTGACTGTGTATCTGTTTCTCTGTTTATTTAAACGCTCATCAAGCAAATACGGCGGAACGGATCATCATGATTTATGGTATGTATAAGAGTCACAGGCTACTTTTTATCTTAAACTAATGCGAGCGAAGCCGCGGGTGTCCACTAGTAATAAATAAAAGGCCAAAAAACAAAAGGACTGAGAGGAGGAAGACATTTTTATATTGGTCTAATTTTGCTAGTTTTCCTACACCAGCCATAACATGTTGATCAACTGCCCTTCTACCAAAAGTACACGAACAGATTTTAATTTATTACAGACACATCTCAGACAGACAAACTCTTATGTTGAGACTTGAGAGTTATTCAAATCTCTCAATAGGCATCCAACATGACTTTGCAACTTGGTAAGATTACGAAAATCAGGAATTGCAATTGTCTGAGTTATTTTAGCGACCAGTTACAAATGCCGTCGGTCAAGGGCTCCTAATCAAACTGATGATATTGACCGTTATATTCACTATATCAATAGACTCATTAAAGTAAAGGTTTTGTAAATACAAAATTGCTAAGTCATGCCGATAGTTCACTAGTGTAAAGGTGGGACATTGTTGTTATTAATGTTTGTAGCTGTTACTAAAATCTTCAGCCTCAGGCTCAGGGATTTAATGCGTAATATAATGCGTAGTATAATGATCCTCTGAGACATGTTCCTCACCTGGCTCCCGTTCTTGTTCATGATTTGTTCATGATACCGGTTTTAGCACAAAGCAACTGCTATCAAACCTCCGCAACCCCGACGTGATAACCAATAAAGCTTAGGAGATAATGAAGATACAAATTACAAACAATATTATAGAAAAAAACCCAATCGTCAGAGATCGCAGAAACCTCCAAGGCATGACGTGACCGACCATACACTCCTATACGAGAACAATGATGATGCTGATATGGATTGCTTACGAGTCCGAGCAGACAAGACCTGCATACGAATGTCCAGTAATAATCTATAGACCTTTCATAGTCCACTGGCAACACCGCACCGTGAATATAAGGTGGTAGTTTAAATGTAATGATTCTAGCACTTGACGACAGATAGCTCTGTGGCTCTTCTCTTGAACCTAGACCTTGGCTCCTTTTATTAACCGAGTTCACGAAAAAAACATCTCAATTTTCTCATTGAAAGTACGTACATTGAGATCTTTGGAGATATCGATGGTATGTTTCCTGTCCTGCTATTTTTTTTACATGGATAGAGTTTGCACTTTACCATAGTATGCCACTTGGTAAGCAATCGTTATGGTCTAGGATGGAGCGAGGAATAAAGTTGAATACAACGCGTAATTGGCCGATAAGGTTTTTTTATTTTATTTTCTTGTGAAAATCAGTGGATAAAATAAAATAGTGATCTACTATAAGAATCCATTAGTTATCACTGTTTAATTCATGTAAATAAGTAAGGATGTACTACTTTTTTGCATAATTCTGTCATTTCAAACCATGATGTTTGTGTGAAATCAGTTTTGAATCAAAGTTTTTTTAATTCAATTTTATGCAGTTTTTTTTACATGATATTGGCTTACGCTTGACTACAACTTGCCTGATGTTAAGCAACGTTATAGTCTACGATCTAGCGCGCTTGCCTAGAAGAAACCGGTTTACTCTCGACTTAAAGACCGACAAATTATAGTTCAAGGGGAATAGAGATTCGGGCAAGGAGTTCCACAGTTGGGCTGTTCGCACGATGAAAGTCGAAGCAAAACGCTTGGTGCGAGTCTTTGGAACCAAATACCAGTTATACTAAATAATAGCACATTTTATCAATAATGGACACGTGTGTTCTATTTTGGGTCAAATTAAGAGGTCTTTTATACGTAGTTCAACTTTGAGCCATTATGGTAATCTTGAAGCTTAAATACATGTAAATGGTAATCTTAAGAACATTTTTATATACGCCCTATTGGAATTAGGGGCCAACATTCCACAATACTAATGAATTAGGCCAAAATCAATATAAATATACATGAAGACTTCGTTATGTATAACATTTTAAAAATACAATTTATACGTTAATTGTGAAAGTTCATACTACTAACAATATAACTTTTGAAACGGTTTCAATGTAGGTAAATAGATTTTAATTTATATTTCAACAATATATATCTAAGGTTTAGGAGACAATTGTTTGTAAATTAATTAAAGGATTTACATGTAAGTACCCTCGTATTGTATGTACTAGTGGACGCCCGCGGCTTCGCTCGCATTATTTAGAGATAAAAAGTAGTAGTAATAGTAGTACTATGATACTTCTAGGACCTCATACTACTGTAATACTACCTACATATAGGATCATGAAGATCCGTCCAGCCGTTTTTGCGTTATGAGCGTTTAAATAAACAGATAAATAGGCAAAAATTCTAAAAACTGCTGATACGGGTCATGGATTTAAAGTATACCCAAATAATTTTGTTTTCTAATACCTTATATGTTTAGATTTTTGACCCTCTTCAGCTTTATAATATATCGGTACATATTATAAAATAACCAACACAAAACTAACTAACACAAAAGGCAATAACCTAAAGTTAAAATGGGCATAATAGGTCGGTCTCTGAACTGGGTCAATCAAGTTAAACAATAGAATACCTAGTTTATATAATTATGTATTAGAAGTATACATATACTAAAAACACGATACAAAAAAACTGATAGACAAGCAATAAAAAAAACATACAGCTGGAATTATAAAGTGTGCCTTAGTTAGAACATTAACATTAAAAAGATTAGGGGGAAACTGTGTTTAATAAGTTTAAATATACAGATATCACACATTTATAAACTTCAATATTCAAAAATGTATTTATTACTCTGTTATTAAATGTAAGTAGGTACATAAACTCCGTAACGTATCATTAAATTTAGTTCTTATTAATAGAATTAACTCCATATTTGCTATCTAGGTACGTATGGATCTGCAAGGTGAAGATAAAGTATGTTAATATAATTAAAAACCTTTAGAAAATATTTATAAACGTAGATAAATATATTTTTATTTTTTTTAAGAGAGGACATATCACTCAGCGCCATCTAGCCCCATACTAAGCTTATGCTTGTATCATGGGTACTTGATAACGGATATAATACATATATACTTTTCTTTTGTAAATACATACTTATTATACGTAGAAACGACCAGACTCAACACAAGTGATTATAAATTTTAAAGTTCATAAATACTTGTGTCATGTGGGAATCGAACCCACACCCCTAGATTAGAAGGCAGTGCCACTACCAACTAAGCTAACAGAGCAGTCGTTATAAATCGCATAGTCGCATATAAAAGCATGTTTTATTTGAGAAGAAAAAGAGGTATTGTTTTTGCCAATATCAGATCAAAAACTAATTGCAGAACATAATATTAAAATACGAAACAAAACTAAATACGAACATAGGTATGTATTTTACAGATATAGAATTTGGAGGTCAGCGCCCAAAATGTATGTTATAATTTAAAAAAAAACAACAAAACTAGCTTCTGATTCTTATTATGTCAATAGTTTAAACACTAGGTAGGCACCTACAAACCTTTAATAAATCCGGTTAGTTGGCTAGTATATAAAACAAAACTAAAAATCAAAAACCACTTCTTTATGTATTTGGCGCTGAGATTTTTTCTCGTTTGTTTTTAGACATGTTGCTTATCAAGAACATACTTTATAGTTATATTTAGACAGGTACTGCGCAAATTAATAATCATACACAGACTTTTAGTTAATTTGTTAAAAGAAGACATTATCAAAACAGTATCCCATCACAGAATAAGAAAAAACGCTAAGCTAAAAAATGAAAATAAAAAGACTAGACAATATCTAGTCTGCATTGATAACGTCATGACATTAAAACAATACTACTTTCTCGGTCTGCATCCGAGGCAGGGGGCAGGTATCCCGAGTGACCTTGCGCAAGAGTTGAGCGGAGCGACTCACAGCCGACATCGCAGCCAGTCAGCTCTAATCAGCCGAGCGAGCGGCGCACGCGCATACAGTACGAAAATCAAATATTCAAAATAAGAATTCGATCATTGTGATAAAGTTCGATATATCAAACATTCAAAATAAGAACTCGAAAACCCTGACAGAGTTCGAATACAGGACATTCAAATTCTGAGTTCGAAAACTGAGTGTGCAAAACGAAACAAAAATTCAATTTAGAACTCAAAAACTGTGATATAGTTAAAACATCAAACAAATTAACAAAAGAGCAGTTCGAAAACCAAGCCTTCAAAGTCAGAACTCAGAAACTGTACCGTGAACCGATTTTCGCAACTAGTGTTTGTATTTAATGTGGTGTGGTGAAGATGTCAAATGTGTTCTGAAGGCATGAGATGAAGGGCAGGCGCACTCCTGCCAAGCTGCCGGTGGTGATAGGAAAGCTACTCCTTCGCTGGATATTCACTAAAGCAGACCTGGTTCTGTTCATTTACCGGTTCGTTGTTACCTTATCTGTGGCGTAACTTATACGAGTTCTCTAATAAATTATGACGTTTATTTATATGGACAAGTTTATGTAGAATGCAAACTGCAGACTGTGTGAGTAATAAATATTGACTGCTCTGCTAGTGTGTATAGAGCAAATATATAATAAACGTAACGTACATATGTATAAATATTTCTATATTAGTCATAATCAGATGGTAATCTTAATTCCCATAATGACGTATAATGGATTATTTGTAGGCAGTGATCTATATTTAAGACGTATATATATTTTTGTCACAAGGTGTTTTTTATTTCGAACTAGTGGACGCCCGCAGCTTCACTCGTATTATTTCGGGATAAAAAGTAGCTTATGACACTTCCGGGACCTCTTACTACGTATAGGTAGTACTATATAACTAAAAATCATGAAGATCCGTTCAACCGTTTTTGCGTGATGAGCGTTTAAATAAACAGAGACACAGATAAACAGAGAAAAAAATATAGAAAATGCTGAAACGTGTTTAATTATCGATTTAAATTATACCCAAACTGTTTAATTTTTCATATCATCTATGTTCAGATTTTACGTTAACGTGCACAAATTATAATTAGCATTAATAATTGCATAGATACTGTCATAATGATTAGTGAAATTTTTTTTTTTTTTTTTACCTAAAAACTAAGAAAAGATAATATTTATAATCTAATTTTTAAAGTTGCACGCGGTGTGTTGGCGTCCGGACGAGAAATATCTGTATCCCGGATACCAACGTCTTCCCGTTATACATGTTATTTAGTTATGTAGCAATATAGTAAAATTACAAATGAATGAAATTATCTTAGATATACCGGTAAAATAGACTTAAATCGAGTAAACTAAGTACTTGTAGTAATCTTGTAAGAATAATCAATATCGATTTACTTATAGAGTCGTTATGTTTTCTATTATAAATTACCATTCTATCTCTGTAGCCTTGTTCTGAGATTTTTAGCAGAATATACTTTAATCGGTGTCTAGATAATTATCAATATTCTATTTATTTAGCCTTTTTCAAGATGTTCATCAGACAATATACTATAGTCAGTACCTAGTTCTTTATCGATATAGGTAACACTTTTCTATTCTATGGCAAGACTTGGCCCCAATGCGATCGCGGAATCTAGAACGCATCACAGTCTAGGTCAATAAGGACTAATACGAGTAAGTGCATCAATAGTGCTATGGCAGTCGTAAATCTGTGTCAGAGGCCCTTAGAGCGATTTGAAAACTCTCGACGCTAGAGATGGCCGCTTTCTTATAAACTCATTTACTTTTTAGTGCATCGCACTGAATTTATAGAATTAAATTAAGCATGCTGTATCTTACTTAACTTACTGATCTCTGAAGCACCTTGAACTTCAGATAAAGGTTAAAAATAATTAAAATTAATTTCGTTATCGGTTATAAGAACTATTATATTCTTTGTGTTAACTAATTAAGATGAGGAACAAAATGTCATAAAAAAAATTGAGTAATGAAGTGTAAAACAATTAGGTACGGGAGGTATACAATAATTGTGGTTGTGATGTACTGT
Organism: Macaria liturata; assembly: GCA_964023185.1. NCBI lineage: Eukaryota > Metazoa > Arthropoda > Insecta > Lepidoptera > Geometridae > Macaria > Macaria liturata. The sequence goes on from OZ026809.1 coordinate 3,957,120, forward strand.
TAAAATTTTGTGCCGCTTCTTTCTTTTGCTGTCGGAATAAAACTTGTAATTTTGATATATGTAGAATTGATTTTTCAATGTTTATATGCTTTGACAGATATGCAATTTGCATAGATTTATAACATAGGTCAGTCAGGCTTATGATCACTATGATCACCCGCAAAAAATAAGTCCAAATCATCAACAGTCATGACCACTCTGTCGAGTTTTTCAACCGACTTTCAAAAAAAGAAAGTTATCAAATCTTCTGAAAGTTTTTTTTACACTGTACAGTCTTGTTTCGAACAGGATAATGCAGCAATGCTTAACTTCAGGTAGTCAAAAGTAAACCTATCTCACGTAAAAAAAACAGTTCACCTGAACCTACACCCGCAGAATCGAAAATTGTAGTGTCCTTAGCGTTAGAGCATGTTTGTACTGAAATGGTTGTCAAACGAGGGTGCCGGATCGCAACGTTACGTGCACACAGATTACGTATTTATGGTAGTATAACTTAAATAAACGCTTTTTTTAAGTCGGTTAAAATTATAGCTCTACTACTCTCTCTTTGAGTCGTATTTCCTCATGACTGAGGGTCGTGATCTCTCCCCCGCAGAATTAATTTGTTAGGGGAGTTCTCTTGGGCAGATAAATCGTGGTGGGCGCCCAGGTCCTTGCACGGAAGACACATGTCCTCGGATATTGTGGTCCTCTCCATTACACTTCACATAAATACCTTTCGGATAAACGTTTCGGCTGTTCTATGCAGTAAAGCTAACAACAACGGCAGGCAAAACAAAAACTACATCTAGCTACAGATAAACATAATAGGCACAAGAGCAGTCTTTAGTGGACATTCACTTGATATAAAACATTGATGATTAAGCCCCAAAAGTAGGTATTAAAGTTACGCAACTTGTGAGAATTTGGTGGCGAACTTTCGCTTTATTTTTATGCAAAAACGACGAATATCTGGAGACTTGTTACAGATACAGCTGTTTTATTTTTTAGCTTTATTTGGGATTGTAAAAGCAGGCAATTTTAGTTTTTAGCTCTGAATTGATTAGTTTTATCCTTTACTAGCTGTGCCAGCGACTTTGTTCGTATGGAAATAGTTATTACCATAAACAACGGTTCTAGTGAGTTAATCATAAAAGATAGACATATACTGTTGCAGACATTTTGTTAGATCATTTCAAGAGGAATAATTCTTTCACACATATTTTTTTGATATCTTGAACCGTTTTCGCAGCACACGCAACGGAAGCCCTCAAAGATGAATAATTTTCCCCGTTTTTTTTCACACTTTCCATTGTTTCTTCGCTCATATTAGTTGCAGCGTGATGTTATATAGCCTAAAGCCTTCCTCTATAAATGGTCTATCCAATACAAAAAAATAATTCTATTCGCACCAGCAGTTCCTGAGATTAGCGCGTTCAAACAAACAAACAAACTCTTCAGCTTTATAATATTAGTATATAAATAAGTGCATTTTTTAAGTGAGGCGAGCGTGCTTTGATCGCAAAATTAAATCCGCAAAAATTTAAACGCCTGCAACCGATGTTTATCCGCAAAAATGTAGAAAATACACAATTAAACAAAAACTACAATCAGAACTGCAATTACATAGGTACAATTGTAGGTCTTTCGGAGTTATTGACCTGCTACTAATGTAACAGTCGTTTATACTTTTGATAATGTTCAAAATATTAAAACGACCTTTACAACTTCTAAGTACAGATATATGTATAGCCTATAATTGTAACAGACATTTACATAATCGTAAATAATATATGAGTAATGTATTATTTATTTATTTATCGTATTGCATTTATTTAAAATATCTACTTCATAAACTTAGTGTTTTTAAATACGCAATCGCATCTGCAGTTAAGGTTTTAAAATCCTCCATTTGTCCGTCATACTTGGTTAGAGGACTGTCGAATACCACGTGCTGGACAGTCTGCTCGGGAGCTCCGCACCGGCAAGCTGGTGATTCGCGCCAATTACATTTACGAAAAGACATATGAGAAATTATAATTATCATAAGAAAATATATTCTATATATTTAAGTGCATAAAAACAGTTTCTACATTTACGATCTTTGTATATAGGTACACATTTTCGAAGTGGATTTGAATATATAATTACCACTTGTTAGCATTGATTCTGCGGCTACTAAATGCCGGTAGCTTTTGCAGTGCATATTTTATTCAGTTTGTGGCTAGAGATTTGGAAGACTGACCCAAAGTCTGTAGAAATATTAAAACAAAAATATATATCATTACAATTTTCTACTTCAGCTGTACGAGTATAAACGCAGTGATTTCCATACGCTGATTTGATCTGTGAACATTCGAGTCCTTGGTCTTCGGTTAATCAGAGACCTAAATACATAATGGTACATTTCCTATTGTTTCAAGTGTCAAGGCTTAAATCGTATAAAATTTAGGTTACTGAAAACTGAGTAGCTCTACCATTCAATCAATTCATTTTGAGGTTAAAAAAGGTTATCTTTTGCAACAGTTTTATTTTCATTCAAAATACTGAATAGTTCTCGCTCGAGCTGCAATATGTGGCTTAATGTGGTCAAGTGCAAACCTATTTTCAATTAGAAAAATGTTCGTGACTGTGTTAATAAAATATAAGAGTGGTCAAAAAATGAAATGTGTGAAAAATATCAAAATATATTAACAAAAAAATTATATAACAAAGTGGAAGTGTTTGTTTATAATCATTCTAGAGTGACATTAAATGTAATTTTGTACAATGTATTTAATAAAGTTTATTGCGAATGAAGTCGATGAATTCATACGGTAAGAGTTAAAGTAATGACAATACAAATTAATAACTAATAATAGACGCCCGCGGCTTCGCCCGCATTATTTTGAGGTACAAAGGTAAAAAGGTATAGCCTATGACACTTCTAAGACCTCATACTACCTACATACCAAAAATCATGATGATCCGTTCAGCCGTTTATAGAATAGAATAGAATAGAATAGAATAGAATATAATATAACTTTAATGTACACCATAAAAACTCAAAAATTACAAAACAGAAATAAACATACTTAAATTAAAGTGTTGCACATTGGGCGGCCTTATCGCCTTGGGCGATTTACGTTTATGCGTTATGAATGTTTATATAAATAGAAATATAAATAAATAGAAAAAAAAAACAAAAACTGCTGAAACGTGTTCTCTTATGGATTTAAAGTATACTCAAACAATATTTTCTAATATCTTCCATGTTCAGATTTTCGACCCTCTTCAGCTTTATTATATATTAATTAATAAAGGTTGTTGTATTCAATTAACACCCTCGAGTAATTAAAGGTTGTTGATTCGTAGCCCTTATGGTATGACTATATCTAATGTAAACCGGTTTTTATCATACGCATTAGTCTATAGTCTCTAAAAATAACTTTTATCTGACCACTGTTTTAATTATCCTTACTTTGCTATACTACGAGTTACGTGATTAAAGTACTTAGTGAACATAAAATTTTACTATGAGATAGGGCTTATGACTATACAATAGTTGGTGAACCCTGGACATCAAACTAGGTCATCACCTGTGTGATGATGTCCAGTTATTTCTAATAAACAACAACAAAGCTAGTTGTTATATTAAGGAGGATTTATTAAAGATAATGATTTTATAAATTACAGACATCTAAGTAAAAAGATTAGTAGGTATAGGTACCGATTGGTATAACTAATTATTTCTACCTGCATGTAGTAATTTATTGTAATGTAGTAACAAATTTTCTTCAAACGTCTTTGATTACGTAGCTTATACTAATATTATTATGATTGATTTGTACTATTACCTTTCCTTTAATTGTATGCGAATTTGTTTCGCCGTCGTTTAATAATAAAAAGTTTAAATATTTTTTAAATATCTAATATCCAAATTAATCCCACAACAGAATATACTACATAAAGAAATCGAAGCAACAGGAAAATCTGTTCAATTTTCCGGTGCTTGTGTTTTTTTCTGCTATGACTCGAAGCAAATGTTTTGGCTATAGGTGTACTTGGTATCGTTGGAGTGACATTGTTATAACTCGGTTCAAGTACAACAACTTTGCTACCTGGACCATGGCATAAGAAAATAACAGGAAGATGTGAGTTTAGATTTCTCTCTCTTGAGTCGTATTTCCTCATAACTGAGAGTCGTGACTCCCGTAGAATTAATTCGTTTGGGGAGATCTCTTGAGCAGATACATCGTGGTGGGCGCCCAGGCTCTTTCACGTTTTAGATAGTAGCTCGCAAAGCATCTAACGATTTATGTTTCAAGCACCCGCTTTTGCAAGCCGGTTCAGGGTTGTTTTAAGTTTAACCTTCACCCATAATTTGGCTTGTGCGGGTCACAAGTCTATGTATGTATTTCTATCTTTCTATTTTATAGTGTTCTGTTTATCGTGTCTCAGTAAATGAATCTTATTCTTACAAGTAATCAGGTGGCTTACCACAGAGTTCCAAAACAGTATTGAAACAATATTACGTTGAAAACTCTAACCACCAATTAATATCACGTTGTTGCCACTGCATATATCAGGAACATAAACAGTATAGGTTTGTGGTCGAAACCGATGCTACTACAATGAGATATTTTGGAAACAATGAGAAACCTTGAGAAATCTCTGTCCATCATCAACAGTCGACGACTCTGACAAGAGTGTAGGAGTAAGAAGAAGAGAAGGCTAATGTCCAATCTATCATGTGTGAAAATAGCATAAAACCTACATAGCCCTGAATCATTTAGTGTCAATTACCGTACCTGCGCCGGCGCATGATGCGCGGCTATGTTGCCAAATATTGCTTTAGGGGGCCAATGTCACCAGCGATCGACCTCACCGCTATCACTTGTCACGTGTACGATAAACGATTAGTCGTAAAATAACAATTTAGTTAAACATGTAAACACTTAGCGTCAGCTGTGTAATTTGAGATTAAGGATAGTAACTGTAAAAAAATACTAAATTATAATTATTGATATCGGCTTCCCGAGCGACGTGAAATTGGTTTTTGATGTATATTTAAAAATGGCTCTTGCTTTATATGTACCAATATAAAAACCTATTCGATTTGCCATAGGTAAGTAAGTACTAAAATTGCGAAAGTTTTTATTTTTTTATGAAACATTAGTTATAGTTAAGTACATACGTTACCAACTACTTCACTTGATATGACCCTATGTCTCTGCGACATATTGCCATAGTAAAATATTACTCACTAACGTGCCATAACGCACGCAAACGTACAGGGCAACTGCTAACTCAGACAGAATTTTTAAGAGGCGACTTCAGTATGTATCTACATTAATATTTTTTTATGGTTTAAGTGTTCAAAAGCAGCTGTTCCATAAGAAATTCCAAATATCTTTCCACGTTAAATAAAGAAACAGCTTCATCTATACATAAAGTAATGCTTAAGAGGGTCAAAAATTGTACATAGAAGATATTCTAACAGAACACGTTCCAATAGTTTTTAGATTTTTGTCTGTTTTTTAAACGCTCATCAGGCAAAAACAGCAGGACGAATCGTTATGATTTTTGGTATGTAGGTAGTAAGTATGAGGTCCTGGAAGTGTCATGTCATACTTTTTATCCGACAATAATGCGTGCGAAGCCGCGGGGATCCACTAGTACAAATAAAGACCCCCAACTAAAGCCCACTCGCACAGAGATACTCAACACATTTAAAAAACAACACTCTGTAACTTTGTCTTTTTAAAAAGGTATTTTTTTAGTATTAAAACAAAAGTTGATTTATTTTTGTTCTAAAGCCTATCTTAGAATGTTTTTGAGTGAGTTATCAGTAAGCTTGTATAACACACAATAACTTGCCGGCACTCATTCAATGCAAAAAGTCAAGAATGACTAACACGAGCATACTACTCTGACCCACCAACTGGGATCACAACCTTTCGAATCGTTTGCAATCATTGACACGACCACGACCCAACAGTATAATTACTCAATTAAATGTATTAAATTATCCCAGAAACCTCAGGAACCTATATACATTTAATTACATATATTAAAAGAAACGAATTTACCAATTGTACTAATTAATTCTCCAAGAGAAAATTATGATTCGCACCAAAAAACTTAAATTTGTACCTACGTGTAGCGTCGTTGCTCTAAGTTAAAGTGGACGCTAGCGTCCAAAACTTTATTTCTTCTAGGCAAGCATGCTACATCTAAGGCTACAGCCATACGCTAAAGGCGCTTTAGTCTAATGTAGCATAGGCTGCGGTGCTTAACATCTCCCGGGCTATAGTCAAAATTAAGTCGAAACAAAATTGATCGTCAAAAATTGTGAGATCAATATTAAAAGCAAAAAAATAAGGAGCTTCGCAGCCAACGCGATTAGCTCACTACAAACTCATCCAATATGCTGCGGTGTTTAACATCTCTCGGGCTGTAGATAAAACTAAGCCTATACATTAAACGAAACAAAATCTATCGTCAAAAAAATAAGAGACCCATATTAAAAAAATATAGAAGCTCCGCAGCCAACGCGATTAGCTCACTACAAGCCTATCCAAAACATATTTTGAAACTTGTCATTGTTCCAGCTTCATCTGGTACGCGTGTCATGTCCAAGGCCGGTACTCGATGAATAGCAGCGTGGACTTCTTCGAGAGTCTTATCGACGAGGACGGTAGATTCTCCGAGCTGAATTGCCAGGAGCCGGCCCGGGGGGCGCACCGCCCGCGCCCAAGGCCCCACAACCAAGGTGAATGTCGCTATATGGTAATGCTATAGTTTTAAATTGTGTTTATTCGATTATGTATTCGAACTATTTGGACTTTGAATGGCAAAATACGCCTGTCCGCTAGAGTGCTCAATGGACGTATTTCAGTACCTATTAGTATTACAAAAAAAAATATTTTGACCAGTTACATTATTATTTGTATATCACTAGATTCGAACGTTATAAGCTTAGGATAATGATGGTCACTTCCATTCCTATTTCTTTTTAGATAATACTCTGAAAACTGAGGTAACTGTGCACCATAAAATATTTATTAATAAATCAATGAAATAAAATAAAATTCATTTATTTCGGGTTACTGAGACCCATATCGGAAAATCACATTACATTCAATTCAAATCAACATAAAAAAACAAAATAAAATTAATTATTATGCATCTTTGATTTGATAAAACCTGTTTGAAACTAAGTTGGCCTATTTTTATATATAAATGTTGTTTACGGCACAAGCACACAGTTTTAGAACGAAACTTGTTGTTTGACATTTGTTGAAGGCTCGCGGACATGCGCAGTGAAGCAATATCGGGGCTGCCACAGTAGAATATGTAATGCTATTTAAGTTTATTTTTAAGAAAAAAGTTGTAAACACAAGATGACCATCAATATGATTTATGCTTTATCAACACTACACTACAATACAATGCCACCAGATGGAATTGATAAATTCATAATAATGACTTGACGCATCGTAAGCTGTTTCCATACAAATCTCGTTATTACCTACTGTTTGTCATAAAATTTTCGTTTCTGTAACTTTATGCCTTTTTCTGGTCAGGGCGATCAAGTGGGTATATAATTTTATTAAGTAGGTACTAAGTAGACATCAAGCTACATTCATAGTTTAAATACCTCTTCATAGCTCGTAACGCTCTTTCAAGTACACTTTAGACAGCTATGATCAAATTTATTTGTAAAATTAATTGGTACATACCTATTACATTAAAATTAATAATTTCCCATATTTTGTAAATTTTATGCAATAAGATAATTTATTTATATTAAAAAAACCTTTACAAAAATTGAGCTCCTTTTGTAATAATAGAGCGTGGCAACACAAACTGGCCAAACAAAATGGCTGACAGCAGCCTTTAGTTTGCTCCGCTGTGCAAATGTTTGGATAGATTTTATAAACTAGAATAGTTTGACGAGAACATTATGTCGAATCTGTGTTCTAGAATTGTTTCGAAGCCCCATAAAAGGTTACAAGAAGGCAGAGAGAGCATGTCCGTCACCCAAACCAACACTTGGATGAACGGTGAGGGAACCATAGTCTTATTTTAGAGAACACATTTTGCGAAGTTTCTAAGGTCAACCAGCAGGTTAATTTGCATCAATGAATCGGTCACATTAATGTGTCATGGTCCGCGTTACATTGGGAGCGGACGGCACGAGATTTATGCTAAATACACGCAGATGTGATTATCGATTTTTTGTTTATGAATGTAACGTTATGTTTGTATGTACAGCTGAGAACATAAATAATGGCGGAGGATTGTCGCTGTCCCCGCCGCACACGGTGTCGCAGCGCGAGACTGGGACGCAGGTGTCGCAGTGCTACAGCGGGCCGCCATCTCCTTGTGGCTCGGCCAGCGCTGCTTCCTCGCCCACCGCGTCCCCCACACCGCCGCCCGGATCCGCGACCCTCGACCCTAACTGGCAGGCAACAAAGCCCACAGTCCGGGAACGAAACGCAGCCATGTTCAACAACCAACTTATGTCAGATATCACATTTATTGTTGGAGGCTCTGGTGAGATTACTTTCTTATCTCAAACTCTGGTACATATTCTGACTATTAAAACTTAATTAACATGCATGTTATTGTCTTTCCAGGTCACACACAAGTAATTCCTGCGCACAAATATGTTCTAGCCACAGCCAGCTCAGTATTTTATGCAATGTTTTATGGAGGACTAGCTGAATGTAAGAAAGAAATTGAAGTTCCTGATGTGGAGCCGTCAGCATTTCTCACATTACTAAAGTAAGGAGCAAAGATGCTAATGTTTGCTACATTTCACTAATTTATACATTGTAAAATATGTACCTATGCTACTTACACGGAAAACAATGAACATTGAGTGTGGAAGTGATTGAATTTCTAATTTAATAGAATTCTTTGTTGTTTACAGATATATTTACTGCGATGAAATACAACTGGAGGCGGACACAGTATTATCTACATTGTATGTTGCCAAGAAGTACATAGTGCCGCACCTGGCCAAGGCATGTGTCAATTACTTGGAGACCAGCCTCACTGCCAAGAATGCCTGCTTGCTGCTGAGCCAGTCGCGGCTGTTTGAGGAGCCGGAACTGATGCAGAGGTGCTGGGAGGTGATAGACGCGCAGGTATGTGAGTCTACTGAGAACCTAGCCACCATCTGCCTCGAACCCTCATCTTCCTTCAGCAGTATGCTTATGGAGCTCTCAGAATCATCGAGTCGAAACTTTTCTAGCCCAGAAATAGAAAACTTAGACAATATCAACTCTATTTGTTAAGCTACACACAAAACAGTAATGCTCAAATGAATCTCTCTATTGTAAGTATACTTTATGTTGTGTGATAATAACTCATAACCAGTGAGTGCAAATTCGACTGCCATGTACAAAATGTGCCACTAACTGTAACACCAGTATACTCAAATATTTGGTTGTGAAACCTGTGAGCTAACTATAGTATTATAGTGTGAATGTTAATAATTGTGTAAATGAAATGAGTGCACTAATTTCCTTAGTGTGTGTACCTAGTCATAAATCTAAGTTATCTAAAATATCTACACTGCAATACAGTTTGTTAGATTCCTAATGTTATATGTAAATATTGATGTTGTGAGAAGCATGTAATTGTTGATTGATTTTGTAATATAATTTGGAAATTTTTGTAAGATACAGAAATAAAGAGTCTTGCAAATTGTATTGCAGTTTTTATTGACCTTCCCTGTTTGATATAGTTTGTTTATTGTTTATTTTAGGCTGAGATGGCCTTGACATCCGAGGGGTTTGTGGACATTGATGTGTCTACCCTAGAGTCGGTATTAGCAAGAGAAACACTCAACTGCAAGGAGATCAATCTGTTTGAAGCGGCATTGTCCTGGGCTCATGCTGAATGTGTCAGAAGAGAGATAGACCCGAGGCCAAGCAACAAGAGAGCTATGCTGGGTAGTGCCATATACCTCATAAGGTTCCCTACAATGTCACTGGAGGAATTTGCTAACAGTGCAGCACAACTGGGAATATTGACGCCACAGGAGACTATTGATATATTTTTGCATTTCACTGCAGCTACAAAGCCAGTTTTATCTTATCCTGTCAAACCAAGGACGGGACTGAAAGCACAGGTAAGCATTGTACAATATGTTATAATAGATTTAGTTTTAGAATGGTTAAAGATTTGCAACTTCTTTTACCTATCTATGCAATTCCTAAATATTTTCTTTCATATTCCAGATTTGCCACAGATTCCAGTCATGTGCATACAGAAGTAACCAATGGAGGTACAGGGGCAGATGTGACTCAATACAATTTTGTGTGGACAAGAGAATTTTCGTGGTGGGCTTTGGACTTTATGGATCTTCAAATGGAGCCGCTGACTACAATGTGAAGATTGAACTGAAGAGATTGGGAAGAGTGTTAGCAGAGAACAACACAAAGTTCTTCTCCGATGGATCAAGTAACACTTTCCATGTGTACTTTGAGAATCCCATACAGATTGAGCCAGAGTGCTTCTACACAGCTTCCGCTATTTTGGATGGAAGTGAATTAAGTTATTTTGGCCAAGAAGGCTTGAGTGAAGTTTATATGGGGACTGTGACATTTCAGTTCCATTGTTCATCAGAGAGTACCAATGGTACCGGTGTGCAGGGCGGCCAGATCCCAGAACTCATCTACTACGGACCCACAGTGAACGGCGCTCTGGTTAATCCTACCACTAACGAGGACTGACAAACTAGATCTCGCCCTCTCTACTACACTGTATGAGAGTGCTCCTTAAATTTATTGTTTATTGCTACATGTAAATGTAAAAATTGGGCTAAATTATGATACTTAACCATTCCCGGAATGTTGTATTTAAAAGTTGTTGGAATATTAAAAATTATGTACCTACTTGTGTATAGTGTTGATCTTGTCTTGTAGGTAAGTACCTTCATAATGTGATATGGGTGTTGTATAAAGCTCTCTAAATATTCTTAGATCCCTGAACTTGTCCCCTCTCCTTACGGAATCATTGCAATTAAAATATAACTATTATATTATTTAGAAATTTCACAGTGTTTTCATTTATCCACTAGTAAGTATTCTGATAAAAAGGGCCAAAGATTAACCTCATTATCCAATTAAAACTTGATAGGTATATGAGATAGGTAACAACTATGCATAATTCTTTATTGGTGGGCGGCAAACAAATAAAATAGTGTCAGAAATTTAGGTGTTCAAAGATTCGAAAAGTGATATGGATTTAATGTGGTGATTACCATTATTAAAAGTGATTGGAGGCACTCAAAACAAATAATTCCAAAACATATAAAAAACTCAAAGGTGACAGACTGACATATGGATCTATCAACACACAACCCAAACCACTGGATGGATCGGGCTGAAATTTTACATGCAGGTAGATGTTATGACGTAGGCATAGGCTAAGAAAGGATTTTTGGAAATGCCACTTTTGAAGGGGTGAAATAGAGTATGCAAGTTTTACTTCTTAACAGGTTAGCTGTCCCGAAGCAAGTTTTGATCTTTGTACACGTCCTCGTAGTAAATAATGACAGCTAACGCTCATGAAGTTTCGTATTAAGTTACGTCATTCTCTTCAAGTATTTTATGATACTTTGTGTCCTAGTGATTGAAATTAATTATATCGATAATTGCTAATGTTAGATGAGTATGATAAGAAATTAATTATTTACGTTTAATGATAAAATGTACGTTTATGTTCGTAACACTTATGCCACGACAGCGTAATAATAAAATAAAAAGAAAACGTTGCAGTGGATGTTACGCAAAGAAACGCAATGAAAATTTATCATCCAAAGATGCTGGAAAAAAGGCTAAAATGGTATCAACTGAGTGTACAATATGTAACATTTCATATTGTATGCTATGTTTTAAAGAAAAACATACATGAGGGAATATAATCGCAGGTCTACAATCGCTATTTCGGTTTTGATGATAATAGGCTAGTTTCCTAATTTTTGTTGGCAACCCTTGTTCAAAGGGTCTCACAATAATAGTAACATCGGTGAAAGAATAATTTTGTGTTTGAATAAGGTTAATGTTAATTTTTAAGTGAAATTTATTTTTTGTTTAAGTTCAATAATAAATTGATTGGTAGAATTTGGTTGTAGTATAATTTACTAATGCTACAAATAATATAATTATTTAAAAAAATTATCGATAGATCGATTGCATTATCTACATCATTGGCCATGAGGCACATATGCCTCATGGACGTACCAGTGCAATCACCCATGAGGCACATGTGCCTCATCGGACAGCTAACCTGTTAATGTGAAGTAAAACTTGCATCTATCGAAGCCGCGAGCACCCGCTAGTTCATTATAAAGCGAAAGTTTGTGTGTATGTAAGTTTCTTAATCACATTGAAATGGTTTAATAAATTTGGTATGGAGAAGATACCTGGGATTGCCACATATGCTACTTTAACATCCCAGATTAACGTGGCTAACACTGCAGGTGCCACTAGTAGTTATTTACACAAATAGACTCACCATTGGGAGGTATCATGATGCAGAGCGCCCGAGCCAGCTTGAAGTAGGTGCGCCCGAGCTGGTAGCAGCAGATGGAGGCGGCATCACTCACGTCAATCAGAAGATCTGTATATTTTGCTAAAGAATAATTATATGGAATATGCTTGCTATTTTTTTTATCGAATAAAAGTAAATTTATTCAACACCTAGTATATGTATGTAGATACTAGTAGTAGTAGAACTGTCTTCTGCTTTAGTTTCTAACTATGATGTTAATATAAAATGGCATTTTGCAACATTCCAAAGAAAGCAGAGCCATATTATTTCTGTCAAGCAAAGTGATATAACATGCATTGCTAAATATTTTCCGCCAGTAATTAAGAAAGTAAGTTCTTATATTAGAATCAGATGAACATGGGCTGCTTATAGTTGATTACTATCATTAGAGATTTCGTATTGTAAGTACAACATAAGGGTTTAAATTCAACTATAACATATGCAAAATTATTTTAATTTTCAGCATTTTGGGTGATGATTTTTTGTCATGAGCAGTTAAGTTTAATTTATAATGTATCAGAATATAAGTAAGAATTATCATTTTTTTTTATGAAGACAGTAATGTTAATTCTTCATGCATAGACAATGAGCGTATTTGACCCAAATAGCCTATTTAATTCAAATTTAATACTAAATCATGTAATATTACATGTATATGTATTCGTCTTCAAGTCCAGAAAAAAACGTTTTTTTCTAGGCAAGCATGCTAGATCGTAGATTATAATGTTGCTTAATATCAGGCACATTGTAGTCAAGCGTATATCATGTAAAAAAAAAACTGGAAATTCTTAAAAAGGATACGAGGAGTCTTCTCAGATCTACAAGTCATGTAGACACAGGCAGCTTGTGTGTGTGTTGTAGGCCGGCCTATAGTCAGGTGTAGGGACAGCGCCATCTTGTAGAAGTTGCAGGCAATATCTATACACTGCTGGTTGAGGCGCAACTGCTGACACAGACTGGTGAGACCTTCACGAGCCTTTCGGAGAGTAACCTCTCTCGACTCTTGACCAATACCCACATTGAAGGCTGGAAAGTATAGAATAAAAAAAGCTAGAGGGAATCGGTTCTTATCAGGTAAGCATGCTCTATCTTAGGCTATAGCCTTAGCTTACTATCAGGCAAACTATGGCGAAGTGCAAACCCATTCAAAAAATATATTTGGATATCTTTATAATAGTTTTTGAATAAATATTTTTTACATTAAAACTACTACAATATTTTTTTACTATACTAATTATACTAATTTATTTCTTTATTTTAATAGTTGGATACACATATATAACAGTCAACAGAATATTGATACATCAGGAAAGCAATAAATGTAGGTCATTCAGTGTAAACCCTTTACTTCTAATCAGTAACAATAGGATTGCACAATTACACTGCTCTTTCGTTGAAGTGGCATAATTTTGAGTGTTAGGAACAGAAAAACAAATAATAAAACCAACATAATCAGAAATTTGGCTTAATTTCAAATTTGGTAAATAAACTTTTCAATCTTCTTATACCATTCCCGAATCTGTTAGAAATAAATATTCTAGAACATGTTACATAACACTATCTAGTCCCAAGTTATGCAAACATTTTCATTATTTATTTAACAATAAACAAAGAGAGATACAAACCTCTTCCAAACCCTGTAGCACCTCCTTTAGACTCAGCTGACACAAACTGGCCAATAGCAGAAGCTCCTCCATGTGCATTCTCCTGAAACTCGACTTCTGCGACGATGATGTTGTCTTCAAGTACTGTACCGCAGCTAGTGCAGACTGCATCGCCACGTGCCGGGTCAACTTCGATCTCCGACGACCCACAATGCTTGCATTTCTTGCCCGACATCTTACCTCACTGAACAACAAATATATCACGTAAGTGAGAATTATAGCTAAGCACAGTGAGAGGAAAAGATAACATTCAAAGGATTATTCAAGCAAAAATGCTGTTGAAGCTAATTAAATGTAATATAATAGAGGAAACATGGAGCGGTTATTTTGTTACAGGTTTTTAGGAAAAACAACTACCTATAACGTTATGTGGTTACCTGGGAGATAAGGTCACGATATGGTTATACAAATTTCATATGCTACATGAATAGTGTAACTGATATGATGAAAGAAAACACGAAATAAAATCTTGTTCATGTGGTGTGGTAAATGAAATAAATTGAAAACACTGGTCACTGAACTGAACAGCTGTGAAAGCTGGATTTCGTGTAATGACAGTGACTTTCAAATAAAGTTTCAGCTGTCACTGACATTAAGTTGATAATTGACATTATAGTTTTTTATATGCGATATTGCGGCAATACCGCAGAGGCCAAAAAAAAAGAATACAGGTTGTCGTTTGGAAACATTTTGTTTTCCCCGATTGATTGGATTGAACATCACAATTTATATATAAATTACAAACAAATGCAACTTGCAGGCTAACCTAAACTATACAAAATATATACAAATCTTACATCACCACACAAAATTTCTTTATTGCAAATGAACTGATTTGTACTGACTATAGTTTGCCTGATGTTAAGCAATTGCTATGGCCTAAGAGGGATCAGATTGCACTTAACGGAATGACGACAAACCGTGGATGCTAGATAGTAAGCACTTTGAAGTGATGGTGTGCACGGCAAACATGGGACTGTGGACGAACTGTGTTCACGGAAGTTCGAGCGCTTACAGAAGAAATCTCATGTCAAGAGCTTCATGTTTCCCCCTCCCCTCTAAATCGGAGTTTATGTTCGGGCATGTTGAGCTAACTCGTTTTGTTCACTATGTCTGGGAAATCTAAAACGCCTTACCTATAATAATTTTGTATATGGTCATGAGCTTCATCATGCAACCATCTAGGTACTTACTTACTTACTACAATTTTTTTAGTAGGCGTAGAAAACGTATAAAAGCATACTCTGAGGTATAACCTCTATGGTCCATCAGGAAAACCTCGTTTTGGACAGTAGTGGCCTGTCAAAATGTTGCTTGGCAACCGTTGTTAGATTGATTAAGTAGGTGTTAAGTTTTTTCGCATGGTTTCTTATAAAGTACTAAAATATATTATCATCTAAATAACGTGATGCTTTATTTTTCTTTAACTTACTCGAATGATATGTTACTGTAACTGAAGTTTAATAAGTACTGTTCAGGAACAGTGAAGTGTCAATTAACCGTTTTCGAACGTAATCTTGATAACGTCATAGTTATATCGCATCTTATTGGTTGAATATCACGCCACATCGTATTTTTAGTCGAATGAGATCACCCTAAAATTTGGTGGGTTGTAAACGTATTCGGGTACAAAAAGTACGACTGAATATAACAATCGTGGGTAGTTATGGCCTTTTGAAATCATGGTTGAGAAGAAATTTGTATGAGAAGGGCATCCCCGAAGAGAAGATGACGTCACCCTCCGCTGATTTACCAATCTGCATGATGAGTCATCAATGTTGTGTTCACTTTCGTGGCTATACTTTTTGAAGCGTCTTTTATTTTGATTTGCTTCGCTACTTACCTACTGTCATTCAAGACAAGAACTGTCAAAGAAACTTGTTTGATAGCTAGAGCTACGCGGAATTGCGAGTAATTTTATGAGTTTTTATCAATACGGTGCTGTGTAGTCAATTACGGCAAACGTTACGTAAAACAGTCGCAATATTTTGCTGTTAGTGATAAAGAACTGATGACAATGAAGCTGGAGATCAGTGATAGTCAGTCTAATCATTCGGACTTTTCTTGTGATGATAGCCAGTCGTCGCAGGACTCTTCTACAAATGATTTCGTATCCTCTGTGCCTACTTCAAGATCGCTTCTTACGGTAAGTGCATGATTGGAATGTCGTTTTGCCTTTACAGCTCCATTTAGCCAGCGATTTCGTCATACCTTTACACCTAACGTAGACATGAATATTGTTAGAAATCCTAGAAATCCAGAACTTTTCTTGTCTCTAGATGTTTCCTAGCACTGCTTTATAGTTTGAGTTACTGGTCTACCTAGGTACTAAAACTAAGTATATCAGTAGAACAATTATTATGCCGACCAGCCATACAGAATGATGATAATAAAGTAAAATAACCTTGACAATAACAATTGTATAATTCTGTTTTTTTCTGTTTGACTTGCTGCTGTGACTTATTTAATTGTGTAATAGACAATATTTCATATAGGTAGGTATTACACTTCTACTTATTAAGGTATCTTTACGTTAATAAGTAAAGTGGTGTTATGACCAAAGCTTTAAATATTTTTTAAAGTTTTTTTTAGTAGTACCTATTAAACATTATAATTAGTTAGAATTTCGGTTGCAAGTATTGTAAGTGTGATTTTAGTTGAATGAATTTATGTGTGTGTGCTAGTGAACAAATATTTACTGGTAATTGATACAATCTGAAAAGCCTGCACCAAATCAACAGCACTGCTTATGGCTCCGCCGATTGCAGCGAGACAAAAAATTGAAAAAAAAAACTAATTACTTACTTAGGTACTCAGTAATTTTATTAGAACACAACACAGTTTTTTTTTAATTTGACTGTTTTGTTAAGCAAGTAATGCTGCACACATTCGCTAGTATGAACTAACTTAAAACTGTAGAACCCTTTCTTGCTAAGATGCAAAGTAAACAAATACATATAACTACAAAAAATATTTATTGACTTAAGTAATTACTTAATAAAATATTCAACAATAAATTTAATATATTAATTTAACCAATAAATTTTGGTGAACCTCTGGCCTTGTGTTAGTTGTGAGACTGTGTTACAATATATGAAAATACTTTTTTTTGGGTGTAGGTAAGCCCAAATACTTAATAAGTATAGACAGTCTACAATCCAGGGGTTCTCAAATCTAGAGTTAATAGGTATCTTCTAGGTAAACGTGTTACACCCTAGGCTGCTGCAATGCTTAACATCAGGCCGGCTGTAGTCTAACGCAAATCTATCCCAGGTTAAAAAAAAATGATAAAGAAAAACTGGCACGACCAGCCAAGCATTGCCTACTAATTGTTTGTGTCTATTCCTCTGATTTCCTTTAATTAGTTTGAAGTGTTTGATGACCCATTTGCATACACTCGTGTTTTTAACCAACTTCAAAAAAGGAGGTTATCAAGTCTTCTGAAAGTTTTTTTTCTATAAATACTAACTAGTCGTCTGAGGGAGGGAGGAACAAACACCACAATTTCACTTTAGCTGTTTTTGAAATATTAAAATCTTTTGTTAATAAAAATAATAAAAGGAAACTAAGCATGTAGAGCCTCGATCAACACCTTAAGAGGCTCTCCTTGGAAGGTTGGGTTAAGGGCCAGGTACAGAATGCAGTGATCCTTGACATGGCATGTATTGTCCGGAGGTTCCTTTCTTTGTAGCCTCTACCACCGGTAGCTTGGGTCCTGCCCCGTTACCGACGGCATCAATAGTTTTAAGTTTTTTATGATATTTGTTTTTTTTATATGTACATACCTACATGTATTGTAAAAAATATAAAAATAGTCGTAAATAAATGAATACTAAAAAAAAGGAAACTAAGCACTTAAGTAGTTATTTAATGGAAGTCAATGAAGAAATGATCAATTTAATGGATGTCAATGAAGCAATGATCATATAGACAGCAGTTAATTATACTGATCTACACAATTTGTTTGTCCGTTTATCACAACCAACAAGATAAACCACTAATTCTTATCCAATTCCGCACAGTCCCGGATCTGATTAGATAGCAACAATCCATGTTATCAACTAAATGCTTATCACAAATATTAGTCAGCCCTTTGTATACACAAAAATAGAGATTGCTACATCACCTTTACCCAGTAACTTTAAGCCCAACATATCTGCCTAGGTGAGATCAAATCAAATCAAAAGTTTTTTATTGAACTTAAATCTACCTATTTACAAAGTTTGTAGCTTAAGACTAAGATAATGAAATATACAACTAAAATAATTTGAGTGCTACAATTTAATTATGAACTGGTGCCTCTGAACTAAGCTAGGCTTGTATCTCAGGGGCACCACTTCCCCATGTGTGTTGACATTAATTAACCTACTACAAGTGCTTAGTAACTGATTTAAATTATGGTATAATGGTATAATGGTTTATAGTATAATAATTAAAATATAGTTTGTGTGTGTGAGTGTGTGTGTGTGTGTGTGTACGTATGTATAAATAAATAGATAAGATATGATTCTTAAAAATTCTAAACAACTGATTAATATTCAGATGTTATAAGATTGCTCCTGTTAATTTATTATAAATAAAAAAAACAGGGACATTGCACACATTATGAATTAGATTATTACTTATCTGATTAATTTTCTAACAAATAACAACCATGGCAGGTTTTGTTGATTTAATCTAAGTAATAGTTTGCAGTCAGATTTAAATTACAGATTCAGGCAGGTATATAATGCCATATATATGATAACAAGGAAACAAAACATACAATGCACAACATACCTACAAAACAGAAACTTAAAATGAACTTATGTGAAATATGTATTTAAAATTATACTTGTGATCATTGCACCAGTGGACTGTATAAATTTGAACTTTGTGTTGACTACTTATATAAAACAATTTTGACACAATGTGATATGGGCACATCAGTAATTTGCTGCTCACCCATTAATCAAATAAATAAATAAAAATAACATCTCACCGGACATTATTATTACCCTAGTTATTTAATTCCTATCCTTATCTTAAAAAAAAGCAATGTACATAAAATCTTCATGACTCGATCCCCAACAATGCCTCAACAAATTTCAAGTACTCATTTATGAATAGACATTGTGCAAAACAAAATTATTGTTATTGAACATTATATGTATTATATTCATTATCTAGTACCCATGATACAAGTGTAAGCTTAGTATGGTGCTAGATGGCCCTGTGTTATATGTCCTGAAATATTTATTTATTTATTCAAGTAGCATACTTACATACATACACTTACGTACATACTCCTGCTGTAACGGGAGTAGGAGTGGAAATAGTATGCCAGCAACCTAAGGCTGTGCTCCAATATTTCAAGGAGCTTGGCTGACTGGGTTAGGCAGAAATGGGGGAAATGCACAAAACACCCCAAGTGGGATGTCCGTGCAGGACTCATCACCCCCACCTTAGAATTAGAATTAGATAGCATACTTATGGAGGTTAACTTGAATAACAATACATACTATACAGTGACTGAAATAATAAAACTCTCGACACCAGAGTTGGCCACTCTCATTCGATAAGAAGAAGAAGAAGTGACTGAAATATAATTTTGAATGAACTGAAATAATATTACATATATCTATCCATGAGTATATCTAGTCCAGGTTCAGAACCTCTATGAGTTCTGTTGAAAAGACAAGATATTTCTCAATACTAAGACAACATTTTAGCCAACTTTCAATGAAATTTACATGCTGTTGTGCTATATATAAAAATAAGACTTAGAGACAAAGTGAATTTAGAGGATAAACTTTATCTTTTCGACTCCCATAGTGCTGACAATAAGCTGATACCCAGACTCACAAACCATTTTTTTTTTCCATATTTATCGATCAATACACCAACATAATAGAAGTCGGAGGAATTGTCCAACAAACACTGGTCACATCAAAAAATATTTAAAGGCAAAGTTTAATCTATAGGTAAAGTAGCCTAAAGATTGTAATCTGTATTCTGGTGGTGTGTAAACTGAAATCTACCAAATCAGGGTAGATCAGGAGCCAAACCCAAAAATAAGGTTTTTTTTTACGTGGGATACAACAGCTCATGTATTTATTTAGGTAGGTACTAAAAATTATGAATGAAATAACCGTAGGTATGCTATAATGTGACTTATGCACTAATATCTATGTATTCTCACAAACACATGTTATGTGAGTAGTAAGTAAAAACCCGACAAGTTAGTATTATTTTGTGCATATTATATACCTAGTACATATTGTTATTCCCCATTCATGTTTTATTTTGTGAATCATTGATGAGCTATGTCCTTATTTTTGTATTTTACTTATTGAATAAATAAGTGAGTATGAACTTAATTTGACCCAACTTTGTGCATTGATGCAAGGGATCATTTATGTACATACTAAGTATTACATACTTAGCATTTTGTACCTTGAAAAAAAAATAAGTGACAGTTTATCTGCGGGTTCGATTCCCGCAGAACACAAGTAATTATGAATATTAAAATTTGTAATTACTTGTGTTGAGTCTGGTCGTTTCTATGTATAATAAGTATGTATTTACAAAAGAAAAGTATATATGTATTATATCCGTTATCTAGTACCTACCCATGATACAAGCGTAAGCTTAGTATGGGGCTAGATGGCGCTGTGTGATATGTCCTGAAATATTTATTTATTTATCTCCAACTCTGCACATAAAGACTTTTTTTTTACATAACTTTGTTGTCTAGTTAGTATATTTTTTATACAAAATGGGTTGGCACTTGACCATAATTCGCCAAAGTATACTTACTTAAAATAAAACACATTGAGTGAGATATAGATCCTCGATTTCTTGGAGAAAACTGTAATCCTTAGCCTATACTATCCTGTGGAATAGACAGGCGGACAGTAACACACGAATTAGTATACTTACTTATATTAAAAATGGGCTAAAAATTTAGACAAAACTATACAGGTGAAAAGCCTTAATTATATTATTCATTGTTTCCTAATATTGTTCCGTTTATTAAAACTTGAATTTTTGAACGTGAAAAAAATCCCATTTTTACCACTTCCATACATAACGGTTGGTTTAATTTTTCCCTGTTGTGGTACGGCACTCTATTACTGCTACAATTATTTGCCACAGTTTTACCATTCTTACCGCACTACAGAAGTAAGAATACACACTAATATTTTATCCGCGCGAAATGGCTGCGTGCGGATGAAATTCGAACTAAAACAGTTTTGACTGTGATGCTTTTGAAGGCTAAATATACAGTAGAAGTGGTGCCATCAGTGTGGTATCTTGTGCATAGTTTCCGGCAAGGTTAGAGCAGGAAAACAGCGCGCGAGCGATGACCGCACTGACGTCATCACTTCGAGGAAAATTCACGGGACCAAGCTCATACGAGATGGTACTGTAATTCCTATTTATTTGCGCGAGTTTAGGTAATTTTATGGCGATCTTTATGGAAATATTTTAATTGATGCCTCGCTCCTGGAAATCACAACTCTTTGGTGTGCATGCATATTAGGAATGCTAGTTTTGTACTGTTGAAATAGTATTTCCACCTTTGGATTAGGGATTAAGTAATATCTACCAATTATGAGTATATAATGAATGAACATGATGGTCCGCGTCGAGAGTTCAAAAAAGGCATTCAAAAAGTCTTCTTCTTATTGAATGACAGTAGCCAACTCTGATGTCGAGAGTTTACCAAGCCGTCCTAAATGCCTATGATATAACATGACATTTTAAAATTAATTAAGCTATTATTTATTTGTAATAATTATTGACACTTCAAAAACGCAATTTCACGACGAAGATTAAAAAAAAATTGTTGATAGTGAAAGCGAAAGAAAAATACTTATGTAACTAAGTTATTTGCTAACAGAACGTGCTGAAAATGATGCAATTTTTATTGCAATTATGTACTTGATATCACCATTTTGCTATTTTTATATTAATCTACTTAAAAATATTGTATACTTTGATTAGCATTTTCCTTTCCCGCCTAGTACAAGTAATGCTCAAAAATAATGCTCTTCTATCGTTCTACATCCAACAATAAAATTGTCACACGACTCCAATTAACAGAGTTTAAAACCTATTCCACTCAATATTCACGGGCCCAGACACGATTCGCAGAAGTCTGTTGACGTATGAACCTTGGATTGTGACACGCTGACTCGATCCAAGGTAAAAGGATTGTATAAGACGCTAAAACGGCATACAAAAAACCGTTGTGACATTAATGTAACTATTTGCCTGTGCCTACCTATATGTTTATTTATTCAGAGCGTTACAGCTATGTTAATAGCCTTCCTCATCGCTTTGGTTTAGTGAATCGTTTGTTATAGTTACATGGTTAATAGTAACACAAACCTTTGGATATTTTATGTACTTGTGAAAAGTGCTGATATGATGTAGTACGAATATACAAAAGCCTCTGAACAAAAATTGTTGGAATTGACTAGTGGCCAAGCTAGAATTAACTTGCATTTTTTTCAGGATTCACTCATGCACTCTCAGGATCCTATACTATCACCATACCAAATTCACAAAAATCCCTCGCTCCGTTGCAGCGTGAAAGTGGAACAAAGAGACAAACTAACTAATATAGTGTAGTAAAGTTCTTTTTAAAAGGTTTTAAAAGGGTAACCCTGTGTAAATTATTTCTTGCGTAGGCAGTGGTAGGTAACCGTCCGTACTAACCGCATGTTGTGTTCAATTATCCTGCAGGATAGAAATGTTTTTGTCGATAACAAAGGTTTCTGGCCTTTAATTACCTGCTATAAGGAATATAAAATGAATCGAGTAGGGAAAAAAAATATGCCATAAGTATTCCTAAATATAAAATATTCTAGCTTAGCAGTGTCTAGTGTTTAGATAGGTGTTCCTGTGTGCCAATTTGAAGGGGTTTTGATCCGGCAGTTACGTAGTACTTATAATTTATTTTCGGTGGTTACTGTGAAATATAAACAAGCATTATACACATTATAAGATAAGATAAGATATTTCTTGAATGTACACCAAAAAATTACATAGGTAATGAAAGAAATTTAAAAACTATTTTAATGCACATTGGGCGGCCTTATCGCCTTAGGCGATTTCTTCCAGGCAACCTTTGGATGGACAGGATTTAGAATTATAAATTATCACATGTTTCTAATTTTGCATTGAATGAAATAGGTAGGCACAAGTCTAGCCCTGCTCATCTATTAATTTGGTACGATCTGGCAGACTTTTAAAACCTAAACTCGAACAAATTGATCAACCTACTGTTTAGGCTATACACAGTATACATGCTTCTTTATTAGTAACATCTGGCTCACAACCAATTTAGCCGTCCAGTTATTATATCCAGGTTGACCAATTACCCACAATTCCCTATCTATCTCTTAATTAAAATCAAAACGTTCCAATGTTTCGGTAAATCAACGCAGTTCTTGAATAGTGCGCATTACCGGTGCCAGCGCGCAAACATTCATTAGCAAGTCAATTAAGCCTTTACGATTCGCTAAATGGGTACATTTAACTCATATGTGTGAAGATTGGAGAATTCCTACCAACTTATAAAAAATATTATCAAATAGAACATATTTTAATCTAATAAATGTTGCCAAAAAAAGTATGAATTACAAGCTTCTATTGCAAAAAAAAAAATATTTAGTGAAAGCATTTTTCATTCTCATATCTTGTCAAAACTTGTGATGGAAGATAGCATTGCAAAATATGTTTACACCATCAGATATGAAATGTAAAACTCTTCAAAATGATCGCCAACATTATTTTTTACAGCCCTAATTTTGTGAGTTTTGTGTTATTTTGTGGTTTTCTGATTGCCTGACACCCGCGCGGCCCTTGGCGGGGGGCGGGTCAGTCTGCTCTAGCAACTTGCGAAGGGTGGACGTATTCGGTCTCCCGACTGAACATTTTCGAATTTTTTCTCCTTTTAAACCCAATTTATTAATTAAACATTGTTTAAATTGACAGAGACAATTCCTAAATATAGTTATTTAAGATATTTTGTTAGTTTTTAGTGACTTCAGTAAAAGTGATTTTGTAAATATTGTTGTAGATGTGAATTCGTGTCGCGTACAGAACAGACATTTTAGTCCATTGAAATATTACAAAAAAAATTGTTTAAGACATAATATGTAGTAAATTGTTTTGCCTACAAATATGTGCCTATATTTTTTATAAGCAAAAATAAGAGTAAGAGTAAGAAAAAAAAATATTTTTTGTTTAATTTACATGATATGATAGGTCTTCCAAGAATTCACGTCTATATCTACAAGTTATCAGAAAAAATTAGGTACCTATTTATATTAAAATTCCCAAAGTAAAAATAAATTAGTCAATACATTATGTGAATCTCGAAAGTCAAACTTACCTTTTATCGATACATATTGTTACAAACTTCTCATAACTCAAAACTCAAAACTCATAACTCATAACTCATAACTCATTTATTGGTAAGTTTACACGTCCATTTTTTTAAACCATTATCTTTCTTGAGTGCACAGATTAGGCTGTGCCACAATGCACGGGCGTACGCGATTTAATAGTTGCCGCGTCGCGCGAATCGTCCTATACGCCTTACCAGCAGGTATCGGATCGGGCGGCAGGCGCGGCGAGCGGTCGCAAGTCGCGTGCGCTCATGGTTGTTACGCCACGACATGCCGGTTCTTTTGTTCGCCAACGCCTGACGTCACAACTCGACTCGAGTGAGTCTTATTCAATCCAAATAATAATAGGTCTTTACCAATAAAATTGCCGTTTTTTTCTTACATTTTAATCTGTTTGTAACTTTTAAGTACAGCTATATTTTTTCCAAATTCAATATTTATTGTATTAATTGTTGAATTATGTACCTTTTAGATAAAAAAAAATGTATTACTAGTGCATATTACTTATAGAGAAGTCATTGAAAACACCTCTTTCAATGTGTCGTCGGTTTCACTACTTTAACTAGGTATATTTTTATCATATACACTATTTTTGAGAAATTGATATACGTAGTGCATAGCTTTTTTTCCATCTAACTTTAGTTATCAATTGCATCTATGTAGGTATATCTGTTCATCATTTTTCTCAATTTCGTCATACAAATCGGCAATTTCATAGTTAAAGACCTATTATTTTTTTACCCGCAATTTATGTTTATGTTCGGTTAAAAGGTGTATTGCTGGTGTCAAAGTAAATACAAAGATTACAAGATTTGTTACGTTAATAAGTAATGATATTTATATAACACTAGCTGGTGCAAACATCACCGAGTAAGTAACATTGTAGGCAAAGAAAGTTTTTCAATCAGTCCCATCTGATTTCGTTTATTCCTTGACAACAGCTAGCTCGGTGTTCACGAGCTGTGACCGTTGATCACTAGATGGCGTATTATACTAGTTAGGCGTCAAACGCTCAAAGTCATTGACGATACGTAACCTCTTAAAGCACGGGTTCAAGTTGGCCAACAGCAGACAAACACCCACGGCTTATTGTTGTAATAATGTCATAAATACCGCTGGAGTTGTAAGAGAAAAGTGTTGGACTTTCTGATTAAATTTGTATACCGTATTTGCGCCCGTAGCTCAACTAACGGAGGCAATCGCATGCGATTGCCAATGTTAAGCAAAGGTCGACGCGGTCAGTCCTTTGATGGGTGACCGAAAAGTGGCATTCCATTTTGGGCGCTTCCGTGGGTCGGATGACACGTTAAATTGTAGTTTGTCTAGTATGGCAGTCGTTAAGCCATGTCAGAGGCCTTTAGGGCAGTTTGAAAACTGTCGACACTAGAGTTGGCCACTCTCATGGGATAAGAAGAAGAAGATTTCTATACCTTTGTTGGCTCAAGATTCGACGCTGGCTCTGGGATCTGAAAGAGCCCATTCATATGGGTCCGTTAGCCCTGACCAGCTCCTGCAAAAGGTCCCACATCAGACACGGACCGACGGACACTTCACTACCTCGCCAAATATAAGATACCACTGACTAACTGACCTTGACCTTTTTTGACATGACCGACTGAAAAAACAATTAAAAAATATTCTGGGACTATTTAAAAAAGCACCATCGCTCCATTCTAGGCAAACGGCTGTGTTATAGTAGTACCTACGTTAAAGTGGATTTGCTCAGCGGCAGCACAGAAGAGAATTCGTTAATAACTATCTCGGTTTTGCTTGTCGTCTTTCGAGAATCGTATGATATATTGTCCATAATATGGTAGTGTAAAAAAAATATTTCAATAGTACTAAAGTCACAGCTACCTTTTCAGTTAACAAAGTTCCATTTAAGTGCGTTTTCGATCCACGCACTAGATTTCCACAAAACTTCAAAAGGTCAATTATTATGTTTTCCCAGAATTCAGACTAAGTTTCCGTTAAACCGCCCGCGGTAGGGCTGAAGGGTCGACCTTGAACTTACTAATCATAGCTTATTTATTATAGTAAAACACGATACGTGACCCAACACTACTGTGACTCATACAGTCAACAATGATAGCATAGTCCAATAACAAGAGATAAACTGAAACATGCACGATGTTGAAAACAAACGTGTTATGAATGAAGTTTTGCGGTGTTATGGTAAGATATATGCAAGTTCATTCAAAAAGTTGGTGGAGGGAGACAATGTTTGCAATAAGCATGAAACAGCAAATAACTATTACGGGATTTCAGAATAAGGGTCATAATATAAATTGTTTACATTTTGATGAGTAAATTGTCTCCTGTCTCGGTAAAATCATATCTGCTTCAATCTTATACGCGTATTACGCATTAGATTAGACTCGAAAAAAAATAACGCAGTTTCACTAATCTATCTATCTATCTATATATATTATTTAGTTGTAAATTAAATCATGCCTTACGGGAACTATAATATATATATCTTTTTTATAAATAAAAATGAATTGCTGTTCGTTAGTCTCACTAAAACTCGAGAACGGCTGTACGGATTTATCTTATCTTAGTCTTGAAATGTTCGTGGAGGTCTAGGAAAGGTTTAAAAGGGAAAAAAAATTGAAATTAATTTATACAAAAGTTTAGGTCGCAGTACGAAGTCTGCCGGGACAGCTAGTAGTCGATAAAAATTTGTTAGGTAAATTGATGACATATTAATTTAAATCGAAGTAGAGATACCGAGCTCTATATCTTTTGATAAAAACAGTATACTAACTAAAAAAAGGAAATTACATCATCCTTTCGAGAATGCAAGAGCACAATAAGGAAAAATCGAAAGTGGATAATATTATTATCGTGCAAAACAAGCGGTTTGATAGAATTCGATAAGGTTTCGTAGTACGATTATTTCGTCATGTCGTTGTAGATACATCAAGTTCATATGTGTATTGTGACGTCACTCTCACCCCATGTGTGGTAGCAGACAGCGGGGTGCCAAATACGTCATGAATTTTGAAAACCTTACTGAAAGACATTATGATTGCTTTACTAATTATTCTGAGACTATGATAGTCTCCATAGGTGATTTTACTTTGGCAGACGGTTTTGCATCAATTATTCCTTACCCCGTTACTTATTCTTTTATTTGAATTTGATAAATAGTTAAACTTGAAATAAAACAAGGTAGTGAAAAAACTGCAGAATTTATTTTAACAGGAAATATTAAAAAATAATAAGTATGTCAGACTTTCCATTGGGGCTAAGGAATCGTCTGCCAAAAAGCCTTGTCAAATATATAATTCCGTTAGGAAATTGGGACACAGCATCTTGCTATGACGTCATTCCCACCCCCTGAATCTCTTAGTGTGAGAGCGGGGTTCCAGCTAAATACATAGGTACGTCAGCAATACGGTATTTGGGAATACTTCTAAAGAGATTCTTATAGGCTATCATGTTTGTCAAGTACGGCAGTCCTTAAGCCATGTCAGAGGCCCTTAGGGCGACTTGATGAACTCTCGACACCAGAGA
This sequence comes from Macaria liturata, assembly GCA_964023185.1. Lineage (NCBI taxonomy): Eukaryota > Metazoa > Arthropoda > Insecta > Lepidoptera > Geometridae > Macaria > Macaria liturata. The sequence continues at coordinate 3,985,237 of OZ026809.1, forward strand.
TGGCCACTCTCATTCAAATAAGAAGAAGAAAATAGTATACATATTCTATAGTTTTCAGTTATTTCTTGCTCTTTATTTTACTGAAACATAAAGAGTCGTTGTTCATACTAAACGAAATAATAGATAACTTGTGTTTGTCGTGACGTCTTTCCCTCCCCTTATATTGGTCGTGGCAGACAGCGAGGGGCCAAATATGTTTTCATCTCTTGGAGATATTGAAAGGTCTATATTTTATACGTATCAATAGCTCCAGGATATCAAAACATAGGTGGTTAGGTGGTTCGATGCATAAAGTCGTGATTACGGAATACTAGTAAAATCCGGATTAGCTGTCTTGGAAGGAAAAAGATGTTAATTAAATGTATATTTAAGAAATAATTATCAACTGCTCTAACTACAATATTTAGTGGGGTTTTATTGAATATTTGTAACCTATTACACCATTTTACGTAGACCACTAGGTATTTAAACCTTAAATATTTTCTGCAGAAATGCAACACACTTGATGTACATAAATATTCACATATTTTCTTCACTAAAGAGTTTTTTGTTATCAGTTTTCAGATGTTTACGATTGCGTTTCGTTATTTACACTAATACGTGTTTGTTATTGTACTTGTTATATATTTATTGATGAGTGCACTTTTGACTTGTATAATGTAAATCATTGTAGTGCTTATTAAGAGACCTGGTTTTACCTACGCTTCTATGGTCACGTATACCCATGTTTAGGTACCTAAACGCACATGTTTAGAGAGATTTTCCTTCTGAGAATATGGATTTATTATTTTGTAAAATATGCTGTTTTGCCCGTGTGCCTCAAATAGTATTGTACAAGACAATAATGTTAATTTAAGATTTAAAACAACATAAGTACATGTATTTATAAGAGAACCATAAGATAAAAGAAGAAAATGAAGTAAAGTTTTTTTTTAAGTCGAAAGATTTCATTATATAACGGCTAAGATCTAACCAATAGAAAAACCACAATAGTGGAATAGATCTTCTGGAATATGGTATATCCCACGTACAGAACACTGTCAAAATAATATAAACATAGTTATCAATTAAATAGAAATATAGAAAATATGACTTTTGAAGTATGTTAGGATGTATTGCAAGCATTCAGTTCTTCATTATTCAACACTGATTTCGACATATGTATAAGAAGAGACGAATTCATGCTCTAGGTTTGTGTCTAAGCGATAACAACAGATAACTTTAACAGTGGACAGGAAGAACTAGAAAGTCTGTCATTTTGTTTATAGTATTGTGAAATGTCATCTAATAAACTAGATTTCAGAACAGTAAGAACTGGTAAACTGATCGCGGGATAAGTAGTTTATTGCGCTCCACAGCTGCCGGTTAGACGGGGTCAAACCCTGATATATAAGAAGGTAAATATATAAATTAAAATACTCGTAAATGGTTATAGTTTTAAAGTAATTTTGTATACTAAGATGTCAAGCATGCGTCCAAGAAATAAATTAATAAATAATCGTTTATTATGCGATAGTTATACAATGTGTGTACGTAGTTTTAAGACAATTATTCTTAGTTTATACTTATTTTAGATAATAGTACATTTTTGGATAACTGCGCAGCATACTAAGTCTGTGAAGACCTGTGTTGCGCTGTAATATTAGAAAAACTTGACATTAATATGAAACGAAATGCAGATATTGGTAAAACAGATAAAACAGCAGATAAATTGATTGAGCATCTTGCTGAAGTTGGGCTTATGTAATTCTTTTAAAAGTTGTGTATAATATTTTAATAATTCTCTCGTTGTTGTTTACAACCTAGTTATCCCGTTTTTCCATAATTTTAAAGATGTCCTTACGAAACTTCAGCGTAGTTACACGAACTTATTGTAAGAGTATTTTAATTTATTATTATGAACTTACTTCTGTTCTACTAACTGTGTTGGTCTTAGGTCCGAGTGAATCATACCATTATAAATATTAGTTTATCGTTTTGTGGTCGGCTGCATTTAATATAATTAAATTTCAAAGCTTTGTTTGTCAAGCACTATTGTGCTATCTAAGGATGGCCGGTGCCCTACTTAGCCATAATAATTGTTTCATTTAAAACGCACTGACGCAGTTCGAGTTTCAATAACTACGATGAGAGCAGCATTATAAAAAGAAATTGGAAAAACCGCTCATTCCCATTTTTTTGTCGTGTTTTCGGTTTTCTTTGCCAAGTCTAATGATACAGTTCGCGAAATATTTACCAAACAATCATGATGAAACTATTCCTTGAATCATCGGGATGGGTTTAACCCGTAAAGCTTCAATGGAGGAGTTTGCGGAATGCTTGGCTCGGTGTGCGGATTGTTGGGATAGTTCTGGCGGTGCCGGCGGTGGCGCCGAGGCGCGGAGTCGGGCGCGCGTGCGCGGTACGTTCGCCTGCCTTCCTACAAAACCGGCCGCCACCGCGCCTTCTGACTCAGTCTGATATACAACATTCTAGCTACGCGTACGTCTATACGCTCTACAAACGTGCATGACTCATACTCTTATCACGCCGTGAACTGATACGCTCTCGGTTGAAATTTTGCGAACTTTGTGAAGTTTTTGATTTTTGAACCCTCAGTGGAAAGTTGTTTTGGACACTTTAGTGTAAATTCGGCTTCATGTCTCAGTTGGTGCCCTACCACGTTAACAGCGGCGAGCAGGACGACAGTCTGATGTTCGCTACTATGTTTGACTACCAGACAGATGAATATGCAAAGCCAATGGTAAGTTTCTATATTATTCTCAATATTTCGCTTGTCGTTTTCCAAAGTGAATAGAATTTTGTGGCGCGCATTCTTCGTGAATTGACTATACAAACAACTTTCTCGAAGTTTGCCAAACTTTTGCGTGAACATGTCATCGAGCTGTTATCACAGCTGCCAAGTTTCTAACCATTCTAAAACCTGGTCTATAGTTCTATGCCCTTGCTTATTATGTATATCTTACTAATAAGCCTATCGTGTTTACTTAATTCCGTTTGCGCAATAAAGTTAAATAGAGCATTGAAAACAATATGTTTAAAGTATCAATTATTTTAGTTTCTTGATTGTGAACGGGCTTGACTCGCGATTGAATAATTTTAACGTGCGATAAGGACAGATGCTTATGTGTTTATATATTTCGCGAAACATGGCTTTAAAATGGTTTCGTAATCGTTTATTTATATAGCTGTTTCGTTCGGTGTTCGTAAAATATAAACTCTGTTATCAGTTGTAGGAGCTATTATAATATTAAGTTGTTATTATGTAGATGTTAATATTAACGTACCTACATAAGAATATTCCATAGGATAATGTACAAAATAATATATATTTATTAGAATAATAATTATTAATTTCAATTTGCCTCCAATATCTGTGACCTATTTCTGTATAATTCCTATTATTGTCTTGTTTGTCCATATTGTCCTCAATGAAGTTGACGCATACTCCTATTTCTTGTACCATTTTCTAGCTTAGGTATGAATAAAATAGATTATGACGTAATTTACTATACTATTATTTTATCATTATTATAATTCCATACAAGGACAATAAACAAGTTTGATAGTCCGAGGGTTGTGTAAAACTTCCTCGTGTATCACACAGATGGCGCTAGTAGTCTCTGGTACATTTTTAAGTTTTATCTTGGCATTGATAGATTGTGCTGGAAATGGATAAGTTTAATCTATTTTTTGGTTCGCTAATAGTCGTGGTAACATGTGAGCTCTTTAGTTGAAACCAGTATTATCTAGAATATCTAGCCATTCTTTCAACAGCTTATGTATTTGACGTCACAAATTGGTGGCGCGACCTGAATGACGTCATCCGTCACGAGTCACGCCTCGGAGAAAAGTTTCATCAACGTCACAGAAGAAAGTGGCTTTTCCAGATTTACTATATTCAAGTTATTTTGTGATTTCACTATATGTAGATGTGCTGTTTGTAGACATTTGCATTGTGTATTTATCCTTGTATCTATGATTTAACATTTAATGTTAATTTATTACGTTTACGTAAGTAAACTGATTACTTAATTTAAATTGCAAAAAAAGGATGGAAACTCATAAAAATTATAACGTACACAAATAATATTTTGTAATACTATGTAACTATGATTTAATCTAATGAGTGCAGCCTATGAGGCTTTGGTCACGTAGACTTTTTTCTTAGGTACCTAATAATCTAGGCATTATTTCATCATCTCTTATTATATTGTCCAGTTAATCGTCTATATTATTTACTTAAAGATACCAATCGTAAAAAAAACTGTGTTTCCTTTAAAAATAGAGGTCAGGATAATCTTATAAGTACATTTATATATAAACAAAACCTTTTTTTAATGTTTACATAACCGCGAGTGAATCAATTCAATCAATAAATTTGTTAATTCATAAAATGTCTCCTAAAACCGAGATAAAAAAGTAATTATTAATTAACTAATATACATTTTCAACATGGTCTAACACTATCGTCATTGTGTGTAACCACAAGTTGTTTACCACCTACGAAGTAATTAAAAATTTCCTATACATCAATAAAAAGTATTTTCCCACATAAACTCACCTAAATCCTAATTAAAATTAAATATTAAAATGGCCAACTCTCGACACCAGAGTTGGCCACTCTCATTCGATAAGAAGAAGAAGAAGTAGAAAGAAATATAAATAGCGCCTGTTGGCCGTATGCCTCTTGTAACTAAGAATTAGGTACCATTGTATCTATCTAAAAGCTGTAACTTTTCTAAAGTTCGGCACTAAAAGCGAAGTATTGTTCTAGAACCGATGTTTAAAGGATCTGATAAACGAGACCTATCAGTTGCGCAAGAGCACAACCGGATTCGGTGCGTTGCTGCTACCAAGGGGCGAGGTGGAGGGGCAGTGGTAACCTTTGCGAGGCGAAAACGTCAAGTCCGGCTGACTTGACCCACTTTTCGCTTGTGAAATTTCTCCAGCGCCTGTCTGCTTCCAAGAACACGCCTCGTTTTTGGGGAATCCCACTTAGCACACGCTTGCGTTTACCTGTATCACGCCATTTTTGTAATTGACCTTCAACATGAAGGGAATCGAGAAATTGATTTCTCGTGATTGCGATTTTCAGAAGTTTAACGGCTGTTTCCAAACGTTTTCTTTGTGTTGTCGACCATAAATTGGCAAACAAAGAAGTTAAACAGATTTTAAGTAATGATTGACCTCGTTAACTGGCGCAGATGGTTTTATTGACGACACCTATTAAGCGGGTGCAGTCAATACGGGCCGGATGTGGACAATTCGCTTTAATTGTAATAAACTTTGTGGTCTACTCCTCATGACCGTGCAATAAGGAAAATTGTAGTATCATTGTTGTCTGCCTTTTGTAATTGAAACACTGGGTTCGACCGGTTGTGTCGATTCGGTTATTATAACATCATCAGGCTGTTATCGTGTAATTCTAGAGATTAGGTAATCCTCCGTCTCACACGGCGCGGTTCCGAGAACCTCGCATGACTCATCGACGCTTACATCGGAAGTTATTCTTTACTTACATACATGTGACAACAGTAACTACGAGTGTTTCTTTATATTGCTCCAACCGCTTGCCGCTTCGTGCTTGTGGTTCATTTGATTGTGTTTTTATTGCTTTTGTGTCTTTAGTCACCTTTGTACTTAGGTATGGCCTATGGATCTTTTGCTGTGGCTTTTTGTTCTTTATGGATGTTTCAAATTGAAAGTAGTCGTTTTCTCGATGTCTGTATGAGTAAGAATACAAATAGGAACAAAATTAAGTTGTTTTTTAGTCGAACAGGATCCACGAAGTGTTACGAGACTGATGCAATTCTCCAATGTAGGCAAAAAATTCGCGGATTGCACACCTGCGGATGGCCTGACGTCATCGTACAAGAATGCCACAAAGCCGTGGAGCGTGTAGTCTTTTTATTTACTAGGAATTGTACCAAATCACAAATTTCCTCGTATTCGAGATTGTTGAAAATCGGTCAGTAAGTACCTTACAATAAATTGCGGTCACGGTCACGCCAATTTGAATAAGAGATCTCAATTGAGGTCACAGTGCAGTGAAGATATGCTATCTATACATAACAACTGTATATCACTCAGACATTATGTCTATCTGTCGGGCTTGACATTGCTTTCGCCAGTAAACATTCTTTGAGCCTCCATAAAGTTGGTGGAGCTTTTACACAGTTGCACAAGTAGCGACTACAAAGGACCAGAGTGGCTTCTTTATTGCCCTTCCAAGATAACACCGAGTGACCATGTCCATTTTGGACCATTACATAAAGTGTTGCCTTTGTCTAGCCTTTATGTTTATTGCTTCAAAAGCTTCTGAAGTTTCGAGACAAATGTGAAGAGATAATGACAAGGTGATATTGTTCAAGAGTAAGGTCTTAATTCGACAATATGAAGCCATTTTCCGCTTGTGATATAATAGTTTCGTCTAACATTTGAATTCCGTGACTTGCAACATGTATAGTCTGTACTATAATAACCATGAAATTTGAAGTCAAGGTGGTTCTACATTAAACGAATGTTGATTTTATCTTGATTAATTTTACATTATGCCGCCGCTTATTACTTAACTGTACGTACGTTTGTTTTATTAATTTTGGATTGTTTGTTTTATCTGACTTTTGAAATTATTAAAAAGCTAGTAAGTAGTTAATATTGATTTTAATTGTTTAAACGAAAATGTATTTATTAGAGTTGAAACTTTTTCCTAACTTACTCCTGTACGACTTTTTGTCAATACAAGAAGCTTTCAATCCTTGCTACCGTCACATTTGTCAGGCTTTGTCAACTGACATGTCGTATCTCATGAAGCTGCGTGTGCGCATGTTGGTTGTCACTATATAACACCTCCCACGTAGCCGACATGCCCATCATAAATTCATAACTGTTCCATCCATACAACAAAATATTAAGGGAATAGAACTCAAATGTTTAATATACTTTCATTATGCAAATTTGAATCAACGCTTGTTTTTGTTTATAAATTCTAAAAGTCACAGAATTAATTAGCTATTGAATCTTTTTATGTAAATCACCGAGGACTTCCTGCATGAGTCATATTATTTTATAGTAATTTGGTTTTTTGTAAATATGTACATAGATACTTTTTTTAGAACTAGAATTTGCAATATTTTACCTCAAACTTAGAAAAAAAGTAAACATTAAGTAGTAATGCTTCTTGGGTATTATACCGTATATTTAATCTCGTGTATAATTAATTCTGTTCAGAATAATATGTTATGTGTTTTATTTTTATCTTTTAAAAGGAAATTATGAGAATCTTTAATTATTATAGTTTCCTGTTTGCTCTATTATATATAAAATGGAACCATTTAAATTCTATGTTTATTAAAATTTTAGATTATTAAACAGCCATATTCTTATCTATTTACCATTCATTAGCCACTTATTACTTGCGTGAATAGGTAGCATTCTGGTGGCCTGATACAGTTCGCCGCCTTAAAAAAAAATTATTCTTTGAAATACTCGAATGTCAGTACCACAAAATTTGTCTATAGAACCTTTTGTTTAAGATAACTGTCGCCTTCCATTTGACAAAAAGTGGTCATTTCGTCTTCATAGTGGCACAATAGGACGACAGTATGAAGTCATAAAATGTTGAAATAAATGTTTACTCAAACATGCCGCAAAGCGTAAAAGAGCCGTGTGAAAAGGCATTCTCAAAACGGTACAACAATTATTGCATCGACAGGTTTCGATGGTTTTTTTTGCTTCGGCCCGTTAAGATCCCGGGGAGCTGACCACGGGCCATCGGATGACTCACACCACCGGCCCTAAAGACATTCCATCGGACATTCCGCTCATACCGCATTATTTATCTTCATCTACTGATTGAGCCAGTTCGGTTCACCGCGCTTACCTGTTAACCCATTACCATAATCCATTTTCCCAGATCTAAACAAAGGATTTATCTACCTACGTTTTGCGAGCTTTAATTTTCTTTGTTACGAGCTATTGTAATTACGTCACAATAATAATAACGGAGCTGATATTTACAACAGCTGCGGAGTCCTTGTTCCGATTATGGACAAGAATCGTGCTTGCAGCTCTGTAGATTACTGACATTTTCCACGTTTCCGCCTCGATTGCCTTATTAAAGGATGTCATGCTTAGGTGCTAGTCGAGTGCACGTGCGTTTATCATTGTGCGTTATATGTATTAATTGCAAATACAAATCCTATACGCGATGGCATAGTTATACCTACACTCTGTCGATGCGTGACGGTCCTGTACAAATTGTAAGAGAAATATTTTTAAACGAAGAATTTAGGTAACATCTTTGACATATTGAATTATCAGACATCATGATCTTGGATGCGGCTGGTATCAAAACTCGAGAGATTCAAAGAATAATAGGGCTCAAAACGGAACGATGTGAGCTCCCGCCCACAAAGAAATTTTGTGATAGACGGGACAATAAGCACACACCAATATGGACGCCATTATTTAATGAACCCTCGTCAGATGAAAAGGTCAAATTATTTGAAAAGATTAATCTCGTAATTTATGTGGGCATAACGCGCCCCGCCAGATTTCTCGCTTGACAGACTGAGCTATATGAAATTGATTACGTGTCACGTAAAGAATGAACTCTTTTTTTTTCCCGACCCAAAACTCGCCTTGTTTGTAGACAAAGATGACGTTTTTGTCGTTCTATTTAAAATATTTTGATGTTTTACATTTTTTATCGCCTGTCTCGTGCGGAGGTACCTAATAATGGCACTCAGTTATTGGATGATACATAAATTGTCGAGGAAGGATAATTTGCACGGGCACGTCAGCTTACCGAGAGTAATGCACTCGTAAATGTTTATGACGGCAACGTTTTCAACATCAATGCCATTTAGATTCTTTTTTCATGTTACCCGTGTGCTTATGCGCATTTAGCATCACCGATTATTATTGATGCCCAATATATCAGATTTATGACAACCTTTTAGATCCAAAACGAATATTACTGCGCCTTTGGTAAAGTTATAAGCAACGAACGCGACAGATTCGTAAAGTAAAACATTGTTCGTTTTTACGACGACGTTGCAATCACGAACTTTATTATTTCTTAGAAGCAAGCCACTTTTGGTAATTTTTATTTTTGAAATTGATGCGATGTATTCGGGATAAGCTCATTCACATGGCCAGTAAACAGATTGAATTAATGAGTTTCGAATGACTGCTTTACTTGCTGCAGTTCTTCGAAACCAATTTTGTATTTAGCAACACCTACGCAGTTCTTGATTCTGTTTGTCTGCAGAAGGTCATTATGTCGTGCTGTTTTATCTGTGCAGGCTCTTTGTGTTTACATGTTCTGCTCGGTTGCTTCGTGCAAGAGTTTTGAAAATAACACGAGCTCCGCGCGGACTATAGTAAACAGGCTGTGTTTTTCTGTTCGGTGAACTGCGCAGTTTTAACTTGACACAAACACCTACTGCCATTATGTTTCTTATTAGTCGAACATTGAACTCTTCGAGTCGGGTGATCAAACTTTGCGGATGGTCAAACTGCAACTTTTGTGATTGATCGCTCTGGGTAGCATATCTCACCTATTTTAGGCTTGTACACGTTCGTTATCATTGTGTCCATCGATTATCCTCAGTACATCTCTTTCTATCATACCAACATCTCGTATCCATAGTCCTGTTCTGAGCTAATGTAACTGCATAGATGCTATATAGTATATAGCATGCTTGCATCTGTTTCTTCGCGGAGATCTGTTTTTTTTTCACTTATAATTCAGTAAATTACAATTTATATCTTAAATACTTACTAGATCACAAAAACGGTTCTTTATTTAGTGGTATGTCAAAGAGTCATCAACATCACTCAGGTTTATTGTAAGTACATAATAATGTGGCCCTATTAAAAATGCGGGCGCTCTTAAATACTCGGTGCTCGTATTCATATTTAGAAACATTAAAGTTTCCCTTTTATGACGGCCACCATAAAATGTTTTATTTGATTCAATTCATCGGACTAAGTTACATAGGGCATCGTTCCATGTCTCGTCCTGGTGACGTCGGCTGTCTGTCGACTCAGGGTCAACGCTCGACATAGACATCATTGAGGATTTTCCTCGTGATTCGAGTGGAGTGATTTGATTTCGACACCTCGACTCCATAGGTGGCCAGCTTCACGGCAGCTCGTGCTCGACATGCTCGCACTAATTCAATTATTCCGTTTATGTAGCGGGCCGATCGTATTGCATATTGAGTTTCTGCCGCCCGACGTATACCACCATCGGTCCAATTAGGAAGACACTAAAAAGGTTCTACGCTCGTTCACGCCTCATTGTTCTCATCGGTATCTGGGCTGGCGGCATAGTTTTGCAATTTCAAGTTTCAGTTTCCTCGTCTTTTTAAGGAGTGGAAAGTTGTTGATTTTGTGCATGCGGCTCGTTGTGCAACGGTGCGTAGGTGGTGTGCAGCACGGTGGCCGGCGAGGGGCGGCCGGCGCGGCGTGGTGCAGCGCGGCGTGGTGCAGGCGCCGCGAGTGGGGCGTAGGCGGCGCCGGGGGGCGTCGCGCCAGGCTTATCAGCGGCGGTGGGGCTGGCGCGCGAGCCTCACTCCACGTCCCGCCGCTGGCCGCGCTACGCGTGTCGCTACTCTCGCACCGGTTTTAGATAACAAAACCTTTGTCCAGCCGTAGCAATAATATTTACACACTGCGCCGCGTACTTCTCAGGGGTTTTCCGACGCGGCCGCCGACTGTCCGCCGATTGTTTTCGTAGCGCGCACGCGTGTTTCGCGCCTCTTTTGACAAGTTTCAACAAGTTTCTGAAGTTTTTTAATCGGAGCATCCTGTTGGATTGTTTGTTAAAGTGTTGTGATTACTACGTGCCTTCACATTTGGATTGCAGTTTGAGGAAGTCGTCGAGTAAGTGTTTATTCAATAAGTTATACATAATTCATCCAGTGTTACGTTTTATGGTTTGAGGGTATTCCCAATGACGATGCTTGCTCTCAAACGTCATTGACATCTGTCGCTGTTTGTTTTGATTGGTTTCTGATTTCATCTCGTTACATCATCATGACTTTGGTTTAACGTCTGATCGATGCATCCTAGAGCGCTTCCTTGAAATTGGTCCTTCAGGGGTTGGTTTAATTAATTTTCATAATTGTATCAGGCTTAGAGATGATGTGTTATCCTTCAGTCGTGGTAGTGTTGTGCCGGCGCGCCGTGTCATCGCTCGCGGTCAGTTGAACGAACCCTGGCCGACGTCAACCTTGCCATCATGGCGATTATTTGCATCCATTGTACCCACTGTGGGATGTAATCGCTCCTCTAATTACTCACTCAAATTTCAAATGAACCCAGCCTTTCAATTTGTATTTGGAATTTAACCTATGAAATTAATCTTAATTTATATTTACAGCCGCACATCTATCGGTGTTCTGGGCATATTCTATATTTTATTCAAATAAACACTGTTTTTAACGCATTACATCACTGGAAATACATTACCATTTAACCATAATACCCAGACATTACTATCATCTTTTTGTTCTAGGCACCCAATTGTGTGCAAAAATGAGATAAAACATTTATTTTTTGGCAAAAATATCTCGCTGAAAACCCAGACGTATTAATATAATTCCATTCCTATCTATTCTAGGTACTTAAATTGTGTTGGAGCATATTGCAAAACATTAAATGTAAATACGGTTATGTTGTTCTGCCGATAAGAATGGTATTTTTATTCTTGCTCGAGCTTATCACGTACATGACGATTCTTTGATTTATGTTTGACATTAAATACATTATATGTATTTAGGTATTTTTTAACTTAAATACCCCATGGTATAGCAAAGCATCTTTCCCAATTCTTACCTCTTCTCTCAATTCTGGGCGAGATCCTTCCAGTTGGTATAAAAACCACTTCACGCCATCGAGTAGGTGACCGACCGCGACGTATTTGTCCATTTCATCCTAGTTGATGAAAACCGTTTGCTCCATATACCAATAAAAATTAAAATTTGGTAAATTCAAATGAACCAAGACATAACAATCGATAATGATTTTAACAATTGTCAACTTAAATACTATTATATTAAATAATTTCTCCGGGTATTTTCCTCATATTTTTCAATTGCCAAGTCACCGTATGTAGCGTTATTGGTATCGGATATCTTTCATATCGTAGCTGATAAGATAAAATAACTAATAGGTCGATAGTACTGACGTCCACCAATAATAACAGACACAACCGCTGTTTGTTTTGTTATAATATTGACTGGCCCGTTAGCTTAGTTGGTAGTGGCTCTGCCTTCTAATCTAGGGGTTGCGGGTTCGGTTCCCGCGTGACACAAGTATTTATGAATTTAAAAAAAATATATAATTAAGTACTTGTGTTAAGTCTGGTCGTTTGTATGTATAATAAGTATGTATTTACAAAAGAAAAGTATATAAGTATTATATCCGTTATCTAGTACCCACGACACAAGCGTTTGCTTAGTGTGGGGCTGGATGGCGCTGTGTGCAATGTCCCGGAATATATTTTTTTTTATTTATTTAATATTGAGGAATTTACATTTTGTACTTTTTTGAACTGGATTAGTTTCGAGTACGTGAAATACCTTTGTATAAGCAGAGATTGTGGTCTTTTTCTTTTATCCTATCTAATATTTGTCTAAGGCAGTATTTGTTCTGTATCTGTCCATTGATAAAATCAAGGTTTATCACTTGAAAACTATTGTGAAGGGCCTCTAACTTAAGTTTTTGTTTGTCATGAATGATATTTCAATAGCTACAAGATATTTTCGGTTTCCATATTTTTCAATTGTATTTCTCAAAAATATAATTAAAAATAATGTTTTATGAAATTTCATGGATAGTAAAATTGTATACCAGGCAATGGGTGTTAAAATCTATTGGTTAAATCAGTCTGATATTCTTGTCTGCCTCTATGTTGTCTGGATACTGCATACAATGTGTATAATATTCTGATTTATTAAAACACAATGCATCCTGTTGCGCTATTCAAATTGGTTGCTGGCTGGAGCTATTATTCTCTACGAGTTTAATAAAAATGGTAAAAATCTTTTTTATTATAATACGGGCTTAGTATTCCTACAGTGTAGTTAGCTTGTGCCTTGTCTTCTGATGAGATATATAGTTTTATCTGCTCTGGTACATCTCAGCAATTTTGTGCAGTCAATATTTTATTACCGGCGAGCTATTTTGAAAAGTAAATAGCTATTTAAACTTTTGTAAATCTGGTCCTATGCTTGCTTAATATTATAATTGAGGAAAGGTTTTTCTACAGCCCCAAATTAAACATTACAAGAAATGAACATATAACTGCATATTCTGGCGAAATCTGCTTTTTTATTCGTGTTTAGAAACTTTTTACGATTCTGACGTTACGTTTGAAGAAATAATGATGTCTTTGTATGATAGAGTTATTGTATACGAATACAAGCTGGAGAAATCCTTGGATCGGAGCCAAATTGTTGCAAGACCTAACATTTACGTTGACGTCTTGTTTTCGTAGTAAATACCTATCTGGCTTACACTTACACCATTAAACCACAAAACTAACGCGATGTTGATGACTGATGGGTGAAATCACTGACGACAATGATTAATGGGCGAATTGAAAAATTACATTCAATTATTTATTTGTTTTGTTATTTGAAATAGAAATACATTTCTATTACCTACAAAAAGTTGAATACATAAGTGAAATTTAATTTTTCTAACATTTGTTGCTACGGTATTCACAAATGATATGGAATACTGTACCCCACACCGGGTTTGTGTCCTGGGGAAGAGGTCTGTCTATAAGTATAGTACCTACATTAACATAGTAAAGTTATCAGTAAATTCCCGCTAAAGCGCTGCGTGCTCCAGAAAAGTTCTTGTGAAATATTTGCGATGGTTACAAGTGTTTGTACTTTGTACGCTTCGTGGAATTACGATAAGTCCGGTGCCGAGGGGACAGAGGGACAGACCATTCGGATGCCGCTATCTATATCTGTATAGATAAGACGGGAACGCCCAATGTCCTGCGTGCACTTCTAACTGATAATACAAGAATCTGCCATGTAGGTGTAGTTTTAGAAGCTAACAGTGTAGGTACATACATACCTACATTTTACCAATAATACCAGTGTGGTATAGATGGTGTGACCTACATTGCTTGTTGATATATCCAAATTCCAAACTACAAGTGAAATTCACGAAACTAAATAGTGAACAAATGATGGACATATACAATATAACAAAGTAAACTCTTTAAGAAAATGTAATTGTACACAATAATGAAATTGACGCGACAAATTTTGGAACAGTGTCAATTTTATTCCGTGAAACCCCACTTGCTTTTGGAATCAATCCAAAACGATAAACAGAAACATTCGGGGGACATTTTATAATGTACCAGGAAACTGATCAAAAACTCAGAAATTAGACAATTGTAAACAATTCACCAGAACAATACCAAATAATATGCTATACCGATTAAAATAATGTGTTCCAAGAACTGTCTATAATGAATGCCGAAATAATTGAAACGTGCAAAACAGGTATAAAGAGGTTCACCGATTTTGTAAATGTATACTGTTTGTATTTTTCGTGGAATCTTCAAAACAGGCGATTCTTTATCATTATGGGCGTATGATAGGCACATATACGTATGTATGTAGTGATGGTGCTAGGCGGTGCCAGGGACAAATGAGCCGGACTTTCCGCACCCAGCAGATAAAACCGAAATGCTTTCCATTTGCGCGCGCGCAGCCGAGGTCATCTATTTCGACACAATGAAGGAAATTCCCCCAGTTTTAAACCGCTTATGGTAATTCTTGATAAGTTGCCCATTAACGGGCTTGCTTACTTCACAGCGCAATTAATAATTATTTTAGTAATTAACATTTCTTTGTTCTGGAAAGGTAGAAGAGAACAGAGAAAACGAGGGCACAACACATAACTCTTCAGAACCGTTTTCAGTAGTCGAATTTTCCTTTACCAGTGCTACATATAAGGCAGGTTGAACATTCATTGTTATTGGTTATTCATAGCCGCTGCAATTGTCTTTTGTTAAAATATTGCGAACTATAAAGCATTTGTTAGCCCGCTACGGAAGGCTGTAGTACCTCAAAAGAAATTAGCATAAGTGCCGCCAAACAAGCGAACAGGCGTCGAGACAATGGCTTTGTCTGTCTATCTGTCTGTCCGTCGACGCCCGCTCCGGCTGTTTATACTGTACAATTTACCGGAGTAATTTTAATAGGCACCAGTGAGGACATTAGTTTCTGCATTGAGATTCAGAAAATGCAGACTGTCGTCGTTTAACTTTGTAAGTGCGAGATTACTTGAGCTGTAAACTCCACTGACGTCCCCCGGCTCGTTTATTACCACAGGCCAGTCGCCGCGAAAGTTAATGGCTTTACATAGTTTATTATACTTTAATGCCCCCGCTAACCTTTTCAACTTATGTATTTAAATTAAATTTTCGTGTTATTATCGCGTCCCACATCTTCACTCGTAACCCTTTTGGATATTATCTGCGTCGCGCACGTGTGTTCAATGTTGGTACAAGTTTTTGTTGCCGTGGACTTTGTACGCAAATATAATATAACGTACTCGTCAGTCGATTCTACAGTCCCAGTATGCAGTAGACTGACAAAGTTATTAGTCTTGTCACATAACACCGTTTAATAATGATCAAAGGTAATGAACGTTAGGGTTAGTGTCGATGGTCTCCGAAACGACCCGAAGTATCACGATTACTCTTACACCGCAAATGTGGGCGACGCAATTAAAAAATTGAATAAAACAAGCAACACGTGTGGGCGTCGCCCTGGGTCGGTGAAACCTTCTGGGATCCGAACAACCGCGAACATTAATTACTAAATACGGACCCGAACAAAGAATATCAACACGAAAATATCACTAAAACATTTTGCAGTATTATCAACGCTTAATAACAAAGCACCCAAAACAATGGACGCGTTCACTAAATAACCTAAGTAGGTAGCTAACGGCACTGCTATGCGATTTGATTTAATTACAATTATTGTGACACAACTTCGAGCTAATTTATACGAGATAATGCACATAAGTGTACGTAATCTGGCCATATGAGGAGTAGCAATTAACGTGATTCTAGAAGGGCATTTCGCATTGCCATTTGACTTATTAGCATCACACCCTTTGTTTCAAACGCAGCTGCAAGCTTATCGCAGCGCGAATAAAAATAACGATTTAAAACATTCTCAGTATGTGTGTGATAATAATAATTTGATAACCCCAGTGGCAGTAGCGTGGTCTGTAAACTGTTAGCACCACTAAATCTTAATTAGATTCACATTTCTGCTAAATATAAACATGTTTGTGTCATTTGGTTCTAGGAAAAATTACAAAGCTAATTAGTTAATTGTGTAGCGACAAAATGCTAGTCGTATTTTTATTATACCTAATGGAAGAAAAATCTTGATGTTACATCCCATTGAGCTATTATTAATAGCAATTTGTGATTGTAATATCTTACCAGAGTACATTTCACAGAGGTCAAGATTATCTTATTTACGAAAACATAATTATATGAGTCAACTAAAATATTGTTACATAAAGACGTTACAGAATCATTTATTCCAATTATAAAAAAAAGATAGCGTGGTTTTTTTTGCAATATTTTTCGGCGAAGTCTGCGGTTTGGCAGCGCGAGCGGCGCCGCGCGGAATGCTCGCCATTTCCGGACGATATCCGTTCTACGTCTCGAGCGGCGCCCTCATCACCGCTATAACACAAAATACTACCATTTAGCCTCTCTCAAGACATAACATCTTTTTGATACTTTAAGAAATCTTTTGATACTTTAGATTGACTAGGCACAGTTCTACAATTTCCGCCATTTTACTAGATTTACTCGTTTCTTGTTTCCCTCAACTGCTTCCTTATTCTTGACCTTCAAGCGTGTTTTCTCGTGAATAGCTTTGCGTACATTATCTGCAGCTCGAGTATTCAGATTAGCTCTATTTGCTCCAGTATTTATTCGACGCGTTGCAATAGATGAAATATTCAGAAGCGAAATTTTCTCTAATGTCGCGCTGATTCACACCGCGAATGAATCATTCGCCGTAATCGAGTTTTTGAATTGTGCCTACGGCGAATGTAAATACGCGATCGTAGTGACCTGCGATAGAGAGCGAGTGACGGTGAGTCATGCGGGTTTTCCGAGAACGCACAGAATGGAGCGGTTTTCGTGAAAACGAAGGTCGCCTCCCGTCGAACAACCGACTTAATGACCACCTTTTTGTGCCAGCCAGCAATTTTCTCGAACAATAAAATAATAAATGAAACATAATATTTCCCTGGAAAAGGTCGATAAAGTACTATGTCTGCGTCGTAATTCACGGTAACCCTTTGTCCATTACCCACGTCTGAGGTAAAGAAGGGGTGCCAAATGGAAAGCGACAGTGCATCGATCCTGCACCGACGAAGTGGAAATTTGGAAATTGTCAGTCGACTTTCAGGCGTCCATTGCTGCGTTTGTATAATTTCACTTTCTGGCATAGTGCGAGTGCAGCGATGGTGTGCGCCGCTGCGGTGAAGTCGTGCAGTGTGGGTGCAAGCAGTGAAGGGAGGTTGGCGCGGTGCCAGCGCGTCCATTTATTTTATTATTCGCCCAGTGGCGGGTGGCGGTCAATGTCGCGACACTCCGCCAGCGGCGCCGTACACTGCTCGCATGTGTTCCTCTCCCTAATACATTTAAACTTGGATTATTTCTTCTTATTATGAATGAGCTCGGATTATACCAGAAAGATAATAACAATTAATCGTTTCTTAGAAATTTCGACTTCACACTTGACTAATCATGTGCCTAGCGTGATTAACCTTTATAAATGTGTTTTGGGATAAAAAGCGTCCGATATATAAATGAATATCTGAAGATTTATTAGTCCTATTGAGTGTAACAAATTCTCGTCATTAGCCTCGTTATTCGAGAGTTAACTGTTCCGTCCATTTGGGCTCCAAGTGTCCGAGGCAGATACGGCGATGTGCTGCACAAACACTTCTTTATATTATTTAGAATCAGTTCAAGGAATTTCGAAGTCGTCGGAGCGAGCATCGGTATTAGTACGAGCAATTAGCATTCCGTTAATGAGCTCCCATACACCCGGCCAGATATGAAGTGCTGGTATGTTCCAGTGGTACTTGTAGGGCCTGCGACCTCTTTAAATTGTGAGGGTAACGTTTGCGAGTGCTTTATGAGTGAGGTTCCTGCGCTGCTAATAGATTCCGTATTTCAATGGAACTCTGGCCCGTTTACGTGGAATTCGTGGTTCATAAAATACAAGAGCATTACAACTTGTGAGTTCATTTCTGTCTCGTATCTCGTTGTTTTTTATTTAAGCTGCTTAGTTTTTCCGTCATATCAAATTTCTCAGCTGAATTATTATTCAAATAGTAAACATATTTTTTCATCTCTCTTATCTTGAAATATTTTCAAAGCAATACCTTCCAGCACCAAAAAGAATATAGAGCGTACTTTCAACACGCGCCAGGCAGTGGGTGTGTACCTGCCATCACGCCGGGCCCACGTGCGCGTGCGCATCCACGCAACACTTGCGCGAAACATCGGCGAATTTTCTCGAAACGCATGTAGTGCCTACTGAGACAACGCTGCATAGAATTGTGACACATTTTCATTGTATACCGTTGCTCAACTGACTGATAGTTTATTCCACAGACTTCTCTAAAAAGTAGGCAATAAGGACCATTCGCATGCGATTGCCAAAGTCGCTATTAAAATGGATTTAAAGGATGTCCAAAAAATGGAAACTGTATTTGAAACTTCTGTAAGTCGGTAATAAGTAATTTTTAGGTTACGTTTACGACTGTTGGTCTTTCATTAAACCATGTCACCAGAGGCCCTAAGGGTATGAAAATAAGACACAAGAGTTCGATACAACTGAAATTACTTTACTGACATAATCTTTCGCACCTCTAGAACTCCGATAGTGTTGTAAATAAAAACAAACATGGATCCTAACTCGATCATAACATAACACACCCGGATTAGAACAGGTTATGCTATCGGACACAATCGGAATGATACGGCGAAAACAATCAGTCATAACAATGACGGTCGTGTTGAGGTGAATAACACCAAATTCGACATAGTCTCTGTGGATTTTGAGTATTTGATCCTCAATATTCTGTAGTCAGGCGGGTAAAGTTTAACAATCTTGCCTTTTGGAAAAATATTCTACTACATGTTGATATCGTTTATACAATTAATTGTAAAAGTGTTTATTTCATGCAAGTTACAATAATTTCCAGAAAATATTATTTATTGTGCGTAAATAAAGCGGCAAACAGCGCACGGAGTGGCAGTATCGCTTCCTGAAACCCACCGTCCACTTCTGATGCGGAGCTAAATAAAGCAATGACGGCGCGCTTCGGGAAAACGCGACACTTGTCTTTAGTTTCAATAAGTCTTGTAAACAAACTTGGCGTAACATCCATCGGCATTCCAACATAATACCTATCTATATCAAGCTGTGTTTTCGTTCTAGCTATCACGCTATACCCTCCACGAGGAAAATAACACGCTGCCATATATGTAACTAATGTTGTTGAATTCCTCGAACGCGACCCAATATTTTATCGTGAATATATATTTTATTGCTAACTGTGCTCTATTAATTTCGCAGCTAAATACTTACATGTACTTTCACAATATGATTCAATATGTTATCTTGTTGCAATTAGTTGTGAAAGATTTACGCGTCTCGGTGTCGGTGGATTGAGGTCAACGCTCGCTCGTTTCGAGGAGGGTAATGGAAATTTCAAGGTGTGGGTACGTCGGGTATTGTTCTGCAAACAGTTCAATAGATAAGTCGGCGCGTGGACATTGGTTCGCGGCCACATTATGCTGTGTAGGCGAGCGCACGTGCGGATAACGGTCCTTGTTATCGGAGCCAGCCCGACTCCACCACCAGCTGGAATCAAATTTATATTTCGCGCCGAAACTACCGTTACAAAGAAACAAACACCGCTTGGAAATTCGGAGAAAGTATTATCCAAGGACGTCGCATTGTAAACAAGCGGACAGTTATTTTCACCTAAGGATTTCTTTTCGTACGTTCCGCGAAGTCACGGTTGAATCGTGTGGCCGTATAAAATATTGTTAACAAAGAGTAAAGCCATTATTGTGGAGCGATCGTGTAGCGTTTGATACGTCACAACTAGATATAGTGGTGATCTCATAGCACGCGGCGATAACACTGTAGTACGGAGCGTCAAGGGCTTCTGCTTACCGTACACAGATTCTTAGAACGTTGCGATCCGTACCATTCTGTGATAGGGATGACGCGACTTTACTTTTATAAATCAACTTGGGGATTCCAGAAAACTTTTTAACAATAATTTAATTATCTACTTTTAAACAATTGGCTTCATAACATAAATTAAAATCACTTCATTTGTCCACCACTTGAAAGTTATGAAGCTGCAGGTAAACATACAGGTTCATTCTTCGACAGACGTTTAGAGAAGGACTACTAAGCTCATAACCCTATTTTTGTGTCGGTGTTTGAAGATTATGAAAAAGGAAAGAGCCACAATTTGCGTAGACAGGAAACTGGTCCGTCCTAATAAATAATTGTTAACAAGTAAGAATGCGAGATAAGTACATAGAAGCCAGTTAATTGTTAGGTAAAGCACCGTGACCAATTAACGCATGTCGGCGGCGAGCTGAATGTGGCTTATTTGAGACGAATTTCATTTAAGCAATTGTGGTAATTGAGCTGAGCTTCCGGAACTGTCTTGCTGCCTCTGTACTGTATTTATTCTGTGGCTGTTCTGTGTGGTGATGCACTGGAAATTGCATTGATCTCGTGGCCTTTTGTCTCTCTACTCTCTCTTTAACTGACTTCTGCCCTCATTCTATGGGCCACTGATACTGAACCCGCTATCGCTATCCTTGATACTTTGAACTCTGATAAGCTGCTTTAATGTTTTGGTTTGAGTTGCCAATTGATTTTGATAATTCTGGACGTGGTTTGATAAAAATATAGATTCTTCATACCTGTGTAGAAATATCATGATTGATGTTATGTGATAGGTAAGTACATAGATAAAATTATTATTTCGCAATCATTCATAGCTTATATTATGTTAACGACATAATCAACGTGTCTGTTGCCAATAGAAACTGGATAAGACTGGCTTAGGATTAAGAAAACTAAAAAATTCCTTTACCCAAAAGTGGGAATAAAGTAAGTGGGAACAATTACGATAACATATGTATTTATTTGAATGCCAAGGTTCTGTAGCTGTATAATTTGAAAGCTCTTGACACTGGAGTTAGCCACTCTCATTCGAACCATTATATAGCCTAGTAACAAGCTACTACTACGTAACGGCGCAATCCAACCTGTCCCTGTATTAGGCGATAATTCGGCTTCCTGCCTGTTGGCGGTATGTCATAGTTCCATCGCCAAATAAGGCTGTATCGGCACGAGCCGCGCCCACGGCCCGCGGCGTCCTTGCCGCAAGGTCCAGCCTCCCGCCCACGGTGTGAGCTCTCGCGGATGCCTCGTAAACTTACCTTTATCATGCGTTGGGTAAGAGACATGTGAGAATGCAACTTTGGAAAAGTTAATTCATATTTTGCATATGGTGCAACATTATATGGCTGCCAGTGTTGAATATGCTCGTTACACAAACTTGTTGTGACCTTCCGATCAGGTCATAAATGAAAGAAAAAATAGCCCAGAATTTAAAGAATTTCCACATGCTTCAAGGCTATGGAAGTTCCCCAGCGCGTTGCGGCCACTGATCTCTTTGTTTAGGGTTCAAACTTGCGTTACCTAAGATAACAAATCGCCGCCGCGTGCGATGCGAAATGATGCGAAATATTTCCGGAGTTAGAGGAGTATTCTATTAATAAATGATTGGACGTCGCTCGTGGGCGAAGATTTCGGGCGAGAGCGGCGCGGGCGCGGCAGTAGCGCGCGATACTCCGCGGCCGCCGCAGCCCGCGCGCGCAACGAACGAACGACCCGCGCCCGCGCACGAATCCGCGACCCGCGGCGCACGAACCTCCGCCCTTACCCACACGATCCAGCCTCCACCCCACGACCTAGTCTACCAACCAGTCGCACCACGGATCGACCCCGCAGTCTACAACACTGCACTTTGCGAGGGCGGATTATAACGAACAAATCGACTAACAAACTCGAACCGCACGAAGGTGTCGCGTCGCAAAAAGCGCAACACAATAGAGTAAGCGTCTAATTATAAACGTGGTTGAGTGAGCACCGACACTATGCAGAACATGGATGCTCTGGAGATCGCCAACATCCTCGCCACCGAGCTCTGGTGCCAGCAGGTACCTATACACGTCTATAAGTACCGCATGTCTCAAAATACCTGAACCTAAATAGTCTCCTTTCAAACGAACAAAACAATTTCGGTTACATTCATGCTCATATGACTCTAGTTGATAATGTATAATTCCTATTAGCTAGTTGGTCACATGCAGATTCGTGTTACCGCACTCATAAACCCTGACCTATGATCCTCTTTCACATAGACAAAGTATAGAGAACACTGACTAAATTCTTTTAGAAAGTATTGTGCTCAAATCAGAGCAATAAATGCATAAGAATAGAATTATTATCGAACAAATAGGCCAGACGGCTAGACATACAATTGCTTCTAATAAAAAAATAAAAGTATGCATCCAAACTTTGAGGAAAACATTGTTTATCATTGTTCTATTTTTCAGCTAGTACCTGTGCAGAATAACATCAATATATTTATTTACTCAAATATACATATTCATTATATTGATACACATAAATGCATATATGTATGTATTATTATGTATAAATATATCTTATTGTTTTGATACAAATGTTATGCAAATGTTTACTGATAAAACTGCACTGGAATGTGGAAGCAATGTCCACTGAAGCATAACAATAAATAAATAATTATTATATAATAACTGCTTTACAGAGAGATATGTTTTAAACATATTCTTGGTGCACTAGAAATTTTCCTGTAACAATCCGGGGCTTAGTTCGCAATTTCGCAAATTGTATCTGAAAGTTGAATATATAGGAACATGTAAATTTTCCAACTTCATTGATAAATACCTAGTGTCTGTCTAGTGGAAATGATGTCATAAAATCTGTCGAATCAAGCTGAGGTAGAGTGTCGATTAAATCCAACAGAAACAAATAAACATTGCTTTTTGTGCCGGCGTTAAGACTATTTGTCGCCCATGGTTATTGTACATGATGAATAGAGTATGCAGCACAGTCCCTATGAAGAAATGCAACTTACCTTAACTACTCATTTTTGTTTTGAAGACGCTCAATTTCTGTGGAGAGATTTTTTGGTGAATAAAAGTAAGAGGTTAGAGAGGTTGTCACTGGTCAGTTATGAACTTGACTGATCTTTTGAATTTGTAGATTATCTTGTGGCCACTATCACAGGCTTATTATCTTTAGGATATGTAGACTATCTGATAGGAAAAATATCGAATTCTGTAAAATTTCATCGCTTTCTTACAGTGGTACTTTGTTATTTCCAGTTGGCGAACCTCGAAGGCCTCCAGTCGGGGGTCCCAACGCGCACCACGGCGACCATCACGCCCACGCAGCTGCGCAACTTCGAGCAGACCTACATCGAGCTGACCAACTGCCGCAACGAGCCCACCTCGCACGCGGGGTTCGTGCCGCCAGCGATCACGCACGCCAACACGTACGGTAAGGATCTCCTTTTATTATCGTAATAAAAGGGATTAGGTGAGCTTTTCATGATCAAGGCTCCAGGATAAACCAAGCCAAGAACCTAACAAAGATTCATCCAAATCCGTCAAGTCGTTAATATGTGGAGAAGTCAAGACTAATCACATTTGAACGCGTTGATAGCTTCTAAAAGATTTTCACTGATTATTATGTTCATAGCAGTATTCTTGATGATACCATGAATGTTACTACAAGGTTTTATATGGTTTTATTGCACCTATCTACATATTTCAATAACTGACGTTTGCAAAGTCTACTTCGTTGTGTCTTACTACCATCTACTTGTCATCAAACCTAAGAAACCGGCGCATTCCAACCGTCCATTGCACGAAAACAAACAAAAGCTAAGTTACAATGTTATCATGTTCCAGGCATACTGAACTCGGTGGGGTACTGTGAGTCGGGCCCGGCGACGGCGCTGCATGTGTCGCCGGGCCCCCTCTCCGCCAGCGGCGATAGCAGCAGCAGCCCCGGCCTGCCCACACCGAAGCGCCGCAACATGGGGGGCAGGCGCCCCACCAAGGCGCCGCAGGACATATCTCCTGAAGAGGAGGAGAGGAGAAAAGTACGTCGGGAGAGAAACAAGATGGCCGCTGCTAGGTAAATATATACTCTTTAAAATGTTATGTCGCTGGGTCTGCTCTCTGCGGTGATAGCAGAAGTCTCGGCTTTTTGACGCTAAAATGCTGTAACATGAGTTCAAGCTGACGCTCGATGTGATGTCTCCTTATAGTATCGTGATGAAGTAATATTGCTTGTGTCAGTACAACGATTTTCAAGACAAGTCGCATTATTATTGTAAAATAAGCAACATAATGGCTTTACAAAGGAATAGTATTTTATCATCAAAATAACTTATAAAACCTTATTTTTACAGATGTCGCAAACGCCGCCTTGACCATACCAACGAGCTGCAAGACGAGACCGACAAACTGGAAGAGAAGAAACAATGTCTCCAGGATGAAATCAGAAAGCTGAACTCTGACCGCGAGCGTTTACAAGCCATTCTAGAGGCCCACTTGCACTCGTGCCGTCTCAACAAGAGGTCGATAAGCCCTCCCGACGTGAAGCCCTTTCAAGAGTACCAGTACCCAGAGATGCCGGAAGATGGCGTCAGAGTTAAAGTCGAGGTGATGGACCCGGCGGTGGACCCTGTGCTGGGCATAAACACCGTCTACACCTCCGCGGCAAATGATAAAAGGTAAAATGAGAGGTTTTTTTTAATGAACTAAGGTCCATGTCCATGGTCCATGTCCATGGTCCATGCATTGCATGTTGCAGATTTTTCACATACTACCTACATTGAAAAAATTGCTAAAAACTTTGCCTCTGCGTAAAATTAACACTTGTTCCTAAAAAAAAATACATATATTATATGAGCTTTAGGTGGACAATTGACTAAATCTTAGTTAAAAATATTTTAAGCAATCGGGGTTTGTTATATCAATGTCAATCGGGATTTACCCGACAAAAGTAGTTACAAAAGTAAGGATAAAAATTTATGGGTAATGTCACATAATTAAACGATATTCCCTAATTAAGTAAGTTTAAATTAGAAATTGAAAACATTATTATCCTTATAACAACAGTCGCGAGAGTTAAATAGGCGTTTGCTTTCAATTAAACTTATACCACAGATAGGCATCAGAAATATTTTATTTACATACCAAAATACCGTTATTTATTTTTCCTTATTGTGTTAGTTTATCGTATCATGAGTTATATCTGCTCGAAACGGATTTATAATTAGAGAGAGAGAAAGAGAGAGGTCAAAAAGTTGTTGTTCTTATTATATCTAACTGGTAAAGTGGTTATTCACAGCCGTTTAGGTCATTCCCAGGTTTATTTATAGCCCATCTTAAACCTTAATGTAAGCAAACAGACTGTGAAACAAGTAAGATCCGTCAGCGCTTCAAAGCTTTTGTAAACGTTTTACATAAATATATTGAGATTAACAAACTTGACTGCATTTGCAGTGAGATGTAAAGACTTATTAATATCTCAGTTGGTTGCTTTTATTTATGAAATTTGTAAAGTGTTTGATTAAGATGAAAATAGTAAAGAGTATATTCGGTCCTGTTTGTTATTTAGTTCTAACTAATCTTACAATAATAAGGGACACTTAAACATTATAATTATATAATATAATTTTATACACGGAGATTTTTAACTACCTTGGTTGCAATTTAGCACCCATTATTTTGAATCAATCAATTTTGATTTCAAGTACATACACACGTATTTATATGTACATATTTGATTTCACTATCCCACTAATATTATAAAAGGGGAAGTTTGTCCTTGTTACTTCTTCGCGCTCAAATTTGGTATGGAGAAAGATTTTAATCTAGATGGGCTAGAAAACATAGGTTTTCTAACCTAACCCGTTAGTAACATATCATCATCATCATCCACAGCTCTTGGGATCCCACTGCTGGGTACAGGCCTCCCTTTGTATGTGCCATCTGCGTCGATCTTGTGCAGACCTTATGCAGGTTGGACCCTCGACTTTAACGATGTCGTCGTCCCATCTCGCGACCGGACGACCCACTCCTCGTCTGCCAGTTCTAGGCCACCACTCTGTAACTGCTTTACTCCATCTAACATTGTAACATATAATTAACAATATATATTCTCCTATTTGCAGAGTAATGCTGTCGGCGGCGAACCCAGCCGTGGTGACGTCATCCCCGCCCATCAATCTCGACACGCCGCCCGCCATCTCGCGGCCGAACCGACCCAACTCACTCCACGTGCCGCTCACACTCAACCCTGCACAGGTAAATCAACCTTATACTGTTAGCAATAAAGATACTTTAAAAAAAATATGAGTATACGAGCATATGAGCATGGTAATCCATTTCTATAGGATAAGTACTTGACATTTGTGTGTCATTTTGCAATAGCAAATAGGCGAGTTTTATTAGGACGTAGGATTAGGTGTAATTCGAAAGAATTACACTTACAGATATACTTGTGTTAAATAAACAATTATGTACTTAAATTTGGTTCGCGCTGAAGTTTAGGAACATAAATCTAGATGATCAAATTTAACATGGTATATTTACTACATTTCATACTAAAATTGAACACGTAGTTTCCATGGACTCCCATTCCTTCAAAGTTTTGTACATCAGCCATCTCCACCATATTCATTCACCGGAATTGTTAACTAAACCTTTTATTTCTTCTCCCCCAGATGCACAACAACAAAGCGCTCGGCAACAACAAGATCGCCGGCATCGAGATCAGCACGCCCTCCAACGGCATCCCGTTCAACTTCGACAGCCTCATGGAGGGCGGCACGGGGCTGACCCCCGTGCACCCGCACCCGCACCCCTGCGCGCACCAGCAGCGGCAGGCGCCCGAGGTCACATCCCCCGACGCACACAACAGCCTAGTTAGTCTCTGAGACCACCTCGACGCTTCCTGGCCGCTGTTCGAGCCACTCTTCCATTTGTAAAGTGGATTGGTCAGCTGCTGTCACTTGTGTTTAAACGTTTTTGAGGTTGGAAATTGGAGAGACGAAAATATGTGTTATACTCTGTGCGTATAACATTTTGACAGTTGTCATCGACATACGTTTGGAAGTGACAGCTGTCATAATGTTATATTGCATGGAGAGAGAATAGTTACTGGGCGGTTAAAGAAGTGGATGCCAACTTATTTTGACAAAACTTGTTGTTATTCTTTTGTTTGCAATAGCGAAGTGCCTTTGATTGTTGTTAAATCTTGTGACTATTTCCGAGGGCCCGAAGGGTTCTTAAATTTTGTTTGACTTTGACTATCTTGTTGTAATATTGGCGGCACTTCTACGGTTGGTTCTGTACAAGTGACAGCAGTTAACTAACACAGTGGTTATATCAGCAGGGAAGTGTTTCGCGGACCTAGTTCGTGTCGAGTATTCTTACGCTACATATTCGGTCCTGACTCGTGCCGATCTCTTCTATTCTATTCTATGAACTCTTGTATCTCTACATCGTTCTATCTGTATGGAGCCACTCTCGGCTCTCTCTTTCTATTTATTGAGCTCTATCAGTAACCTACTTGCTCACGTTGTGCTTTGTATTTATATTCGTATATTGGCCCAGCGCTGCCTACGAAAGTCAATTTACGAGGTTTTTATTAACTAAAAAGGAATATTTTTTATAAAAAAAAAACTAGATGTGTATTTCTGCAGTAAAATAATAATTGTGATCGAAAAATAAAACAGAGTTTTATTTGAAGCATTTCAGGGATTTATATTCGTGTTGTGCTTAATCTAGCTAGGCTAGAACACTAGGTGCGTTTATAATGTTAGTGTGTTGTGTGAAAGATCTCTTTTACGATCGGATTGTATAATGTTTCGGCACAAAACAGTGAGTCGTGATAAACTTCATTCGACTACATTTTTGTCACTCAAAAAACATTCTTAACGACTCGACTTGGAGTCTTTGCTGTCTTCATACAATTTTGAGAATCGAAAATCGTACGTTAAAGTCGAAAGTCGTTTGTCTAGACTTGATATATTTTACTAAAGCGATTCTCGAAGTATCTTGTCATAATAAACCTAGTGCCATGAACTACGTCTACTTCAGGAATACAATAATATGTAGTTGAAACTAACGGCAATACATTATTACATACTTAAAGTAATTAATATATTCGGATGTAAGTTAGCTCAATGTCGAAGTAACGTCTTACCCGTTCCATTGGATTAGGTTCTGGTAGTTTAAAAAGATGTATATTTTAAGCCATTTTGTGATACGTCCAGTGAAGAAAGGTGTGTTAACTCGCTCCACGGTGGTCGATAGGTGGATTTTGTTTATGTATTTCCTATTTATTGATATAATAAATGTGATTAAAATACAAAAAAAAATCTCGTGGCGGTACGGATTTCAGCCGTATATATAATCTTAGAAGATATTGAACACAAAATGTGCAGTTAATTTGTATATTCGACTTTAGCATCTCTTTAGGTCGAGATCCGTACTCCCGCGATTAGTTTAGTTAAATTTAGAAGTAATATGGTTATAGCAGAGCTCGGCGGACCGTGGCGCGAGTTGACAAGTATTGTCACACTGGAATATAATATTGTTAGAATTAAGGCAATAACTAGAATAAGGGCACTAAACAATTAATTATAATTCGCATAACTTAGACCAAATTATTATTTTATGTGCTTTATAGTAGATGTAATTTAAATATCTAAGCCAAATATTGATTTAATGTTAGGTTTAGTTTAAGGATTCCCGTTGAAGTATTATTGTAGGCGCAGATAGCGGAGAGTATTTATTTAGACATGTATTTTTCAATCGTCCGTCTGCAATTATCTATTATTTTTAGAATATCAGAAAACTTAAAAAACCTTGTCTTCGCTACAAAATCACAGCGCTTTGATCGCGCAATTTCCTTAATCCTAACTGAAAATGTAACTTTCAAACTTTCCGTAAATCGAGTTACGTGAAAAATTTTGCTCTTTTTTGGGTCGTGTTCTGATGTACTAAGAATAAGAACTCTGCAGACTGTCTCAGGACTTGTTCACACATGTCGCAAAGCTGTGACGTCATCCAGTTATTTCATTTTTTTCTGATCACTCGACGTTAGTTCTTCATTTGTTTTGTTGTTGTTCGCATCAAGTGTCAAGATGCCTTAACTTATGTAAGCGAAGTTACTCAATCGAAATATTATACTTACGCATAATATGAACACTATAGATAAGATTTTTCTAGAACATTTTATAACGCAATCGTAGTAATACATTTTGTATTTTTTCATGGTAAAATAGCAAAGCAATATATTTTATAATATAACGAAGTAATGAGCAGAATGTAGCGAATTATTTAACTGTAAATTGGAAAATATAAATTTGTTTACATACACCCGAATCTGTGACTTTTATTTTGTTTTACCTTGATAATGACCTTATTTTGATACATTTGTTTTGGTAGATGTAAACATGTTTTTGTGTATCGAAATTACGATGTAAAGCTATTAATAGATTGATAATCGCCTAGACGCACGTGACAGATAAAGGAATAATAAAAACAGTCGTATGTAATCCATGTCTGTTTTAATATTCCATTATATTATATATATAAATACTTACGTAATAACATTAATGTAACTGCGCATTATCTTGTTAGGTACCTACCGAGTAAAATATTAAATAAACTGCGAACTACAGGGATTCCCTTAGCTTTAGGTAACATTACCAATTAACTTAGCAGGAAAATAAACAGGCAGTTGTTTAAACATATTTGTTAACTATAACACCACACATACTTGATCTAAAAATTCTTTGGAACTACTAATGGTGCCCTCTGATACTACTTTTTAGTTCACAATAAACAGACTTCACATTGTTTAAATTGTGTCAATATTAGTGTAGGTATGTATTTTTAGTGTATATTTACGAACTATTTGAATATGAAATAAGTTAATTTGATTTGATATCTAATACATTTATAAATGACCCTTGTGCATATCATAGTTATTACGAGTAAATACCTAAATACCTACATATATTAATATAATATTAAGTCAGATCAAAATTGGGTGAGGATTGCACAGGATCAAGCTAATTGCATATTATGAGAGACCTAAATACCCAGCAGTGGGACGCAACCGGCTGTAGATGATGATGATTATATTAGTGTGATTTTTAAAATATATTTAAAAAGATCTTTTTACCGGCCTAGAATGTGTATACGCCAGTCGTCTCTTGATATGATTTTTTATTCCGATGTAGAGAAAGAATATGATCTCGAGAACACTGATACCGCTGCAGCCCAGGCAGAGACCAAACACTCCTCCCAGATTTGCTGAAATAGTAAAATATTAGAGGTAGTTGTTTTTATGTTTTGTTATTAGCTGTGTTTAATTTATTCCGTTAAAGTTGCTCTTTTACCCTAGTTCGAATCCGGCCCTACACCAATGACTTGTATTTTCAAGTTATGTGTGGATTTGCACTCGCATAATGCTGAAGGAAAACATTGTGAGGAAACCGACATGTTTGAGGACCACAATATCCGAGGACATGTGTCTTCCGTGGAAGGACCTGGGCGCCCACCACGATGTATCTGCCCAAAAAAACTCCCCTAACGAATTAATTCTGCGGGGGAGTCACGACTATCAGTCATGTAGAAGACGATTCAAGAGAGAGTTACAATAGAGTGATACTTAAAAAAAATATTAACTTACAAAACAGGGTGATGAGGGACATAACGGTTTCTTGCTTTTGTTTCACGTACACGTAGTTAGGGAAGAAGAAACTCATGATGGTGCTGCTGTAGTTGAACTTTATATCGGCGCTGAAAACATCGAAATTTTGAGCAAAAGATATTATCACATTAACCGTTAATACCCATGATACAAGCGTAAGCTTAGTATGAGCCTAGATGGCGCTGTGTGATATGTCCTGAAATATGGATTTATTTATTTTTATGTATTTTATTAAGCTATAATAATCATTGCTAAATTGAGCCACTACTGAGAAACTTGTGATGGAGGAAAAATATACTCTATATAGATACTCGTCTCTGACATTTATTTTCCGGATGCTATGGACGTTGCATCATTAAGAATTAGATTTTTTTTTATAAACAACATGTAGGTATAAAATATGTAGTTATTTTACTAGATATTTCTAAGATCTTGAAAGTCGAGCTCGAAACTTCGAATAAATATTTAATGTAAACAATTTACAAGAAGGTTCGTTTTGTGTGGAATGTATATTATAGGTACCTACCAATTTTTTACCTTTTACTAATAGGTCACTTGAAGTGACATTTGCAAACGACACTTAGATCGAAGATGGATTAGAACTGTAGGTACTGCAATGGAAATGGCCTTCGACCGTGGCTGTCACTATACACTACTTACAATGGATTACGTATCATATGCGGCAATGCGTCCAGATTGCCGATGATGAGGTCGACGCGGTACTGGCGGGACTCGCAGTCTCGGGGACACGAGCACTGTGAGGAGGACAGCCACTCGTTCATGTGCACTGGAAACATGTACAGTAGAACTAAATAGAATTTACAAAATAAACACAATTCTTCTTATCGAATGATAGTGGCCAACTCTGGTGTCGAGTTTATCGCCCTAAGGGCCTCTGACATGGCCTAACGACTGCCGTACTAGACAAACAGCCGGGACCAACAATTTAACGTGTCATCCGACCCACGGAAGTGCCCAAAATGGAATGCCACTTTTCGGTCATGGATAAGTGAACGAAAAGTGGCATTCCATTTTGGGCACTTTATTGGACTGCTTTATTGACACAATAAAAACATTTAAAAATAAATTTCGTGAAACCTCACGGAACATGGAGATGGAAATTATTTTGAAGAGCTGGCCTTGGCTAGTGACTAAAATATTTTAAAAACAGCTTTAAAATCTGGCTCCGACTTGAAATTAGACCTGACTTGATCATAAAATGGAAGAATATAAGACCTGTGTAATAAAATGACGCAATCAGAGATAAATAACTTGAAGATAATTGTTCATTGGTAATGGAGTACCAGGACCTCATAAAAGAGTAGAAAGTAGTCTCCGAAACTGTGGCACAAGATGTCATAACCCCATCTCGCTTAGACTTGGGTTCTTCTTTCCAAGGACTTTCGACCAAAACATTAACCTTGTAAAAATACTTCAATTTATTGAGATAAAATGTATTGAATTCAATTTGAGGAGATATTGTAATTTTTGTAGCATATTCTATTATTATATATCAAAATTATATGTGTGTGCTGCAACTTTGCAGTATCAATATAGATTCTTCATGTTTTCTTTGGCGTTCTCTATACCTTTAACATCCATAATGCAGGTGATATGCGTGAGGTTGCAGCTGTCCCCGCGGTGGCGCGGCAGGTGCAGTAGCTGGCACCTGCAAGATCTGGCCACGGCGGCCGCGTAGCATTCTATGTCGCAGTCGGAGTTGTGGTAGCGGGGGAAGTGGGCCAGGCGGTGCTCGTCTGCTAGGTAGCAGTTGCGACTGTAAGTTACGGTCAAAAATAATTCATAATTTATTTATTCCTTTGCGAACATGGGTATGTACAAGATCTTAAATATAAAATTAATTAAAAAAGTGCTCCACATTCCGCCTACAAGACATGCAAAGATTTGTTACAGAAGATTATCAAATTAATGCATCTTACTGCATCATAAAAACGGATTCCAATTATACTACTAAATATTGAATTTACCCTGCAATAGGTACATACAATATTGTTTAAAATAAATGATTTCAATAAAATTTTCACATATGTGTGTGTATATTATCAGGCAACTACCGGAGTAGGTTTTATTAGACTATGGTTTGTTATTAACAACATTCTTCTATAGAAAACATTAAGAATGGTTGATACAGGTTCATGTAAGTACAAGCAGAAAAGAGTCCCTACCTTTCCATATTAAAATATGGATACGAAGGTGGGTAAGGTTTCAATATGTTCCTATGAAATGTATCAGAGAAATCCTTAAGTGACTCCGCTATATGGTAAAAATATGTTTCGTACAATATGGCAGGTTAAATTGACAAAAGATAATGTTCAATGGTCTTGCCCATTGATATTAAAAGTGGTTCCTATGTGGTTTCTCATAGGTAAGTTTTTTTATGCACAAACAAGTTATATTTTACTGTTTTAAATAATAGGTAATTAAATATTAAAAACACATGCAGATAAACAATTGCGGTGAGTATTTGATGGAGGAAGTTAAAATAGTACTTTTTAAATATAAATAACACAAATTGTTCGGAACAAAAGTGCTTTAAAAATATTTGCTGATAATATTTCCAACTGAGACATAATATATTTTACCTCCAAGTAGGCATGGCCTGTACTTCTTCCGAGCAGTACGTGTAAGTGGCGAGTATGGCGTTGTATGTCTCCACGTTAGACTCGATGAGGCTTGTCTCGTCGTCTGTCGGGAACTCGGAGTAGTCTGTGTACATCACCTGAAAAACAAGTGGGCTCGTTTGAATGAGTTTTCAAAGCGCCTGAAGGTGATTTGGTTTAATGAGTCATGACTGCAGCATAATAAATAATCTGTACATATGTTTCTGTTTGTGAACTAATAATAAAAAAAACACTATATTACTGGTGATATGTCCATTATTTTTTGGAAAATCAAACTTACTGTCCAAGAAGATTATATTCATAACGTCAACATTCATTATCGCTATACCAAATGTTATTATTGTCTGTTGCATGCAAAATTGGTGAAAATCATGTGAAAATAATTATGGTCCGTTAAATCTCAATGATAGTTTTGTCGTTTCTCTCCATATTTTTAACTAGTGGACGCCCGTGGCATCGCTCGCACTCACAAAAAGTAGCCTATGACACTCCTAACATACCAAAAATCATGATGATTGACGTTCAGCCGTTTATGCGTGATGAGCGTTTAATTAAATAGACAGATAAACTGAGACACAGATAAACAGTCAAAATTTCTAGATTTTGTTACAACGTGTTCTGCTATCAATTTGAAGTATTTCCAAAAATTTTTTACTATATATATTTAATGTTCAGACTTTGAACCCACTTCAGTTTTATTTTATGTAAGTATAGATATGCCTACCTCAGTATACTACTTACTTTAGTAGCTCCAGCATCTAGTATGGTGAAGTTGACCGCGTCTTCTGGATTGTAATCCGTGACCACGATCAAACCACGCCGGTGCCCAGCGGCCGACACGTTCCTCAGAACGAAATTATGTTTTTCTCGGTTTCTAGACATAAAAAAAAACTTTCAGAAGCTTTGATAACCTCCTTTTTTGGAAGTCGGTTAAAACATAATAAATGAACCTCAGACCTTCTTCGTGTTATAAACATTTTAATGGAATGTCCTCAAAACAATGTATGAGATTGGTTTCTATTATATTTGACTTTATTCGATTTTACGCAGGACGACTGCTATCAGACCATCGCATCGCTAAAAATAACTTATTTAAATAGTTACCGGGCGATTGATTTGTAGTACGATATATACATAGTTGCAAAAGGTTCTTATTCTGTTGAGCTTTTAGTTGATATATGATATTCCTTTATTTAATGTAAATAAGATTTTTTTTAATATTTGGTAAAAGTTTAAATTAACGTTCCCTACCTTTTATCATAATAATAGTACATGCTATTGAAAGCACAGCAGAGTCCGTGGGCTGTCAGGAGAGGTTGGAACAGACTAGAGCAAGGTTCCTCACGCCCGTCGAAGAAGCATTTCTTCAGGAAATCGTCGCACTGCTGCGGAATCGCTGCCATCACTTCATGCACCTACATATATACATATTATTATGTATATTAGTTACTGGCGCTTTGCGCTTTCAGTAAGTAACGTTATGCTAAGTAAAATTTAAAGTTTTAGTTTAACGTGTAATTATGTACCTACATATGTAGAAGTTATTAGATATAATGCAGACAAGAGAGACTCTCTTTGAGCCATATTTCCTCATGACTGAGGGCCGTTACTCCCCCGCAGAATTGATTTGTAAGGGGAGTTCCCTTGGGCAGACACATCGTAGTGGACGCCCAGGTCCTCCCACGAAAGAGACGTCCTCAGATGTTGTGTTCCTCAAACATGTCGCTTTCCTCGCGATGTTTTCATTCACCGCTAAGCGAGTGCAATTCCACACTTGACTTGAAAATACAAAGCCGGATTCGAACCAGGGTATGTCTGAATGAAAAGCAGACACTACAACCGCAGAGCCACACTCGCTTTTTTAAACAAAATATTATAGCTAAGCATACGAAATACACCGCAGCCTCACAGTATATCTATTAGCATCGAGCAGTGACTGCAGGTGGATCATCTCCGAGTGATTGACTCCTGGCACCAGTTCGTAAAATCCCAGCAGTTTCGGAAGTATACCTTCCAAGTCAATATTGAGATCTCCGTCGCTAAAACAACAACATTGTATACACATTTTTATTTACAACTAGCAGACCCGACAGACTCCGTCCTGTCTGTTGACTCTTTTACTTTTTAATTAGTTGGAAAACGTTTGTATGGGAAAAAAAAAGGGCGGTTTTAAGAGATTTTCAGGATTTTTTTTATTTTTTTCTCGCCTTAAAAACCATCCTTGAACTTCAACGAATATTAAAATAAAAGAATTGGCCAAATCGGTCCAGGCGTTGTTGAGTTATGCGCTTACCAACACATTTTGCGATTCATTTTTATATATAAGATTTACAATAATAAAACATAAAAACAAGGGAAGACAAACTAAACATACTACGTCTTACTACAACATAAAAAAGGGGCTAGAAAATCTCTTTCTTAATTGGATCTTTCTCTTTATTGTATAATAGTTAAATTTAACTCCTTGCCGGATTTTTTCTTACCCTCGAAACATAATTTATCGGTCTATAACTTGAGAGTGAATCGGTTTCTTCTAGGCAAGCACGCTAGATCGTAGATTATAACGTTGCTATACATCAGGCGATACATTTAAGCGTGACATATCTAGTCTTAAAAATAAATTTAAATGAGTGTGGCCATCTCTAGTGTCGAGATTTTTAATCTGGCTTAGAGACCTCCAACATAGCTATACAACATCTTCTTGACATACTCGTATTATGAAGTGAACACACGAAGCATAATCATAGTCAAGTTAAGCCACATTAATCTAGGGCGATTTGTAAATTCGACACCAGAGTTGACCACTCTCCACGAACTTACTTATACACAGCATGCGTAGCTGTCGCTCCAAGTAGAATAATTGGTAATGACAGACTTGATAGTAAATACCTACTTAGTAATAATAATTATTAACTTGATAATAAAAATTGCACCTCGCGATAAGCCGATATATGGAAGCTACTTTAGACATCGATCATACATATATATATATATATATATATATATATCTATATATCTATCAATAGATAGCAGATCTAATTTATCTCCATTAATTTATACTTATTTTATCCAATAAGTTGATACAAACACACTTACAATCGCACAAGCGTTCTTCTTTATATTAGGTATAATGATTCACAGATGCCATCTGATTACTTTGTTTAAAACTAACTAATCTTTATAACTTCAAAAAAGAAAAAATATATTTGAGCAACTTAATTTTTTACAAATAATTTGTTTATTTCCTTACACAAGAGTCCTATTAAAATGCGTCACAAAGCTCGAAGTGATCTGGTTGGGCGAGCACACCGTGACTGCTGGGAAGGGCAGGTTCTGAACCGGCTCAAACTGGTTCTCTATCGTCACTCGAGTCGGCATCTCCGCGAAACGAGAGTACAGCTTCCAGGAGAGGAAGCAGGCTAGCGATAGTACTGCTAGCATGTTGGTTAGCCAGAAACATCTGAGGAAAAAGTTAGGCAAAATCTATTACTAGATTATCTCGATTAATTAAAGATGAGTTTTGATATGGCGCCTAAAATCATTTAAACTTTTTGTACAATATAATCAAGTTGTGTGTTCACAATATAATCAAAGGTGGAATTACTTTAAAAAATTTTAATTAATTATAAAACTTCTTTAATGAACCGCACTACAACAGAAAACACACTCTTTAAAATAGGGTAAGAAAAGATTGAAATTAAATAGGTATCTGGTGCCCAAAAAGGGACGAATGCTATTTTGCTACGCGCCCGTGCTACGGCGTAGTAGTCTCGAACGCAAAAGAGTTCAACGCAGTATTTTCTCGTGATACAAAATTCATTATAATAATAATGTAAAAATAGTAGAAAAAATATGTAATTGATCTTTAATTCTTACCTTGATATAATATCCGGATATATGTAAAAGTATTTCATGCCCATAATACTGCATTCTAAGCAGAATTTACGAAATAAACTTCGAAAATTACCTTTCATTGTAAGTTACAGCTTTATATTTTTATATTTAATTTCTCAATACTGAAATTTATTTTTTTCACTGAAATCAATTAAACACTGTGCTTTCTGTTACTGTCACATTAATTACAGTTCAAAGCTGTTCAAAGTATCAAATTAAAGCGTGAAAATGCTATATCTAGATCAAAACTAGAAACAATAATGATACCCAGGTAAATGCAACATGCTATCCTAATTAAGTCAGGGATTGATTATAAAATATATGTGCTACGGGTACGTATAAATACTTTGTCTGACTTTAATAATAATAAACAATATATATGTTACGGCTAATACCCGAAGTGCGGCTACACCTAGTTTTAGCCGGTTAGAACTAGGTGTTGCCACTTACTCTTGGTTAAACCTAGTACGAGCCGATTGTTTTCGGGTAAAACTAGGTCTCAAGTCCTGTTGTAGTGCAAGTGTTGGACTCGAAGTCACTTGTCTGTGACAGAAGGTAGATTAGGTTCGTTAGGTTGCTTTCTACCACGCACATGCGACGACGAGCGAAGCGAGGAGAAGCCAACTTCTTTCAAAACATGTCTCGATTCGGGGTTTAACCAAGAGTAAGTGGCTACACCTAGTTCTAACCGGCTAAAACTAGGTGTAGCCGCACTTCGGGTATTAGCCGTAACATATACACTAAACGAAAAAAGAGTATGTACATTTAACCTAAATATAAAACATCCACATGTGGTATGGAGCCAAGAACGCTGGCTGCATTCCCACGCTGGATTGCTATAGAAATCCTTTGCGCAAGGAACCAGCCAGCGTTCTTGTCTCTAGTGATGTCATTGAACCTTTTTTTTTTATTTGTCTGACTGTTATTTTTTTTGATGTATAAAGCCCATAAGTATTAAGTTATAATTGTAACTAATATATATTTTATTGAAATTTATAGTTGGGCGGTTCCGTGGATTAGATGATATGTTCTTCTTATTACTGTATGGGAGTCGCAAACTTAAAAGTGGTAGTATTAACAAAAAAATATATTAAAAAATGGAATGATATTATTTATTAGAAATATGTATAAACAAAATTTACAAAGAAATATACAGTGGAAAATGGAATATATTAAAAATAGTAGATTCCGGTCGTTCGCTAGATGTCAAACTAGTATGCATTTCGTACGTTTTTAAAACTCCTGATGCAAAAATTCGCCACTCCCATATAAACCATATTAGAGAACAAGGATTAATAAAACATGATTTAGGAAAAATGTATAAAGTGACTTTATTGAGAAATACATTACATTACAATCTTGTATTGGAAACGATTTTGGAACAATTTCAACTTTTAGTCATATACATGTCAGTCGTAAGAAGAAACGGTGACAATAACTAGTCATAATTAGTATGTAGTAGTGTGTATATAATATACATCCTTGGACAAAACAACCATTTCATTTTAAACATAAGAAAGATTAAATAATTACGAGTTTTAATTTGCTGGTTCTATATATATTTTATTACATAAAATTTTACTGAGATATTAACTTGTTAAATTATAATTCATTTAAATATTTGTGACATAGGTAAGCTATAGTTAAACAAGTCGAAATAACCGTAAAAGTATTCTTAAGTCATAAAAGCAAACTTTTTTCGTGTAAAGCCATATGCATATTAAAACTGTAAAAAAATAAGACACAGTAAATATAGTAAAGTGAGTATAAGTAATTAAATGTAACGTGTGCTTAATTATCTATTTATGTTTTGTATTTAATTGGATACATATTAAAATACTAGATAATTAAGTATTTAATGGCATGACTGTGTTTAAGTTCCATGGAATGTAAATAACTATCGAGAAACTGAGGCTATGTTAAAATTGAATGACAGTTCTATTGGACTACAAAAACTTTAGAGCATTATTTTGACTAATAATTAAATTTAATAAAGAATTGTAGATGAATAGAGAACATATATACAATTGTTCATATTTAAATAGCAAATAGACAGAAAAGAATAGAATAAAAACTAAACATAGTAAAATGTAATAGGTAGGTATATCCCCCTTGAACTATTATTTATCGGTCTTCAAGTCGAGAGTAAAACGGTCTAGGCAAGCGCACTGGATCGTAGATTACATGTTGCTTAACATCAGGCGAGTTATAGTCAAGCGTGAGCCTATCTCATATAAAACAATATATATTTATAATGCAGAATACAAATTATTTGCTAGATAACCATTTTATCTTTACTATTTTATACATGCATCTATGACTATGAATGATATATGAATGTAAACCATGCATTTTAATTTTTTACAAAAAATATCAAACTTTCTAAAATTATATAGTAAGTACATACATAATTGTTAAACATATTAATGTCTTACAATTCAAAATTATGATTATTGATTAAAGTGACTAAAACGAAGTATACTCTTATATAAATTTGAGTTCAACGGATCTATTTTATTTTATTCGAATTTTACAAAATCGTGCGTATTAGCTTATTTGTCTATAGTAAGACTGAAATATTGTATCAAGGCAGTTACGATCTGTGAAGCAATTCATATATATTTGTATAGGTATATATTTATACCTTCTGTACTGAGATCGAAAGAAGCTTAAACAAGAATCATGAATTTGTAAAATATCGATTCCTATTTTAATGAGAAACATAGAACTTTATTTACTTTCGCTACAAGAATAATTAAACACCGACACTAACACACATAAACATTTAGACAATTTAATAAAATATTATTCTTTTCAAATATAATCATTAAATTTTCAATAATTACAAACAGAACGACGTAGCGTCCCAAAATTTTGTAAAAGCTAAGTGGCTTTATATATATATATATATATTCATATATCTATTTACATATATATCGCATATAACTATACCTATTTACTATATGCATAAAGCAAGGCGATTTATAACTGGTCATTAGATGACTATATTCATAAATATATAAACAGTTATGAATATTTTATGGTAAATATATAATATTAGTGGCAAAGATTATGATATACTGTTATAAATATATGTGACATAGTGACAATATTATCGTATCGAACAATATATATTTAAATCAACACTTTTGGATAAACAAAAGATCATAAGATCCCATTATACGATCTCTAAAGCATAGTTGTAAAAGATTAAGGCTATTACAGTACCAGTTACATTCAAAATTTAATAAAATACGCTATACATATGTATTAAACATAATTCATATATGAAAATGATGAGTTCTATTGTATCAATGGTAAATCAGTGTTGGGCAAAATTCAATTGCAAGTAACAATTGATCAATTGTAATTGAAAAAAGTAGTAGTATTTTTTACAGTTACAATTGCCAATTGTTAATTGTAATTACATTTTGCTCAACACTGTGGTAAATATAGGTATTTTATGTAAGTTTATATGAAGAGGGGATTATGATATTAACTTGTAAATGTGAAATTGAAATTTAACAAATGTGATGACTTACATTTTAAAATACAAAATTGCGGCATCCTTTTCAATAAGAAGGTTACATCAGACAACTAGCATAAACTTTTTGTTTGTGTAGACAATATAGTATAATAAATATCCATCTAGAACTAAGCTATCTCACGTGTATTGTGCGCTCCAAGTCTCGTCGTCTTATACCTACAAATCGAACCTGCCATCTATTGGCTAAAATACAGCAACTTCTCGTTAGCTGTATTGTAGCCCGAGCAGTATACAAAATACCCAAAGTAACCGACTCCTACCTCTACAAGTAATTCAGAAGCAAATGACTCAAACAATGTTCAAATTTTCCAATTCCCGAGTCAAAACGCGTTAAGCGCGAACTTTTACCTAGGTTAGTATTTCATATCGTCTACTTTTTTCTCAAATTTCTTCGTTCTCAGTCATAACAACAAGTGCTTTTTTGTTCAACATTTTATGCGTCAAATGTTGTGAACACCAAAACCAACAAATTCATTTGTATATCTATACTCGTATAAGTATGAATTGTAATTTACATGACTACAACACAAGACGTTAAAAAATGGAGAATGCTTTTTATATATTACTGTATTAGGTTTTAAACGTTTTTTGTTCGTAATACACAAAAACGATTAAGTTGTAATATTTCACTGCAAATAACAGAATTCGTGTAATGACAAACTATGGCCAAAGATACTTGAATAATAAATAATAATATTCATAGTCTAAAACACACCACAATTGCTTACATATAATTGCGTGCGCTTAATTTTAACACCAAAGATTTTCGTTATACCAAAGAGTGACATGTTTCCACTCTAAACAAAAAACAGTAAACAAATTGATCCACGGCTTCGTCTTTCATCACAATTTTATATAATTAATCCTTCCTTTTGTAAACTTGTTTGATATTCAGTGCGTTTCGGACAATTATTTAAATATCCCCGAAGTTAACAAACATTTCAAATCTTCCTTGCCGTACTATTTTCAGTTCTACATCAGTAGAATTATTTGGACTCTTCTTCTTCAAGTAGAACATTCATTCCAACATTTGAAGTACATTCAGTGCCTTTGTGTAGAACATGTAATATAGGACTTTCAGTATAGCACTGATTCAGTCGAACAGTCCTGTATGTCCTACAGTTATACATGTGTGCGCAAGTGCGCCGGCCCAAGGGCGGAGGGAGAGCTCAGACGTGCGCAGGCGCCGCGCACTACGTCACCGACCGTCAGGAGTCCAGCAGCACGTGCCAGCGTTGGACCTGCAAGATGTAAAGGAGCTTACTATCATGAATACAGAGTTGTTCTTGTATACATAAGCTACAGAAAAAGTACATAATTAATGTCACGAATTGTATATCCTCGTCTCTGACGATTTGGCTTTATAAACGCCCCTCGAATGACCAACTACGACCAACTCAGAGTAGAGAAATTTCGTATGAGAGTGGCCAATGTTATCAAACCACTCTAGGAGCCGTATCATAATGTAGTTACGTACTAACTATTAATGTACCTATTTAATATAGATTAAATTTGGACCTATACAATTTGACAGACATTATGAATAAATTATTATGATACTATGCAGGTAATATTATTATGTAGCTGGCTAATCCCTGTAACCCCTCGTTCTACTTATTTAGTATAACTTACACCTCAGATGGTCTCCCTACCTGGTCTCCATGCCGCTCGCACAGGTCCTGCCAGTGGCGCTCCTCCTCCCGGCCCGAGGGGCTGTGTCCGAGGGAGAACCACCCCACCATCTCGTTCCGCTTCACACTGCGCCGCCACCACACGGACACCATGAGGGTTACTTCGCTTAGTTGGAATAGCGCCACCTGTTAGCAGATACAAGCAATATTACCTTTTTTTTGACCCAGGTAAACCTGTTAAAGGTAGGTACCACTCGACCCCGGGAAGGGCGAGTGGGAGAGTTATGTGGGAGTCTCCCCCAGAAGGGCGGCATATCCACTAAAAACCTGGGGTGTTCCACCTCCGCATCGCGGATCAGGGGCCCGAGAATGCGATGCATGCGTCCGCAGCCAAGCAATATTACCTAGTAAGAACATTGAGTAGGAAGAATATTGTTATAGATTGATAAAAGACAACCATGTTATTATAAAGAATTAATAAAAATAAGTACCTGTTTGTAAATATAAAACAAAATTATCAATGCCAACTCATCTTTAAGGTTTACGCTGCGCGTCTACTTTCGTAGAGGGTTACGCGTTGATGTCTAAAGTATGGCGTAGCAGTTTCGTAGACTCGCATAGAGTTCGTAGTAAACGTAACTTCGTCAAAACAACATTCTGATATGTTTGGTTATTTTTTTACAAGCAACATCCAAAGCAGGATTTTCGAACGACTGGCTTTAAGCAAAATAACAAATTAGGTATTTCTAG
This sequence comes from Macaria liturata, assembly GCA_964023185.1. Taxonomy (NCBI): domain Eukaryota; kingdom Metazoa; phylum Arthropoda; class Insecta; order Lepidoptera; family Geometridae; genus Macaria; species Macaria liturata. The sequence continues at coordinate 4,028,693 of OZ026809.1, forward strand.
GTATATCTATAAAATACATTGGTACTACGTGTTAGACATCTTAGTGGGGAAGCTACAAACTGAATTGGGAACATTGCTTTGTTTTTAGTTTTTACTTTGTGGAGAATAAATGTCCTACCTGAAATATAAACAACTCCTTATAGAGCGGGTTGGACTGCGCGCGGCGCGTGGACGACTTGCAGCGGCCGAGCTCCATGCCCAGCGAGCTGATGAGGCACAGCTTCACATATGTGTCTGGGGCCTTGTTCGGGGACAGCTTGCGGAAGTGGGTGCCTTTTATCACCTACGGAGGAAAACAGGAATTAATTCGTCATCATTTTCATTCGTATTTTTTTTCTTTCACAGCTTTCCTCATCCAATCTTCTTCCGACCAATTTCTACAGGAATTAGATAAAATGTCTGTGGCGGTTATGGTTCAAATTCAAACCTATAACAAAGACATGCCCACTCGCTTAGCGGTGAATAAATAACATCCTAAGGCTACCTACTTATGTAGGTACTATTCTTACTAACTACTTATATACTATTTTTCACGTGTAAACTGTAAAAAGTTGTACCACCGTGAGATTTTTTTTTTATAAATCTATTCTGCAGAGGCGACTCTCATTAATGGGATAATATGACACGAGGAGATAGGTACTAACCTCAACAGACAAATGCCCCGTAGTGGAGTTATACTGCAGCCCGAGGAGTAGTTCCGGCGCGGACCTGGTGCTGCAGCAGGAGGAGGCGGAGTCAGAGCGCGCCAGGCTGCACGCCTCCCCTGCGCCCGCGCCGCTCGCCATCGTGGCGATGGATGGACTCGCCAGGATGCCCGACATTGGACTGCTGAGCTCCATTTTAGGCAGCTGCGAAATACAAAAATAGATTGAAATTGGTATGAGCAAACTAAACAAGCTATCTCATGGTAGAGAAAAGCGATAACTACTTTCAATTTGTTTTTTTTTTCTTCATATCAATGGAAAATTGAATTAGTTGTTTTCAACATTATTGAACTCCTAAATCTAATCAAATTTCCAAAGACGTAAAGATATGAGAATGCCAAACATACAAAAAAACCGGGCAAGTGCGAGTCGGACTCGCGCTCGAAGGGTTCCGTACTATCATCTATAATAGAAAATCACGTTTCTAGATACTACAAAGTTTAATTCTGTTTATAAAATAACGAGAAATCAACGAGCAGCCGCCTCGCGCTCGAGCCACCACCACACCGCGGCGCGGCGCTCGCACCGCGTTTAGATGCACGGATAATTTAAATTTTGTGACTTTTTATGTATGAGATTAGGTATTTATTTTTCTAGTTAATATATTTCTGAATATTTACTTACAAATATTCAAGTTTCTACCTGTTTATTAACATCGAGTAAAAATTGCTTAAAAATTACGTTTGTTGTATGGGAGCCCCCCTTTAATATTTACTTTATTTTTATATAATTATTTATTATGAAAGGTGATATACAAGTAAATATTCTGTGAAAATTTGAGCGTCTACCCGTTACAGTTTTTAATATTGAGCAAAAAAATACGAAAAAAAACACCCCTGCTGGCTGGTGACCCCCCTTAATATATATTTTTTTTTTATATTTTATTTTTTTGTTATAGCGGCAACGGAAATAAATCATTTGTGAAAATTTCAGCTTTCTAGCTATCACGGTTTATGAGATAAAGCCTGGAGACAGACAGACAGACAGCGGAGGCTTAATAATAGGGTCCCGCTTTACCTTTTGGGTGCATCACTAACTAACAGTCACAAACTCACTGGTCACTCTCTGGACTCTATATCACACTATAATCCGCCCATCCGTTGCTACATAAAAAAGGAACCAAAAGACTAACAAACATATTAGGTACTATCTTTTGTAAAGTTAAAGTATAAAGTTGTGATGATGAATATTGACCGGTGCCTGTGGCTGGTGATGCCTGGCCTGCAGCTGCAGCCACAGGTTGGCTTCCACCTCCAGGTTGAGCGCTGCGAAGCTGACAGTGGCCTCTCCCAGCAACCTCTGGCGCCGCATGCGGGCGCACCCGTATATGCGCACGCGCAAGCCTAGCCCGTGCACGTCCTCTGTGGAATGGACAAATAAACAAATGATTGGTTGTAAGTTGTACATGGAGGCTATTGACTGTAGATGATAGTAATACAATAAATAGTAACCCTATTTAAATATTATGATTTAACATCATGATGCTTAATTGTAATTTTTAATTATTTTGTGTTATGATGAATGTTCTTACTACAAGAAGTATCAAAGAATGCAACGAAAAAGACACTTCATACCAACCTGGATTAATTTTGTGCAACACGAAGCTTTCCATGTACTGCGGATTTTCTCCATTTCGTATTTTGGACTTGAACTTTTGCTTCTTTAGAGGCATGAGAACAACTCGTACCTAAAACCAAAACCAGAACATTTTAATTGAAACAGCATAAAAAGGCATCTAGTAGAGCAGTTTTATAAATATTTGAGGAACCTAATTACGGACAACGTGATGAAAACATCTGCCTATTACAGCTGCTGTGGCCTTTCAGTTACGTATATTGCACTTACATGCGTGTTAAGTTTGATGTTTGTCAAAGGAAGGTACAAAACTGTGCAAGACAGTTATCGTCCGTGGGTCAGATGACACGTTAAGTTGTAGGTCACGGCTGTTTGTCTAGTACGGCAGTCATTAAGCCATGTCAGAGGTCCTTCGGGCGGTTTGATAAACTCTCGACACCACAGTTGGCTACTCTCTTTCGATAAGAAGAAGAAGTAGCAAAAGGGAGCCATACTCATATAATCAGCAGTGTGTTGAATTCTGGCCTCCACTGCCTTTACCTGGCTCTGCAGCACCTGCTGCGGGTTCTTCTGCTGCAGGCGCCTGGCTTGCAGCACGTGTACCGTCATGCTGCGCACGGGTGCGTCGTACAGCACAGAGAGCTCCACTGAGCCGCGCTCCACGTTACCACCGCTGTCAGCGCATAGTAGGGATGTATCCTAGACGGAGATGATAGGATTGTAGGTAATATAAATAACCTTGAAAGAATAATCGGCAGATTCACGTGCTTCGCACCCAATGCAAAGAATTGACATCGCTATATGAAGAGGCAAATGCAAAAGGCTATGCTAGTTTGTACTAAATTGATGGACACCTTTGCCCTGGGTACGATCAGTCGGTCTGTTCAATCGAGTTTTCTGCAGATTTATTGTGATTTAGTTAATAATAATTAGGCTATTAATTGCTTTCAAAGTGTAAAAGTTGTTTAAGAAGAAATAGGCTAATTCTTACATTATGGGCAATAACATCGCTGTCGATACTGCTCTGCGCTTCCAGCGTGTGGATGTACGTTTCTGCCAGCTGCTGTGGCACAATCTGCGAAATAAAAAACAAATAAGTTTTTCAAAGCAGTTAATAGTTTGTATTTTTTGTCACGTAAAAAAAACAGGCAACAACGCCTACAGAAAAAAGTGAGCCACCTAAAAAAAGAAGAGCCCAAAGTAATCGAAATATACACGTGAAGTTGGTATTGAAACTGTTTACAAACATTGCAGTACCTCAACGATCATAATATGAATTTCATTCTTCTCCTCGTAGTGGCACTCCACTTCCTCCTCCTCCTTTACAACATATACTTTGCAACGTATTACAAGTACCTCATCGATCCTCGTCTCCCTGACAGTGGCGGCTCGCAGCGCCGTCTCTACCAGCTCCACCCCCTTGGCAGGAGCTGACACGTTCTCATTCTTCTCCTCGTAGTGGTACTCCACTTCCTCCTCCTCCTTCACAACATATACATTACAATACTACTAGTACCTCATCGATCCTCGTCTCCCTGAGAGTGGCGGCTCGCAACGCCGTCTCTACCAGCTCCACGCCCTTGGCAGGAGCTGACACGTTCTCATTCTTCTCCTCGTAGTGACACTCCACTTCCTCCTTGTCCTTTAGAATATATTTATTTAAAACATGTTCAGATTTTACTATGTATTTCTTGCTTAAGATCAGAGCGTATTCAATTATAGTACCAATTTTTGTACATACGAGTATACTCTCGTATCTATCTATAGTAAGACTTAACAATAGTTAAAAAAAACATGAAATCTGCCGTATTATGAACTTGTACTTTATTAATTTTGGGAACATATACCTAGCTGTAAAAACCGCTGATTATTTAATGATGTAAGGAGACAGATTTTTTTGAGACATGGTTTAACTATTCTAAAAACTAATATTTCAATAAATACGTTTGCTACAGTAGGTTATGTATTTGGTAAAACTAGGTAATAGGTATTAAAAATTCATATCTACATGACTATATTCTGTAAGTACCTAGTTATTTAAAAAGTTAACGTACATGCAATAAAATTAAGCTACATGAAGCGATTTGAAAATTTATTGAAATTGAGAGTGGTTTGTGACTTCTTTACGATCAGAGGATCGAATCCGATCTGAATTAAATTTAGCATCTACAACATGTTAATTTTAATCCCGTAATATTGCGGGGAAACCCGTGGGTATTACTACTTAGTATAAATTAAATACACTTTTCGCTCAAACCAAATACCTACTAATCTACGGTGAAATTATTAATGTAAAAACAATGTAATACTCGTAATTACGATTGTCACGGTAGATTAGATACATAGAGAACTTGATACGGAAATGTCATTACTATAAGATAGGACTCCACAAATTACCATAGATAAATAGTAGGTATACCTATTATGTGTATAGCAAATGCAGTATCAGTATACCTACTTAATGATAATTATCAAAAATATTTTCCTGATCATGGCTCACACTGCGGTAATTAATCACAATCCTATGTAGAGCCAAGTCATAAATATAATAAGCTATAACTTTAGAAATTATACTTTCTTCAATATACGCAGGCTCCCATTTTGTTACTGTGCAGTCATATTTTGTGCTGTAACTTCTTCATGAGGCATTTGAATAGAAAAGCATTTCGAATGGCTCAAAGTCCCTGATATCCACATAAGCAACACTGTGGATGAAACTTGTTGAATGCCTGTAGGTACTAGAAATAATCATGTAGTTCAATATTTGATCTTTTATTTGTGTGTACAATGTACATAGTACCTACACGTAGCAACACACAGTACTTATTGTGACCACAAATAAGTAATTACCAACCCATAGAAAAACGTGTAAAACCTACAAGGGTGCTATGCCTCACCTGGATGCGCAGACGCAGCTCCTCGTCATCATCAGACGCCTCGAACGTGAATATTCGTTCGGGATATTGGTTCGGTTTCGACAAAGCATCTATAACAACACAGATTTACGGACAACGTCAATTTTACATTAGGATGGCTATGGCTAGCCTAGCGCTTAACTAGATCTACACTAGGAAAAAAATGCTAGGTTTAAAGATATCGCTATATCGTAGCATGTTCTGTTTTGTATAGCTTACAAAGTTTTTTTTTCAAGGTACATAGAATAGTCAAAAACAAGCTTGGTTATAGTTTAAGGGCAAATGGGATCCCAAACTCTTATATATTCAATATAAAGAAATATCAAATACAAGGTTCTTATACTTACAGTTTTTTTATCATTAAATAAAATTTGATAATTTTGCTTAATTCTGATATTTTTATATTTATATTTTATCATAGCACACGACATAACTGCACGGATAATTCACATTTCATGGTGCTCTCTCTCTTGAGTCGTATTTCCTCATGACTGAGGGTCGTGACTCCCCGCAGAATTAATTCGTTAGAGGAGTTCTCTTGGGCAAATACATCGTGGTGGGCGCCCAAGTCCTTTCATGGTGCTAGCCTGATGTAAATATGAGGAAAGAAGAAATAATAAAATACCCATCTGTAAGTAACTTACTATTAAGGTATTAAAGTAAATACCTGTTATATTTACTTACAAAAGTTTTATAAAAACACACATTATACTTAGCTAATAAGTACTTTGTGCTTACTAAGTCTAATCGTAGTGACTACAAACTTCAGGTGTCAGATTGCTAAAACCAAATACTTACATTATTATTTACTTATATGTAGTTTCATCATCAATTATTTTATTATTTTAATTTTAGATTGTTTAACCTCCAAACGCTGAATAAAAATTCATCCTTGACTTTTAACTTGAAGGGCATGTCTATTTTAGTGGACACATTTGAAAAGTTGACCGGTTTTCCACTTATATTCAATTACGGAAATGTACAGAACTATTCATTTGAACATGCTACGACAGATGATATCATCGGAAAGTAACTAATCTACTCGATAGGTCGCTAAAGGTACAAATTAAGTCGTAAACCCTACGTTAACTAACAGCTAAGGGCTGGTGACGCGCTAGGCGCCCTTGAAGTCTACAATTAGTGGAATATATCTACATGTCTACAGGAATATAATTTCGTAAGTGGCGTTTGGCCAGGAATTTTATATGATAGGTATTTTTGTAAATTGAATGGATCGTAAAATGACGTTGACAGGAAGTATTGTTTTTCTAGTTTCATTGTTTTTTTATATTGTTTAGTGGAAAATGATTATGTGTCAACTCTTGTTTTTATTAGATTAAATGGAGAATACAATTTTAAATAAATGCTCTTTTATATTATCATTATTCTTACCACTTTAGCAATATCGTATCAGATATTATGTTCAAGTGACAATCACGTTTTTTTTCTAACGATATTTTGTATAAATTGCTGTCTATTTTTACAAATGTCTGTTTTTTATCTAGCTCACAAGAAAGATTAAATATTACTTGACTACATTGATAAACAACAAAAACTATCTACTAGGTACCGATTATGCCTTTTCCGTGTCCCTAGCTAATTTAGTAAATCGCTATTAAAATACTTATCTAGATTTAAAAAATACTTATCCACACTTACCAAACGGTGCATTGTCGAGTGGCAGACAAGCCTCTCCTCTAGGGTTCACAGGGAGTATGTGGATATCATCACAGCACTTCCTGCTAAATGCTGCTGAGTGGCACCACCGTCTACCGAGGAAGAGGAGCAGAACTAGCACCACCGCTGCGAAGGCCGCTACTGCGCTAATGTAGGCTGTTGTCTCCACTGGAAATTAATACAACACAGTAAAAACATGGGGTTGCGCAGAAATCCCTTCCTTTTTATAAAGAAATTGCGTATTAGTTTGTAGAAAAAACACGCAGCAATTTGACGAATAAAATAATAAAAGCATTCCGTATTATGTTTTCTTTCAACATTTTTTATGTATGTCTGCATTAAGATCTAGGTATTAATAAATTAATATTAAAATGCTGGAAATAGGAGTACGAATCTGTACGTCAAAACAAAAAAAGAGGTGGTGATTTTCCGCTTTCTCGTTATAAGGAAAATTACGCAGGTACCTAGTTGTTGGTGAAGAGAAGAAGAATGCAGTTGTTTGATGAAAAAAAACTAAAGCATAGAGTTATATCTACTTCCAGAAACATACCAAAACCAAAAGAAAAGGTGGTGTTTTTCCACATTTCTGTTTCGGAGGAACATTAAGCGATTATCTATTTGTGCCAATAAAATAGAAAGTGAATTAAAATGAAAAGCATACAAAATTATCACAGCTAGTACAACTTGCAAGTGCAAACAAAAATGGCTAATCATTAACTGCAACAGGGTTTTAATTAAGCGCTATTGGAGCGAACACAACATTGGCAGTAGAACATAAGTATATGAATTTGTTTGTTTGTTACCATTCGAGTTGATGAAGCCGATGTTGGCGACCATCCTGAATCAATTTGAACTGGATTGCATCTCTGCTGTTTTATTTATTCACACTGCACATTATAGCTCTGCATCCAGGGTGCTTATTTAAAACAATGCTAGCGAAGTAAATGGGACGTGGTGGCTCGGGCGAGCTGTCAAACGGCTGCGAACCACGCATGCGCGGTGCGGGTCTGCTCGGGCGTGTAGAGCCTCCGCGCACTCATAGGACGAAGGGCCTTATATACAAGTATATAGGTACATGTATATAGGCCTGTCGTCAAGGCCGACGCCACGCTCGAGGCGACACGTAGCCCATGCCCTTGGGCTCACCAACTTTGTTTCGCTTCAGCCAACAAAATCGAAATTCCATTAATATTTTATTCGGCGGATTTCGTGTGATGTGGACTGGACACTTATGAATATTTAAACAGATAAGTCCATTTTCATGATAGAGACTTACTGGTCGATTGTTTTTCCGGGAAATACCTAGTATTTTTGATAAGCGTTTAATTAGTATTGTTACGTATTTATTTTGTATGATCGTTTTATTTTAGCTTTTGTTTACGAATTGTATCGTCACTCTTGATAGTAAGTTCCTATAGGATGATTACATTCTATAGGTAGGTACACTCACTTCCTCTATAATACCGAACTTATCATGAAACTCTGGAGAAATACATAGTGTTTATCCGCTGCAACTGCTCTTTAACCGGCTTCAAACAACAAACTTGGTGGTTTTTAGGTGTGTTCCTCCATAGGTATACCACCGCCACACTCTCCTCCTAACCAAAGTGGCCTCGATCTTACCAACACCGCACCTTGTGTCTTCAAGTTTTTTAGTTCTCCTTCGGCAAGATATTCTCGTCGTCACGTGTTTCGCATCTCCACGAGGCATCCTCAGGACGTGTCTGATTTCAGACCGACGGTCGTGGAGTCAACAATACCAAACTAATCATATTATCAATTTGGTAATTCAGAAGAATTCTTCCGTAGTCGATAACACCATGTGGATATAGTTATGTATTATTAATTTATCGAACTAGATAAGGCTAATAAGTTAGCAGAAGCAGGCAATAAGTAGTGAGATAAGCTTAGTCCACTGGAACAATGCCAAATTCCCGGAACTGCACTGCTATAGCAAACAATGGGACCACTTGGTCACACAGTAAGCTCTATGTCACAACATTATACGTGATTAGCATTCTGAGTACAATTTTCTACTTATTAACTTGCTGTTGCCACGAATTTATCGAAGTAGGTAACTATTAGTATGTATTTACAAAAAAAAGTATACCTATATGTATTATATCCGTTATCCAGTACCCATGATACAAGCGAAAGCTTAGTATGGGGCTAGATGGCGCTTTGTGATATGTCCTGAGATATTAATTTATTTAATTTTATTTATTCAAAACGTAGTATTGTATGCGACGTTAAAAAATGTACTTACTCATACCGTAGTATCATTATATGTTCGATGCTTATACTCAAGTCACCCTAATGTAGCCCCATGTTAAAAATCATAAACATTCGTTGCACTGTAGATGTGAAGGAGAGCAATCATCCGAACCAAACGAATTTTTTCGTTACTATAGATGTATACCTATTTTCATCCATAGTAATTTTTAAAATTAAATATTTTGAATGGTTTTATACTTAACTCCCTTTTCTTTTATAAGTATACTTGATTGGAATAATATTAAATATTGCAACGTTGCTTTTAATCTGGCTTGTTATAAGTATTCGAACGTAAACCCAGACGGAGTGAAAAATAAAGTGTATATATGATTGTAACTTGATACGTAAAAGAAAAACTTTCAGATGAAGTCGGTTAAAAGATGGCAGATTGCATACGGAATAACGAAAAAAGAAAGAACAAACAGAAAGAAAGAACACCACGCAAGGAAGTTTCTTGTCGCAAGAAATTCGCAATGTGCATGGAAAATTTTAATGGATCGAGAAAGCAGACTTTAAATTTAGGTAGGTACTTACTATAAATACAGTCTGTTAACTTACCTATCATTATCATCTAAGCCCTAGGTAAATAAATTAAATAGCTGAACCAATAACCTACCTCATGTAACGTAATAAGTCGATCTTTTGATTAAATCTTAGATATATCAAGGAACCTTCTGGTCTAACCTATCGCATCAGTGTCGCCCCTAGCGGATGCTTAAGAAACTATTTAATCTAATCGATTAGTACAATAAATAATTAAGTAATTAATTTTGACGTAATTTAGCAAAACTTAACTTACTTAATTAAGTTTTAGCTTCAGACAACCAATCCTATTACTATAAATCACCAGCTGTGCTTTACCATGTTCATGTTTGTCTGATAAGAGCGTGGATGGAACTATGAAGTGCTAAGAAATAGAATTTAACCCTCCGTCCTCTTGGATCCCATGACGAGGCTCCCATGGGATCTTCAGATAATTTATTCGCCTCTTTACAAGACGATACCGAGGATGACATACCGAATAAAAATGTTTATATGGCTAGTGGCTACATGTTCCTTCAGCTAATTGTTGTCCAGTTTTATCAGGACAGATGTTATTTCTTTGTATCTAAACAGATTCGGTATCAGATAGATAATCTATAGCTTATTCAATAGGTACCTAAACGATACCTAGCTTAAAGTTAAAAAGTAACACTCTAAATAATTATCCTATGTAGAAAATCTCAAATGAAAAGCGATTTGGCTACGTGTATTTATTATTTTTCCAAAAGGCAGTATAAAAACTGAACTTAACAACAAAATATAGACATCACGACTGCCTCTTCCGTCTACAGATGTAGTACGCAGGTATATATAAATATTATTAGGTAAAATAACAGTATTGAATAAAACGCCATGCTAATATGTATTTTGAAAATGTTTTTTTATTAACACTTACATTTTTACAGCATTCTAGCCAACATAGTAGTAATACTATAAAATGAATCGGTGTAAAGAACTGTCGAACGCAAAACAACGTTAGTCCTACAGTGTACGAGAAAGGAATCGCATACAAACATGTCGCCCGCGGCGGCGAGCTCTCAGACAAGCACGGAACTCACTCTAAACAAACGAACCTCGTTAAATCTATAAACATTTCATATAATTTAGATTTTATTAGACGCTATAATGTTATACTTTACTTTTGTAACCATTATTATAATGTTATATGTATTCGTTTACGAAAAATTGAAA